>CM039476.1:16620402-16755577 GCA_022433065.1 Begonia loranthoides | reverse complement strand
GAGAGAGAGAGAGAGAGAGAGAGGGATGAGGACGAAGAGGGCATCTCCTTCATAGAGAAAATCCGAATGCATGAAGCCAAAAGTAGTTGATTTTACTTAGTTTATAAATTGTTAATTCTTTTTTTAATTTTAATTTTAATTTTAATTCAATAGACATATGGGTATAATAATGGACACACTTGGAAGTCATCTTTTCCGATGGAGACATTGTATTGTCATAAATTATAAACCATTGTTCGAATAATAAAATACGTATCATCAAGTTGTTGGAAACTATTGTCACATCTCAAAGATGACCTGAGACAGAATTGGGAGCAACCTGATCTGGAGCGAATTGAGCTACCAACACATAACTTTAAATGTTCAATGCATCGGTGAGACACTTTAATAAAAACAAAGTTATGACCTAAAACAAACGGACTAAATTATAGATTCATAAAATCTAATGGAAGCAAAACTAAGATCCAAAATAACTGTGTGAATATAAGGTCCAACCTTACAAGAAACTTTCAAAAGAAAATACTAAAATAAAGATGTGGAGTCCCTTAGTGCTCCTAGTACAATATTGTCCGCTTTGGGATGAAGTCCGCAGGGTTTTGTCCTTAGGGTTAGTCTAAAACGCGTTGTACTAGGTGTTAGCCTTTTTGTTAGGCTAAGTTTTATTTTGATGATGATTGAAATGTTGTCTAAATTAATAAAATCAATAAGTTGTGTTTTGTGTTATTCGGATATTAGGCTTAATGTTTTTATCATAATATTTATATTCGTATTTATTGAAAATACCCTCAAAATGGGTATTATTAATGTGCTAACATGTTTATCTAAGTCTATGAAGTATGACATATCATTTTGTGACTTAGATTAATTAAAGAAAAATTTATTGGAGTGTTGAGGTCGGATTGCAGAAGAGGACTCGACCAAAACTATGTTTTGGTCTATCGGTCGAGCCTGTGGACGAAGTATGGCGACCGAATATGTTTGGAGTCAAGTTCTGGAGGTTTTCAGATGAGTAGTGGTTGAGCTCGGTCGAGGACGATTTGAATCTGTAAGATTCTAGAGTCTTTTGGTCGAGTAGCGATCAAGGACGCTTCGAATCTGTAAGTTTATTTTGTTCTTGCGGTCGACTAGCGGTCGAGGCGAGGTCTTGGATAGGCCATCGAAAAGTCCAGATCTCGCCAATGGGCAATTTCCAACGGTCGAATTTCAACAGCTATTTTTTTCAACGGTTGGAAGCGGTTAACGGAAAACGTTGAGGCTGAACCGAAGAGTACGCAATCTATAAATATGAAGCACTCCAAGCTCACCATAACGAATGGAGAATTGAGGCGAAACCATGCCAAAATCAAGACTCGATTCTAAATCACTGTGAACATTGAAAATCCAATTCTCCCCACCCATTAACTTGCAAGTTATTATTGAGAGAATTCAGATTAGTTTTTAGAGCTTTATTTCTCTGAATTTACATTGTGCTAAATTGTAAAGGGTGACGCCTTAAGAATTCGTCATACAAGGGTGACGCTATGAAATAGTCAAGACACGATTGAACGCCCGTAAGTTTAATCAACGGGTGACTCCCCGCAATAGTCGAATTTAGGGTGACGCTCCATAATAGTCAAAGGTTGATGACCTTCGAATTAGTCAACGGTAACGCCCCAGTAATAGTCAATATTGTAAATGGTTTATTGGCACCCGTAAGCCAATTGTTTAGTGAATCTCCAAGTGGAATCTTGGAGCACGGACGTAGGCGAGTTTGCCGAACCGCGTAAACAATATCGTGTGCACAATCTCTATCCCTTACTCTTTTATTTACGCATTTATTGTGATTGCTTATTTAATCATATTCGATAAATCACTTAGAGATTTAGAGAATTTAAATATCGCACGAAATACAACATAGGTCTATCATATCTCATCACATCATAGGGCCTTGTTTTAGAAATAAAATTTGTGGTATGCAACCAGTTAAGTAGTAGTTTTTTTACTTGCCTCGGTCCAACAACACATACCATATAATGAAATTGTGATATCTCACCATGTAAAGGTGGCACAAGATCAGATAATTGTGGGAGCCAAACTTATTCAAGAATAATTACACAATTTCACATTGTTTAGAAAAAATGAAAGTAAATCGTTCAGAAGCAAAAACTTAGTATAATGTGTTTTTAGCAACATTCATGACCAAAATTGTGAAGGCTTTTGGCCTAGACGCTATTGTGTTAACGAAATCGAAACTACACAAATTGTATTAGAGAATCGTAAGTGCAATATACGAGAACGAGAGACAAATTGTGGTAGCTAACCTCACGAGGATAAAAACAACCTAAGATAAATTAATTGTGAGAGCTAAAATAGAAAATTGTTTAGCTAAGAAAAAATTGTTTGAAAAGGAGAAATATAATAGAAAAGGGAATCCAATCAGCCAAAGAAAAGTGACAAATATTTAAATACAAGTGACAGCAACTAAAAAATTGGAAATAACATACCATCTTAAACATAGTGAGAGTTTGTCACACCCTTTAGACAGAAAACATGTGATATTCAAACAAACTTGAAGATTAGGCTAGACATTCAAATAAGTTTGAGCTGTTTTTTTAACCCTTGAGCCTAAAAATGTCATAATTTTATTAGTAATTGTGAAATGTTTGTCCCACACTATCTCATAGTTTTTCTTACCTTGTGTGGAATTGCTACTACTGTAATATTGTCCACTCTACGCCAAATTCAGCACAATTTTATTATTGAATATTATCCCGTAGGGTGAGGAGCAAAATTCTAATTACAAATAATTTACTTTTACTTCTTTTAAGTGATATGAGATTATGCACTCCTCATGCATTGAGCCCTAACAATTAATAGAATTTTAGATTGTCTTTATTTTCATAGAGTGGACTGTCGCATTATGTGAATTTTGCATGTCAAATAAAGCAAAGACGATGTTTTTTTTTTTTCCGACTAGATCAAATTGTGATTAATAGCAAGCAAACCTTGAGACCTAATTTAAATTTAAATTTAAATATTAAAGGTGTCATGCTCCAAAGGGAACTCGATACAGAACATGGAACGACTCAGCCCGAAATCAAACTGAGTCGCCAACCCTTTAAATTTTGAATTAATTTAATAACAGAAGTCTTAAGCGAAACTTAAATAGCCAAGACTCAACCAACTGAGATAATTCAAATGTCTATAAATGATATCATGATAAAGTAATGATATAAATATTCAAATAACAACAACTGTGCAAAAAACATAAGTAGAAAATATAAATCTCACCAAGAGAACAACTCAGATTACAAATGAACTAGATAGATAAACTGTTGAACTCACTCCTGTGTCGGCGATTGAGAATCTGCCAAACTAATACCTAACGAAAATATTGTTTGGGATGAGTCAACTAAACTCAATAGAGGTAAAATCTTATATTCAACAATAAAGTATAATAAACCGAGGGAGCATGCCAAATATTAAACATAATTTTAAAACTGGTTTAAAAATTAAACAGTAGGACAAACATTAAAAACATTACACTATAATGTGATGCATACATAAAATAGGCCCTACAGTATATTTGTGAAAACGGAATCACTCACGGGCTCAAGGCACACCATGTAATAGACATATAGTAATGACGATACTAAGCAATCGCTAAAATCACGAAAATCACGAACATGTACCCATAGATACAACAAAGTCAACTACCTTATTACTCAAGTTAACACAAACAAATACATCTTCCAACGATTAAATGTGTGTAAAGAAAACAAAACATCTACATGAGTCGATCAAACTTGGTTCACTTGACCAAAATGATTAATGAATAAAAATATACATGCTCAAATAAAAAGTATGCAGTGAATATATATATATAAACTTATAAGCCATAAAAATAAACTCACCATTTTTATATAAGAACATGTTTCAAAATAACGGTTATAAAACTAAGAAATACAAGACATAAAATAAACTTCTACCTTAAGTGAGTCTACCAATAATCAAGACCAAGCAATTCTGAGCTTAAGGATAACGATATCACATAATTCGCATTAAATATTAAAGTTGAAAATCCAACTTTGAGTTAAATAAAATGACTCAAGAATGATTGAGTCAAGAACCCAAAATAGTGCTAATACGAGATCTGAAATGACTAAAAATATTTTATTTTAAAGTTCAAATCGGTCCCAAAATGGGATCCTGACCGCAACCCATGTTGAGAATTGGTATAGAGGAGCTCAACCTTAGCTTTAATACCAATTGTTAAGAATCGAACGCGAAACGAAAAAAGAAAACTGCGGAAGCAGGGACACCAAGATTTACATGGAAAAACCCTAACGGGAAAAAATCGCGGGCAAAGGAGAAATCACAAAGAAGGAAATCAAGGTACAATGAGTTTTGCGATTCAAACAACAATATATAGAGAAACTAATTAACCCTAATATTGGATATGGGCCTAACCCGGCCCAACTAGAATTCGGGTCACTCCGAACTCTAACAATCTCCACCTTAACACGAATTCCACCTGAGAGATCCAATGCAGGCTTCACGGCCCACCCCAAAACGAATCCAGAACACTGAACTCTGACAATCTCCATCTTCAAAGAAATTCCAATGTAAGGCGAACTGCAAAACTCCAACAAAAAATAACCTCCTCTTTCATAAAGGCCCCTGATGGGCCAACTCAATATCTGGTACGGATCAAGTTTAAGCCCCGCTTAAACTTGAGAGACACACTCGGAGAGAAATCACATCTTCTCCATTATACCACCGAATTATCAGAGATGTCGCAACGAACTGCATGTGAATGTGCTGAATCTATACTCTGGAACACACTCAATGCATAACCCACAGTAGATGTTTCACTATATCGCCGTGGAGCTTTACCCTTTCCCTTGGTTCTGCTTTTGACGATACCTCTCTGACGTGAAACTGGTGACGATGTGATGACTGCATCACGCTGAACATCTGTAATAGGCTGACATATCGATTCTGATGTGGATTCAGAACCCAACTTGAACTTCACCTGAGAACCTGACTTCCTCTGAGTCTTCTCCAACAAACCTTTTGAAGGTGAACTCACAAACTTTCCAGCCTGATTACCCATCACCGTAGAACCCTGTAACACGTACAAATTTGCAGAGCTTCTGTGTCCCTTTAACTTGACGAGAGCACCCCTACTGATCTTTAAACCTCCACTTACAGCACTGTACTTGTACCCTTTCGAATCCAGAGTACTCAACGAGATCAGATTCTTTTTTAACTCGGGAACATGTCACACGCTACCCAGTGTCCTCACAACTCCATCAAACATTTTGATTTTGACGGTACCGATACCAGTTATCCTGCAAGGTGTGTTATTGCCCATTAACACAACACCTTCTGAAACGGTTTCATATGTCGTAAACCAATCCCGATTGTAGCACATATGAAACGAACACGCTGAATCCAGAATCCACTCCTTGTTTGGCTTTAAGTTTCCCTCTGACACTATTAGAAGATCTCCATCACTATAGTCTTCATCTTGTACGACAACTACTACACCGAACGTCATCGGTTGTTTTCCCTTCTCAGCTCTCTTTAACTCATTCTGCAATTTACAGCACTTGGCTTTGATGTGCCCCCTTCCATGACAGAAGTAACAGGTTCTATCTCGGTTCCTTGACTTTGACCGGCCCTTCAAACTTTGAACATTATCACTGCCTTTGTTGTTTGAATCTCTTGTTCTACCCCGAACGACGAATCCCTCACCTCGAGATTCAGATTCCTTAACAAGCTACTTCATCTTTTCCTTTGACAACAAGGAACCATAAACCTCTTCCAGAGTTAGACTGTCCTTACTGTACAAGATCGTATCTCTGAAAGAACCATATGAAGCAGGTAACGAGCATAGCAGAATCAACCCCAAATCCTCCTCATCGTACTGGCATCCCATAGTCTCCAAATCTGAAACTAACTCCTTGAATGCGACCAAGTGCTCTGTAATAGAGGCTCCTTCCAATAACTGATGAGAATATAACCGCTGTTTCAAATGCAGCTTACTCGTTAGGGTTTTCTTCATACATAACTGCTCCAATCTAGACAATAAACTAGCGGCAGACTTCTCGTTCAAAACATCCTGCAAAATCTGATTTGACAAATACAGACGTATCAATGATAGGGCTTTCCGATCCTTTCGAATTTTCTCCTCTTCACTCAATAACGTGGGCATTTTATCGAGCCCTCATAACGCGTCGTCTAAATCCATCTGTGCGAGTACATCTCGCATCTTCATCTGCCATAACTGAAATCTCGTATTCTGATCCAACAACGGAATATCGAATTTCACTGAACTCATCCTGCCCAAAAATTTCAGAAATTTTCTTACAATTTCTGAACTCAAAAATATCCGCCCTCAAAATTAGAATAAATCTCCTCAATTAATTTCAGATCCAATCTAATATCTCCACCCAAATAATTTCATAAATAATTCACCTAAAATATTCTGAAAATATTTCCAAGAACGAATTTTTTTTTTATCCACCTGTGATATTCTTCAACCTTTTGAGTTACTCTGCTCGCGCGACGACAACAGACAGCAGCGAGAGTCGTCGAACGGATGGCCGAAAACGACAGACGACGGCGCAGCGGACTGACAGATGGAGGACGGCGTGGCTCTTCTGGCAGGGCAGATCGATGGCGGATGGCGGCTTCGTCTTCGACGATGGACAGCAGCGAGGAGGTGACGGACGAACAGGGTCGTCGCTTTGTTATGGATTGGCCGACGGACGGCGGCGAACGGCTGGAAGATCTCCCTTGTTTCTTCCGGCGACGGACGGTTCGGTGCTGCTCTTCGAATCGGGCAGCTTCTTCTTCGGCAGCAAGACAGAGGCGACGCAAAGGAAAAATCCAATTTTTCCTTCAATTTTTTTTTAATTTCTTTTTCCCCTAAATTTCAATTTGTAACAAAATTAAAAATTCCAAATTTCGATCGATCCGAGTACTGAATACTCTAACTTCGCTCTGATATCAATTGTTGGAAAATTGATATAGAGAATCTGACCTGGGCTCTGATACCAATTGTTGAGAATTGGTATAGAGGAGCTCAACCTTAGTTTTGATACCAATTGTTGAGAATCGAACGCGAAACGGAAAAAGAAAACTGCGGAAGCAGGGACACCAAGATTTAAGTGGAAAAACCCTAACGGGAAAAAACCACGGTCAGAGGAGAAATCACTAAGAAGGAAATCAAGGTACAATGAGTTTTGCGACTCAAGCATCAATATATAGAAAAACTAATTAACCCTAATATTGGATATGGGCCCAACCCGGCCCAACTAGAATTTGGGTCACTCTGAACTCTAACAACCCAAATAAATTAGGTTGCGACCCAAAATTAAACATGAGCTGTGGCTCAGTGCCGTCTTTCCTAATGCGGACTGCACAAATTGCTAGAATTTTCTAAAATTCTGACAAATTTGAGACCCGAAAAATCCACAATTCACTGGATCAAAATATAAACGATTCTTGCCCACAATCGATAACTTTAATCCAAAAAATTTAATCTTTTAACTTCAAAGAAAATTCAATTCTTTAACTATGGATGATAACAGAAAAAGTTGAGGAATTACCTCGCTTGATAAATTTGGCATCGCAGAATCTAAGTTCATCTTGGTCCCAACAATATCACGAGCGTCCTGTCAAACTGCGTTGGGAATATTGATTGTTTGGTCTCCACTCGTTGGGAAGCTTAACCTTTTCCAAGTCTCACTGCAGCCGAGACATGGCTAAACCTTGGAACAAACCTTTAATTATGGCTTAATCATTCTTCAGATCTTAGACAACCCATAAAAAGGCAACAAGCTTTTCTGAGAGACTTCTTCTTTCTCGAGTTAAGAAAAGGAGCATGAACTGGTGTTGTAAAACCATCCCATCAATCAGTCTGAACTTTTTACCAGTCACCTTCGATTTCCACACTTTTTTTCTTTAAAAAACATTGCTGTGATCGATGAAACTTTCTTGGGTTTTCTCGATCTTGTTGGACGGAATCGGAGTTTGAGCTCAAAAGGCAACAAAAAGACACAGAACCCTACACATTCCGGTTTGGTTAGATAGTCTTTTCCAACATTTCTCTGTTGACAGCAGTACTTAGCTTGAGATTTGAGGTTTCATTTCTGTGAGGTGTGGTCTTGTGGATGTTTTTTCTTCACTGTTTAAGGTTTAAAGTAGTAGTAGTTCCCACAAATTATTCTGATTTGGAGAGAGAGGTTTTCAAAATTTGTAAAAAACGTTTAAAAAGAGATAAATAAGTGGGTGGGACATCTAAATCTATTGCTGACCGCCATTGACGATTCGAGTAAGATTAAAAAAGAGTAAGCGTAAGACTGAAACTGCAATTCTTCTCTGAGAGAAAGCGAGGAGAGAGAGAGAGCGAGGAGAGAGGAAATATTCTTTTTCGCTATCATAGTTTTTGGTGTTTTGTCTTGAAACCAGATCTTAGCTCAAAGTTCATATTTTTTTCATTTGGGTTTTGTTTACATTCAAGCTCTGGTTAGGTTTTTCTTGTCGTCTGGCCGAATCGAACCCTCAAAAGATTTTGAATTAGCTGAAGATTTTTTAGCTGCTTGTGTTTGCTCTCAGAAATCCTTCTGTTTTTGCTCGTTTGGACAGTCCTTGGCTTCTTCCCAAATCCATCTTTCTTGTTCGTAAGCAAATTTGGCTCTCAATCTCCTCCTACATAATCTGGAAATGATACCCAGTAATGTTTTCTCTGTACCCACTCCCTTAGGAGCGTTCTCCCAAGAACACCTCACAAACCCTAATCCCAAACCTAATGCAAATCCAGTCGTTAAGAGGAAGAGGAATCTACCAGGTACACCAGGCAAGCTCTTTCTTCTTCTTCTTCTTCTCTCTACTTTGTTCAGGACGGAAGCAAATTTACAGTAAAAAACAAGAAGGAAAGACGACGGGAGGAATCACGCGGTACACTGGTTGTGATGTTGGCGGAATCAACTCTGACATCACGCCAGTGTATAGTCAAATTCATTCATCTCGTGATCTTTTCTTTTGCAGGCGATCAATCAGTAATCAGAAGCCTAACAGTTGACTAAAAACTTCAGTAGATAAAAGAAATCTACCTGCTGAATCATAAGTAAGAGGAAAGATTGGAATACAGAAAAGTGCCGGAAGCCGGAAAGTTAGATCAATTCACCGCCGGTGGCCTGAAAGTTGACTGCTGACAGACTTTTGTTTTCTTGCAGATCCAGATGCCGAGGTTATTGCTTTATCTCCAAAGAGCCTCATGGCGACAAACAGATTCATCTGCGAAATATGCAACAAAGGGTTTCAAAGAGACCAAAATTTGCAGCTTCATAGAAGAGGTCACAACCTCCCATGGAAGCTCCGGCAGAGGACGAACAAAGAAGTGCGAAAGAAGGTCTACATTTGCCCAGAAAAATCTTGCGTCCACCATGACCCATCTCGAGCTCTCGGCGACCTCACCGGGATAAAAAAGCATTTCAGCAGAAAACACGGCGAGAAGAAGTGGAAGTGTGAGAAGTGTTCTAAGAGATACGCCGTTCAGTCGGACTGGAAAGCTCACTCTAAAACCTGCGGAACAAGAGAGTACAAATGCGACTGCGGAACTCTCTTCTCCAGGTACAAATTTATTCAGGGTTTTTAAAATTTCTGAGCAATAAATGCTGGAATTGAAATTTAATGCGACATGTGATCGGAGGTTTGATTAATTTTTAATGAATTTGAACAGGCGAGATAGTTTCATCACCCACAGGGCGTTTTGTGATGCATTAGCTGAAGAAAGTATGAGATTTCCTTCGGATTCAGCTTCAAATCTAAGTTTCAAAAATGAAACAGCGAATGAAACCCTGATGGATTCTCATCCCAGTTTGAATCATGGGTTTTCTAGTCATCAAGGAGTTCCAGATGTTTCTGGAATTTCCCAATTCGGATCTGATTTTCTTCGAGATTTCAATGAAATGGCTTCGGCAACTCCGCTCGGTTCAGATCAGAACAAGACCAGATTGTCACTTTGGATGAATCAAGCCAGCACTCAGCTCAATCCAATGGAAGCAGCAGCAAATGCTAATCTTTTCGGATTACCTTCTTCGTCTGCTTTTCCGGAGATGGTGCAGATGCCACCGTCGAATCTTTTTGGCGGTCTGCCTCTTTCAAATTTCGGAATTTCTAATCAATATCTGGGCTTGAACACAAATGCAAATCTTTCTGCAGATTCTAAAAACCCAAATCTTTCTTTATCTCAAGTGGGAGAGTCGAAAGAAGAAGGTCTGAACAAAGGAAATATGGTGGAATCTTTGTCTTTTTATCCAGATTCTCAAACTCAGAACAAACAATCAAAACCAGCTTCGCCAATGTCAGCAACTGCACTGTTGCAGAAAGCAGCTCAAATGGGTTCTACAAGAAGCAACCCATCAATCATTCCGAACTGCAGCTTCGGAGTAATGAGTTCATCTTCTACATCAAGTCTCAATCCAATTGCAAAACCCGTCTTTCAAAGTACAAAACAGCCGGAGAGCTTCGCAGCTATGGCGGACTGCAACGGTTTAGACCAGATTATGATGCAAACGAGTGGAGTGAAGCAGAAAGAAGCAGTGGGGTTGTTCTCTAATGGGGTTGGAAATGGCTTTACTAGGGACTTTCTTGGAGTAGGAATGAAAAAAGGTCATCATCGACCATTCTCAGCCCACGAGCTAGCCAAGTTATCGGCCATGAGCTCCGCCTCCGCCAGTTTGAGCCATTTTAGTAGCAATGGGTGAAATTCTGCTTATCTGAAACTATCACCATTGCTGAACTCTCTCCTCTAAGTGAAAGATTCAACTTTTCAGTTAGCAGCCACTCAGTAAGAGAGAGAAAGACATACAGAGAGAGAGAGAGAGGTCAAAGAGATGAGAGGGGACCATAGATCACGTCTGATAGAGATTGAACGAAGGGAAAGAACTGGTTGTCATGCATGTTCTTATTTTTCCACATTTTCTGTCTGAAACTTCATTTTCATATGATATTATCTTAAATCTTCGAAAATTAGTATTTCTTCTGCGTAATTTCTTCATTCTTAAATTTTAGAGTTCTTCAGGATGCAATAATTGAGAGGATTGTCGAAAACTAGTGGACTGCAAGTCAAAGCAATTCCGGCGAGCTCGTCAACGATGGTGGATTACATTAAATAAATAAAAATTAGCAATTTGAGATTAAAAAATAGACAAGATTGAAACGTGAAGAACGATGGAGAGAGAGAGAGAGATGGTCTTTTAAAAATGTTTAACTTTGTCTTTCTGGGTTTGCTCTACTGGCTGGCTAGGATCTAGGGCTGCTGCTACTTCTTCAGTTCGAAGACAAAAGTTATATTTTCTAATTTTTAAATTGTAAAAAATCTTTCTGTCATATTTTTTATTAAATTAAAAGTTTTTCCCATCGTATTTTTACAATAAATTTGTACTTAAAATAATTATAGTTAAAGATTTATTTTTCATAAAAAAAAAATAAGTACAGCAGATACTTGTTTTCTGCTGTGAAATCTTAGTTTCGTCAGTAGATATATATATATATATATATATGTTTTTTATTTTCATATTAGCCAATGTATCAAAATATAGTCTTTTAGATACAATAATAATTGAATGATTTTTAATATCAGTTTCGTATCTATTGTTCACCTACTCAGTCAGTCCTGAAGACCGATACATAGAAACAATCTGATATAAGTTGGAAACAGACCAATTTAGATACTATTTGTGTTTGAAGTTGAGGTTTCATTTCAGGTTAGGGTCGTGCTTCACCCTCGAGTTGTATTGAGGAAACTAAAATTTTAAAGCAGAAAGCAAGTATCCGCTACGAAAAATACCCCATCCGCTGCAGAAACTAGCTTTTCGTAGAGGACTGCATGTTTCTGCTATTTTCAACAGTAAATACTTGAAAGATTATATTAAAAAAAATTAAATTTTTAACGAAAAACATGATAAAAAAGATATTTTGCTTCTTCAATTTCCCTTCGAGAATTTTTATTATTCTCAAAAATATTTTAAAATTTGGTTGGTGGATGATCCAATAATTTAGAATTAATTTTGTTAATTTCCAATAATTATCTTAAATGTTAAATAGTTGGCTAGTTAATGTCATCTGCACTATGTACATCTCAACATCATCATCAGTTATGAAGTTGTTGTCAAAAAAAGCAAATTATAAAAATACTTTTTATGAAAAACAAAATTCTGGGTTTTTGACTTCTGCTCATAGTTGGAAAGATGGAAATGCATGAGTTGTTTAAACTCATAATCACCTAAGTAGTTTTTATTGAATATCACTGTCACGACCCGCAAGGGACCCGAGATAGAACAGGGAACGATCCGGCCCAAAAGGGACGAATCATCCGACCCATTTCTCTTAAATTAATTATGCAACAGCGGAAGACGAAAAATTTAATTTAATTATTTAGCCAATGCCCAAAATGTAATGGGCTTAACAAGTCCAAAAGCGATATCAGATAGTAAACAAATATAATCCAATTAAAATAAAAACGAAGCCATAACACTGTGAAATTTTGGTATGACCTGAATTCTATTGAGTCGGTCATGGAGACTTGCGTTATAAATTTCATTTAGAGTTTTATTTTTTCTATGAATTGATGTAAGATAGAGTCACAAAACTCGCGATTATATTTTGATATTCATAGTAGATTTATTTTTCTGCCCGTGATTTTTTACCGAAAGGGTTTTTCCACGTAAATTTGGTGTCTCACATCATATTTTCTTTTTCTGGTCATCGTTCGATATCTAACAAACCCAGTAAAAAAAATATAAAAATGAATCACTAAATCTATGTAGAATTTTTTTTTTCGAAAATAAAAATAGTGGTGGATAATATCACCGTTTGAAAGTTGGGATGCAATCCCGAATCTTACGATTCTAGTTTACATGAATTTATTAAAAAAACAAAACGCTGAATAAGATATCCGATCTGGACTCATCAACTCAACCTAATCAAACTTGTGTCTGACCTAACTGTAACCCTTCTCTTCCACAACCTCTGTAGTTGTAGAGAGAGAGAGAGAGAAACCATGATATTCTCTCTCCAAAGACGAAGAACACCCTATGAAGAGAGAGAGTAGCCTTGGAAAAGATGGAAACTTTTGGAGACCCTATTGAATAAGAGGAGCCATGGAAATGCATGAAGAAGAAGAAGAAGAAGAAGACAAGCTTTTCAAAAAGAGGAAATCATGAGTTCTAGCTTTTTCACATCCCATTAAAAAGTAGATTTTGTTTAATCCAAAGTTTATTAATTTTATATTAGACGCCTAATTACACCGACACATTGATTTGAACATCATCTTTGCATTTTTCTTTTCAAGAAATAATATATTCTGTTTTTAGATAATTTTCAATATTAACCCTGCACTATTATAGTCTTTTTAACGGACCCATTAAATTTTTATTTTTATTATCTAATATCTCAAAGTTTGAGCCGTTAGGAACATACACCTTCACTATTAGAGGGTCTGTTAAATGACAAATACCAATGATTCGCAGACACTAACGCTTGTCCTTTTGAAACTAAATATTCATATTTCGACGATGAAATAGTGCCCTATACTGTGCATGTATCGAAGATAAAAAAATATATATATATTTCAAAGACAGATATCTCAAAGTTTGAGGTGTTAACAATGAAAACTCTCATTGTTAGAGGGTCCGTTAAAATGTAAATATCAATGCTTCGCAAACACTAACGCTTCTACAACCACGCACCATTATAAAATTAAATATTCACACTTTGACGACGAAGCAGTGCCCTAGACTATGCAGGTATTGAAGATAAAAAAAATATCCATTTTGAGGTAAATTTTTTTCCGCAGCGAATAGATCGTCTTTCTAGAGTGGACCCATACTTGAAGTAATTGTAATCAAGGACTTACTTTCTACAACGGAAGACAAGTATCCGCATAATAGACCTTTTAATAGTGAATGTGTCTGTTGCTAACGTTTAAACTCTCGAGTTTTGAAATGTTAAATAATAAAAATAAAAGTTTAAGGTGTCAATTAAAAAAGACTGTTTACTTCAAAGTTAATATTGATATTTACCCTTTATTTTTTAATTTTACTCCCTTTATGTTATCTCCTTTAATTTCATACCCTATAATAAGAGAAATGGTGATTAAGAATTGGGCCTATGGATAAGAAGCCCTTACTATTTACATGGGCCTATGGACTTGTTTCAAAGCCCATTAAAAATGCATACGTGTTACTTTACCATTGGCTTCGGCTACGTCCAATAGAACCTCCGATTTTTTTTAATTTTATATTATTTTTTAGTTAAATGTAATAATTGCAATCAATGTTGAATAAATATGATCATTTTGACAAGGATATTAGACACACAACTGCTAGGAATAACCCCAAAGTTTTGTACAAGATTAAATTCTAAATTTCAAGTTTGAAATATATGTTTGGAAGAAACCAATTGACGTTTCAATCTTCAGTTGTCAGTAATTTAGATCGTACTGTTAATTTATTTGTTAAATCTCGTGTATGACAAGTTTTTTTCATTTAATCATGTGTTTTAACTTAATTTCTAACTCATTTAGCTGATTGCTAACCAGATTTTGAATTCTGTTGATCTCTCAAAAGAATTTGAGATCGTTGTAGAGAAATTCAATAAAATTCAAAATAGTTTAAAATCTAATATATAAATGATTTTGAATTTATAATCTAAATAATAAAATATGCGTTAAATAATAATATAAATAAATTATATAAGTCAATATTGTAATGCCCCGTAATTCTTATCATAAAATGTGTGGTTACGAACGTTCAAAACTTCTTACCAACGCGTATATTTATTTCATGAAAACATTTCTGTATAAATGCGTAATGGATGACTTTTTCTTTTCAAACGAAGTTCATTCAATAATAAACACAACTTCTTTAAAAATATCTTTCATAAAATTTCAAATTTATCTTTGCGTACAATTTTCTTAACAAAATCTAACCCCACATTAACAACACAAGTCGTTTTCCGGGAGATACTTCCTCAACTACATCATCTCTTTTTGGTCTTTCTTTTTTCTGTGTAATTGTTTGGTTTATACCTACAGTACAAGACTCGTCTACAAGTCTAATGCTTAGTAAATAATGTATAATTAAACATGTGATCAAATCTATACAATCATCCTACATAAATAAACATGATATGTATTTTCATAAAACATGTAATGCTTTCATACTTTTATTCTTTTCTGTTCTTTGTGTTTCATTTCATTTTTATCATTGAGGCACACGGCTCACCCAAACATTATTGGGGGAGGCTCACTGAAAGCTACATTGAGGCCATTGGCTTAACCAAATCCACATAAACATCATTGGAAAAAGTAGACATGACTATAAAAATTATACCACTTATGTCTCATGAACTTCAGCAAGACAGTCTCAATTCTATGAGATCTCAATTTGTGTTATGCACTCAATACGCAACCACCTGCTGAATTTTAGCCAAGTTCCAGCTCAACCAAAGTAATTGGCTCATTCGCATATACCTAATATTTATAACAGGCTTTCCTCACTCCTTCATAATTTCTTTATGTTTTTAACTTTTGTTTTTATCATATAATAAAGCACAACATCTATCAACAAACAATTTATCCAAAATATCCTCAACTTAACATATTATCATAACTAACATACTAATATTTACGATAACCTAGCATCTTGTGGTGTAGACCTGAAGGTCAAACGCATACAACATTACTTATCTTAAATGTCTTAGCACAATGTCCTACAACTTGTGGATTTATCTCCTTGATCTTCAATACCTAAAATATGTCAAATTCGACATTAGTATCCATTCATGCACTTGCAACTTAAAACATACATAACCATTAACATACTCCACTAAACCTGTTAGTTCTAAAACCTAACTTAACCAATAGTTTATATTACATAATCATTAAGCTTGAATAACTTTTCATGCATGTTTAAGATAATTTACATAAAACTTGCTCCAATATGCATCAATTTTTAGTTTTTTCTTCAATGTATTCATCCAACTTCAAACATTCATAACTCATGATATACATAACCAAATCCATCAATTCAATAATCTATACTTTCCTTGAAATATCTCTATAACATATTAAAATGGTTTTGCACTATAACTTCGTTAAGATGATTGATAACTTCCAAATATCAAACTACATAGTTTTGATTTTCTTCACATCATTTATTGTTTTCTACCCATAAATCTAACTAAACTTCTTAAAATTTCATTAAACTATAGAGAGAACTCTTATCAACATTTAGATGTTGAATTATCATATTTCTCTCCTTTTAAATCATGACATGTAACCTCATTTTAAGTAGGGGTGTGCAAACTGAACCGGTACCGAAGAACTGGACCAGAACCGGACAGAAACCAGCGGTTTCGGTACATGTTCGGTTCAGGTTTACCTAGTACCAAACCGAATTCGATTCTATTTGAGCATAACAGAATTTCACGGTCTGGTTCTCGGTTCTCAGTACCGCAGAACCGGTACCGACTGTAGAACCAAGAAGTGGATTTTTAGGGCACCCTGTGACCCTGTCCCTGATGACCCCACACCCGCGTCCCGCGTCCCTAGCCCCGAGCCCGCTGCTCTCTCAAGTCTCAAGTCTCACTTCCCTTCATCTCCCCTCTGGCTTCGGCCCTCCCGAGTCCCGAGCTCCAGTCCCGACTTCCTTCCGGCTTCGGTCGACTGAGAGGCGTCATGCAAGAGCTCTCCCCTCCGACCCTCCCAACCCGAACGGCGTTCGTCACTTCATCTCCCCTCCGGCCATCCCGAATCCCGAGTCTCTAGACTCTGAATGGTGACCAAACGACGGTTGTCTTCTGACTTCCTTCCTGCTTCCGTCGACTAAGAGCTCGCCAGCTCGGTCAGAATTCTGTTCGTAGTATCACATTCTGTTCTTAGTATTCTATTGAGTTTTTTGTTTGTAGACTCGTAGTGGACTTCAAGTACCCCATATTGTAGTATTCTGTTGAGTTTTTTGTTCGTAGTACCCCTAGTTTTGATTTCTGTTCTGTTCTGATTGATGTGGTGTTGGTCTTGTGAATTCAGAATTGTGATAGTTCCCTATGAATTGTTGGTCCTATGAATTGTGTGAGTTCTCTGTAGTGTTGGTTTGGTTCTGATAGTTCCCTGTTAGTGTTGATGGTCCATAGATTATGAATCTGTTGATGAATTTGTTGATTGTTGGTGTTTATTATAATATTTAAAAAAATTATATTCGGTACCGAACCGGAACCAGTACCAAATTTTTGGTTCGGTACCGAACTCCTATGGGACCGGTTTGGTGTTGTTCCACTTCAGAACCGGACCGTGAACACCCCTAATTTTAGGTGATCTTTCACATTCCCGGTAGAGTGCTTTCTAGCTCTGGTCGATTGCTCTCTTATATTTTAAAGGAAAACCTAAAACGGATGATCTGTAGTGGACATCCAATCTTATGTGAAAAGTCGTTACACTAGTTCCGAACGTCGACCGTATCTACACCCGAAGCTAAAACTTTACAATCTGTTTATGTATCAGTCGATCACACATTCAACATCGAGCAACCATAATATAACCCAAGACTGATACTGTGACGACCCGTCAATTTAATACTCTTTTTCTTCAAATTATTATTTTTTTTTATATACCCGAAGAGATTACTAAAATTATTTGTTAATTAAATAGAGCGAATAACGAAAACATATTTTAAATAAAACGTTTATCAGAGTTAAATGCGGAAACACAATTAGTTTTACAAACCAAGTTTGGAATTTAAATAAAACTTCGTAAAACATAAATTCCATTGGAGAGCCACGGCCACACAGGTCTACTTCGCCGGATAACTCGCCTCCTCCACGGGGAACGCTTCCTCATCTGCTCCCGGATTAATCAATTCATTACAATCACCTACACCACAAGTAGACACTGTAAGCCTAAAAAGGCTTAGTAAGGAATTGGAAAACAAACAACAAAGCACAACAAATGCCTCTAACTGATTATGTCGGAAAGGAATCCGCCCAACCATTCTTTACTCACTGTTACATCTTTTAAACTTGTGGATCGAGTTGGGAGATTAGAGAACCCTAGCAGGCAATGAGGGGGAAACTCGGCATCTAACACCCTAGAGTAGACAAGCTTTTCTTTTCAATCCCATGGGTGGGAAAATCTTACGTTTAGTTTACTGAGTCTACCGATTAGATCCGAACCATTAATCCGGTCGTTAATTCCCTTACGTACATTATTAGTCCTTTTACTCACATTATGAATACCAACCCATTCGTGGTATTTCCTATGGGTTTCTAAGACCATGAACTCACCACCTTTAGACTCTAGCAATCAATCTAACATACAATTGCTATTTCATCTACCTAAGGAATACATCCTAACTATCAAAAGATAAATCTTATAATCACAACCATAAGGAAAGTGCAACATATATCACAATAAGTTTAGCAAGAACATTCAACTAAAATAAATTATCAAGACTTATTTAATGAAAGCAAACTAACTAATTTCATGTTCTTTAACAGACTGAAGTAAATAACAAGAAAACTGAGAAATTATCATGTCTTACATAAAACTGTCATATGCTTGAATTCAATTTAAGCAACTTAATTCAATTATCATGCTTGGATTAAAAACTAGCAAATTGATGTAATTGAGCATGCTTACTTAAACTTGAATTAAAACTAAGCATATCAAAACAATTTAACAAACCAAGCAATTTACTACAACTTCCATACCTTTAAAACTAAGTCAATTACTATAATTTATCATGCTTGATTTTACACAATTTGTCATGCTTGAATTGAAACTAAGCTAGAGATATGACATGCTTCACTTGGATTCAAACTCGATACGAGACTAGACTAACAACATGCTTTCAATAACTAGAATATCCATCAATTTAACAATGCTTGCAAATATATGGATTGAAGCGCAACTACTAAAAGAAATACAATGATTAAAGCACAAATATTAAAGGTGGAAAATCAACATAAATCAATGTTCAAAACTAATCTAACCAGTCCCAAACTCCAAACGGAGTTGCAAACAATAAAACAATCACTAAACTAACTTCAAGAATTTAACAAGAACTACATTCAATTAATACACCAATAAGAAAGTTAAGCAAGGAACGCATCACTAAAAGACCACCTATACTTGTGGGTAGGGCTTAAGTTGCCAAAACCTACAATTCCTTACCGTTATCAACAGGTGGAGGTCCTTTGTGCACTGAAGAAATGCAGCAATGGTTGTCCAAAATCACCCTCATAGCTCACTCTCTCGGCAGAGGACTCATTCCTCTTTTTAACAGGCAGAAGCTAATGGCAGCTGGTAGACAATCATCTAACCAGTATAATTGCCACCTATTTCGAGCAATGGCTACCCAAAAATGTGTTGTTGATCCGCGGACAGGGCGAGGTCCACAGAACACACGCTACCCACTGTCCTTGCCAAGCATTAACTACCCAATAATCCAATCCATCTAGTAAATCGATCCTAAGGGGCAAAAATTACAAACCAAGAAGACTAACTCACCGCTGTTTACCATTTTTACCGAGCTTACCCGTGCCCTGCGAATCGAACAACGCCGACATCCGAACCCGTCGCACTCTCCACGCCGCACGCCGCACCGGGCCTCGCCGTGTGCACTGTCAAACCCCCCATGCCGTCCAGCCGTCGCGAAGTTCGACCGTCGCGAGTCATCGACCGACGAGATCTGGCTGCTCCTTCTCTTCTCCCCTGTCTTCGCGTCTCCTTGCTTCTAATGTGAAGGAATGGCCTCTGTGGCCATTACTTTTCATTTATTGTTTTATGTTTTTTTTTTATAAATTTAATTAATTAATTAATTCATTCATTCTTTTCTATTTTAAATTAAACCAATTTAAAATTTAAATTTCACTTTTTAATTTTCCCCCTTTAATTTATACTTTTTAAATAATTTTTTCAATAATACCCAATTAATTATTTAATTCCATTATAAAATTGAGATATTACAGATACATTTTACATTGTCTTTGAATCAATCAACCACACTATTAATCCAATTGATCGCAAAATGACTTAAGAGCTTCCAAACGTACAATCCAAACATCGTCAAGAGATGCTCGAAATTGCCTTGGACTTGTCAACTGCACTCTTATCAATACCATAATAGTTAACAACTTTTATAACTATGATTCAATCCTATTAATACCCAATTATTAAACATGGTGGCTGCAAAACTTTATATACCTAAAAACACTAGGGTTACTCTCCATAACCAACGACCCAACTTAATGTGCAACTATAACCTTGCCTATAAAACAAAGAGGAGACAGGTGGCAATCAGCATCACAAGGACGTAACTGGCTCCACAATCTCCATCAGAAATCGCGTCCATTCGTGGGGTGACACGTAGAAACCTCACCACCGTCATTTGTACTCTCTGTCTCCTCCCTACGCTCCCCGTCGCTGCCTATTTCTTTTTAACCTCCCCCGTCACTCTGCAGATCTACCTTGCTCACTCACTCTTCTTCTACTCACTCACTTCCCTCCAACTCTTCCTCCTTGCTTCCCTTTCTTCCTTCTGTAGTTGCATTACTGATTCCACTGTGAGTTTTATGTAGATTTCCAAGCCAAATGATTTGATTTCATCTTCTTCCAGATGGGTTCGACCTGGTACGAGCCAATGTCGATGAGAGTTCCGATTAGGGTCTGGTTAGGATTTCAAAAATCGATGGGTGTCCTCGTGGGTGGAAATCACACATCCTCCAGGTTTTGTACTCGCTAAATTGCTTCTCCTTTGTCCGTTTGGCTTGATCTCTCTGCAAATCTTTCGTATTGGTTGAATTGCATAACTCTCTCCGATCTCCGTAAACGGGTCTATCATGAATTCAAAGGCCGTGAAGTCGCAAATCCTTCATGGGTCTAACGCGAGGCGTGTTGTTCTTCGCACTTTCCTGTTAATCTCGGCTATATCGTTGATTCCTCTGCTGCACATTTTGCATAATAACGATTTGGGGATGCTTGCTTCTGTGGCTTCTTGTGATTGCGTCCCAAATTTAGGGTTTTCGCACTCTAATGGCTCGCCCTTGTTCAAGGGTCACGCACTGTTTCCTTTCATGGATTCATTTACGTCAGTGCAATGCGAGGAGCATGTTAATCTGACTGTTAATGTGGCTAAAGAGCTAATCGGAAAGAAATTACTGAATTATACTGATAAAGCTCTTTGCGTTGGCGAGGGATCTTCCTCGGCTGCTTCGGCTATGAGAGAATTGGGAATTCCTAATGCAGTTGGTGTTGATGAACACCACTTTTTCTCTCTTAGACAAAAACAGTTTGTTTATGAACTAGATTTCAAAGACAATTCCTTGGACTTTGTCTTCTTCAGGAACTTAGACAAGCTTTCCAGCCCTGCTCTTCTTGTGCTTGAGATTGAGCGAATTCTCCGGCCGGGCGGTGTCGGAGCTGTAATTGTCGGTATCGGTACTTCCAAACCAAACAGTTTGATTCGATCTGCTTGGCCGATTTCGTCAGCGCTCCAAAATTCCAACATAATCCATGTTGGCTATGTCAAAAACTACACACTGGTTGTGTTCGAAAAGAAAACCAACAAATTCAGCTACTTGGAGCAGCATCGCATGCCGGACCAATGTCCCAGTATTTCAGCAAACAGACCTTTCATACCCCAGATGGAGCCTCTTGTGAAGGAAAAACCGATCGAATTCGAGAAAAAGATTTCCGCTCTGCCGAATTTTATCGACGTTTCTTCAAGAAAACGGCCAGTGTACATCGATATCGGCATGGGGAAATCTCTCAACTCTAATGCTCTGAATGAGGTTTTCCATTTCTATCCTCTAGACGTCAATGCTTTTAACATCTACTTTGTAGATCACAACACGTCCATTATGCTGTCCTACATCCAAAAACCTGGCATCACCTTCGTTTATCATCCAGATCTGGCCGGCAATCGGGTGAAAGGCGATGATAGTTCAGTCGGGGAGGACATAGACCCGTCTTTGGAAAACGAAGAAGGCTTCAATTTTCTCGAGTGGTTCAAAGAAACAGCAGAATACGCGGATTTGGTCGTGCTGAAGATGAATGCGAAAGAGATGGAATTGAAATTTCTGTCGGAGTTGTTTGAAAGCGGGGTGATTTGTTTGGTCGATGAGTTGTTCTTAGGCTGCTCCGACGCGGCGGAAGAGGAAGGGGGTCTGAGAGGGGGCTGCTTGGATCTCTTTCAAAGCCTGAGAAAGAGTGGTGTGTTTGTTCATCAGTGGTGGGACGATGACACTCGCAGTAACTGGTGAAGTTTCAGCTTGTTATTGGTGTTTTACTTTTTAGCTTTATGATATCTTCTGAGTTTGCTTTGTGGTTGGGCATTTGGAAGGAGCTTAAATAAGCAATCACTTGTCTTCTAGTTTATCGTTTCGATCAAATAATATCGTCTCTTGTGTGATTTTATCGCTTATCCAAGCCTCGTGATCTTCCCCAACTCGAGGTAAAACGGCAATTTAGACGTAATTTTTGAGATCATTTACTAAATACGTCTTAAATTTCTGTGTTTTTGCAAACAAAACGTCTACCTTTCAGCTATTAGCAATTCATCTGTTAAGACTAGCACATGCTTACAATGTTTTTCATTTAAATAGCGCATTTTAACTAGATTTCTAACTAATTCAACGATTTCTAACTCGTTTTTAACTTTATCGATCTCCTCTAATGATTTCGAACTTGAAATCAGGTCACAAACCATTGAAGGGATTTGTTAAAACACATCGTTCAGTGGAAAATGTGTTATACGCGCATAGATTCAACAGATAAATTAACCAATATCAAAATTACTTACAGCTAAAAAGTAAAAATTTCGTTTATATACAAAAATAGTTTAAGATCAAACCTATAAATGATATCAAATGTTGCAATTTACGCTAGTGAAATAAGCCGCCCTATGTAAGTCACGATGACCCATGTGAGACTCAACCCATATCAGTAGGAGTACACAATCTCATATCGCTTAAAAGAGTAAAATATGCATGATTTATAAATAAGATTCTGCTCTTCTCCCTACCTAGTACATCGTATTTTGGCGTAAAACGAACAATTTTGTACTAGAAGGACCGAGATTTCTATCAAGTAGTCATCAAACGGGCTACTAATCAGATTTCTATCAAACTAAACAATCTAGAAAAGTCAAACCAGTGAGTCTGATAAGATTACTGTCTTTCATGCAATGTTTTTTCAGATCAAATCATTCAAGTTTGGAACCAGATACAAGAACTTCCAAGTTTTGCAGGGGACAATCATCAAAACAGACGAGCAAGACAGATTCCAACCTCGAAGGGTCAAAATTTTAACGTTGTAAAGCCACAAACAACAGTGAAAATCAGCAAAAGTCAAGAGATGATATAGAATACAACAGCAAAAAGCTGTACTATACATAATGGTTATGGCTGAACAATAACATGTTCATTCGTCGGATCCGCTACTGACCTTGATCTCCAAAAGGCGGTCGATGGGTTGTCGGCAGATGGGGCATCGATTCATCTGGAACCTCAAAACCTTCGCACAGCCGTTGCACATACACTGCGACAAGAACACCGAAAAATGAAGAGATCAGTTCGGCAATCAAAGATAGAAGAGATCAACACTTTGCAAAGGCAGTGAACCTTCTCTTTTCCGGCAAACCGATCAAAAACAAATATTTCTTTTCATCGTAACACAAATCAAATCTAAGTTCTTCGATTTTTCGAGCAAAGCATCAATATCATGATGGCTATATTGATAATTACCATGTGACGGCACGGGAGGACAGTGGTATCGCGCGGTTCAGACAAGCAAATGACGCATTCTTTTCCGGGATCGTTTCCATCCAAATCACCCTCCATTGAATTTCCAATCCCAAATATCTCCTGCAGCTCGTACCTCATATTATTCACCCACAGGATCTGCTTCAAAACTCTCACCTGGTACTCCCCTCGATCCTTCTCGATCACTGCCTGCGTAATTTGGGAGTTCTTAGCTCCGGTTTGGTTGTCCGGAAAAGCCTCTGCTTTTATGGCCAGAGGATAGACGTCAAGCTTACTAGGATTGAATAAATCTTCCTCAAATGCTGACAGTTCGATCCCCGTTCCGGCAGGCTGCCGGAACTTTTGCCCCATACCCTTCTCAAAATCTACTGTCACAGGTTTGAGAATGTCTTCCTTCAATGGTGTTAGATTACAGTCTTCCCCTTCTTTTGCAAAGAACATAACAGTGATGCTGTTTGACATAATTGAACATTTGAACACAGTTCAGGCACAATGTTATAATATAATGGATTTAAATATTAGACTTTAAACTATTTTTTCGGACAAATCCAACCTCTACCTTTTAACTATCAACAATTTGTATTACGCTGTCAATTTATCCGTTTAAATTCAGCACATGTATACCATGTTTTTCATTAAACATCTATTTTGCAATTTCTAACTCGATTTTGAATGTTATCGTGTGATTTACAGAGTTCAAAATCGTCAGATAAAAGATCTATAAAGTTCAAAATCGGGTTAGAAATGACAGGAATGATTAGAGATCGTGTTAAAACACTAGGCAAACGCATACAATTCAATTTAGCTCCACAGAGCTCTTCTGGTCGATGAGTTGAGAAAGTGGAAATCACTAAATTAGTGCATTTTGATCAGAACAGAAGCAAATTTCCACCACATAAACCTTAAATTTAACTTCAGAAAGTGAAATTTTTACCTTCCGGCGACCGTCGCATCAAACGTAAATGTGACAAGAAACGTCCCCGGATTATGGACGTCCGGTTCGATTTTCAAAGTTTGCTTCTTCAGGTTGACATCATTTCGGATGATAACTGCTTTTTGGTGCTCGACATATGGCGTCTGCGGAGGCATAACTGGCCCACAAGAGTATCTCCCGCCGACCCAATTCGACGGATCCATGTGGGGATGAGCTCCTCCGTGGTGGTGATCATACGGAGCTGGCAAAGGCATCGGCATTGATGGCGGAGGCGGAGGGTAGTAGGCTGGATATTGGTAATATGACGGAGGTTGGTTCTGATAATTAGACGGGTACGGGGTAGCAGCAGCGAAAACGTACCTGTTCGCCGTGATTTCTGGTTGCGGTGCTGCCGGAGGCGGCGGGGTGGGGTGACTTCGGCGGCTACCGTGCCTCCTTCGACGACTACAACAAACATTTCCCATCGAATTTCAATTCGAAAGTGTCGAAACAATGACGGAAAACCCACAGCTCAACTCAAAATTTCCAGAAATTCCCGTCGTAACAAACTGATTCGTTCTCGATAAAACCCACCCTTCACTTCAACCTTTCCGGCCAAACAAGCAGAGGAAATCTGAGAAACTCAAACATTGAAGACAATTTCAAGGCATATTAAAAAATGCCAATGATTCTTTAGAAAATCCGAGAAAGGAAAAGCGAAAGAAAAAGCAACGGCGGAGCACAAAAAGAGAAAGAGGGCGAGGAAGAAGAAGAAGAAGAAGAATCTCTCGGGTTGGGCGGTTCGGTGGCGGGCATAATTGAATTTGCCAAAAAGCTCCACCCAAATCATCCCACCTTCGATCATTTCTAATAATCAAAAGATTAATCATCAATTAGTTATCATAATTTTGAGATTAACAAAAGCTAAACGATCAAATTAAGCAATAAAAACTGCAGTGGAAATGGATAGTGCTTCAATAATTGCAGAGAATAAAGAAAGAAACGATGGTGGAATTGGTGGGTCACTCACTCTGCCTTTTGATTTGATATATGATTAAATAAATTTATCAACTTGAATATATTTTATAATATATTTTTTTTATTATGATAGACATGAACATGAACACTTTTTATTATAAAAAAATATTATGATATTTTGACACATATAATTTTTGTTAATAATTAAAATACTTAAAAAAATGAACGAAGTAAATATTGTTGTTATATTTTCTGTTAAAAAACGTCTTTTTTTTTATTGCAGAATATTATATTTTCTCTGTGAAAAATGAGTTTTTAAAATAGGATTCAAGAAACATTATTTTACGATGAGAGAACGATTACTTTCAGCTGCGAAAAGATAACATTTTGCAGCTGAACGACGAAGTTCTGCCACGTTTCACTGGGAAAAATAATTTTTTCGTAGTGAAAAATGAGACATTAGTGATAAGAACTGGACGACTACAACGGACCTAGAAGAGGAAAGGGAAAATGATAATGAGAACTAGACGGGTGAAATCGAGAGGAAGGGTGAGACACAGGAAAATATTCGAAAAATTGAAAACTTGAAAATTTATTTCCACGACGAGAAGATCATGTTGGGGCTTCTCAATATCGTCTTCACGATAAGATTGCTTTAATTAATATGATTTTAGCATAAAACTAAATTAAGATTAGAATTGCAGAGAGTACAAACAATTATTAGAGAACACTACAAACAATTCTATTATTACTAAATTATAATAAAAATAATTCCCTTATTAAATTCTTTTTGGCTCTTCCTCTTCCACTAAAGCTTGTTGGTAGGCTATCATTTTCTTTTTTATTTTAATTATTCAATTAAATAGAGCTTTTTTTTTCTTGGGCTTGCTTTGTTGGACCCTAGTGTAAAGGGGATATAAAGTGTTTTCCAAGAGGCTTCTTGTTAAAAAAGAGCCAACTATATCATTTTCGGCCCGCGGCAAGCCAACCCGATTCACAAAAATTAAGCGTGACAAAAATAATGGTTCAAGATCTAACTTACTGATCTTCTACTGCAAGTCGGTCCAAAATCAATTTTTTGACAATTCCAAACTTGAGTCATAGCTCTAGGGAGTGTCATTGTGGCCCTCTTTAGGGGTGGAAATCATTTCAGTTTGAACCGAGTAATCGAATTGAATTGACCATTGCAGATTAGTTTAGTTCGGTTCGGTTTTGACAAGAGAAATATATTTTTTATGCCTGAACCGAACTGAACCAAACATTTAGGTTTGGTTTTTTATTTTTTATGGGCAGAACTGGGTAACCCTGGCTAAAACCAAACTAACCCCAATAAAACTTCGAACTTTCCCTTGCCCCGTGCCTTAACCTGTAACTCCGGCTCCGTAGTCCACTCTCTCCTTGCTCGCTACTTGCTGCTCTTTGCTCATGCTTTTGCTTCTTGCCTCTTCTAGCCGACAATCACCATCTCTGCTTCTTCTAGTCGACAATCACTGATTTTGCGAGCTTCACCTGCACAGGTTTGTTGATGTTCTATTTTGTTAAAAGAATATTTCTAGTTATATCTAATAGTCGGTCTTCGAACTAACTTTGGATCTGCCCATTAGGTAAAGCTCGTGGATTAGCCTTCCATTCAAAAGTAGGCTTAAGATGCGGTTAAAGGGTAATGCTACATTGGCACTACACTATAACATAGTACATACGTTTCATTATCTCGTTAATAGAATTATTAAAATATAATATAAATATTTAAAATAATGTATCAGATAAAGTGTCACGTCATAGTGTGATATTAAAGCATAACTCTCAAAGTAATAAAAATATGGAATGTCGATTCTGGGACGAATGATGAACACGATAGATCAATCCTCTAAAAACTATAAGCTTAATGTTGAGAATCGAACGCGAAACGGAAAAAGAAAACTGCAGAAGCAGGGACACCAAGATTTACGTGGAAAACCCTAACAGGAAAAAATCACGAGCAGAGGAAAAATCACTAAGTTGGAAATCAAGGTACAATGAGTTTTACGACTCAAACATCAATATATAGAGAAAATAAATAACCCTAATATTGGATATGGGTCCGACCTGACCCAACTAAAATTCAGGTCACTCTAAACTCTAACACTTAAATATGATTTATCATGCTTGCACAAGAAGGCATATAACTATAGTGAATAATTAGATGGTGACAAATCATTTTCTAAGATGCTTTTATTATTATCATATTTTAAATTCACAATATAGATTTCTATTAATTTTGAAAATAGAAATGCTGACTAAAAATACCATCGATGATGAAATAAGTAATATATTTAAGGGTATATACCAAAACAAATTCTCAATTTTGATATTAACGATAACTCAAATTTTACAATAATTTCATAAACAACTGAAATTTTGAACCATAAAAAATGAATTAGACAAACATCGTTTGAGCATAGGACACGCTTTTAAAACAACTCATTAATATGTGATATATAATTAAAATAGACATTTGTTGTACTAGATAAAAATTATAGTGAAAATGGAGTCACTCACATATTTGGGGCACACCATTTTATAAGTATATCATAAAATAAATGTGATGTTTGGCGATTCCAAAAGTCACATAAAATACCCTAATCAGCTTTAGTGTTTTGCTCCCAAGAACATAGCAAATACAACTGTCTTATTACTCTAGTTAATAGCATACAAACACACCCTTTAACGGTCGAATGTACATCAAATAAAACATACCCCAAACCGAGTCGATCGAACTTGATTCACACGATCAAGTTGATCCAAAAATTTTAATATGCATGCTTAATTGAAACATGTACATATAATTTAAAAACCTGACAGTCAAAAAATGGACACGTCACTTTTGTATAAGACATGTTTCAAAATATTTATTTTCTTAAAATTATGCAATGCAGTGCATAAAATAAATTTCTACTTCAAAGTGAGTCTATTACTGGCGGGCGGCCCAAGCTCAATTATTCAAAAAGAACCAAATCCAATAGTTTACGAATTTTAATTTAATAAATGGGTATCAATTAAAAAATTAGGACACTAAATTTCGGTTAAATTTTTATATCTTAAAATTTTTAATTATGATTTAAAATTAAAATTAATTGCTCTGAAAAATACTAAAAATCTGACCCAACTTATTTTTTTTGTGACAGATATTTACATATTTCGCCCCAGATCGTAGAACACATCAGTCAGATCGATTTTCAAACGAACTTCAAAGTCTAAAACTCTAATCTTCACTGTCTCCTCCAATAGATTCTACTAGACATAAAAAAATTTAAATTTATAATGAAAAACAAGATAGTGATATTTGTCTCATTCATTTTTCATAATTTAATATTTTAGTTATTCATGAATTTAATTACGCTTGTTGCTTATACTATATTTTAATAATTTCTATATTTAATTTTTCAAAAAAATAAAATAAAAATGCAGGCCACGAATAAAAATTAGAGCATAGACCACGTTCAACAAGTTTGATTTAATCAAAACTCATAATCCATTAGTAGGTAGCTTTGACTTGGTCAAACTTACGTCATGGTCAACCATCTTTGATTAGAAAATTGCCCTGATGATGCAACTCTTGGAGCCCATAATAACGTGGCAATTTTGACTTTCCTCAAAACTATTTAATCCCTCCTTTTTAATTAATTACTATGCTAATCGTGATTACCATAAATAATAATTTATTTGACTGCGAGAAAAAGTCAAATTTATTGTAAAATAGTATTATATTAATAATCTAATATTATATTTACGTGTTATTTTCTTGTATAATATAATAATTAATATAAATATTATAAATTTGATTAGATTAAGAAAGATTTAGAAAATATCAAAATTAAATACCTAAAAAAAATGCATAATTAAGAATGTATTTTGGTGGGCCAACGTCCACGTCATCATACCGGTCAATTCTTCAAAATTTCACAATATAATAATAAATAATAAAATATACAATTTAGGACTTGTACTTTGGAGTCAATGACAATTTGAACATTAACTTTTTTTTTTTGACGAATCAAATCTCAATATATTAAACAGCTAGCGGTTTAAACTTCTGTTGGTGTTTTCGTTAATACGAGCACGTGTTTAGCACGCGACAAGTGCAAATGCTCGGAGCCCTTTTCTTTTGCTCAGAGCCATTCTTCACCCTCCCCGACCCTCCATCTCCCACCTCAGGTTCAAGAACTCTCATTTCTTCCCATCAAGAACATAGATCTTGGGGCTCGGAGCGACGTAGGCGAATCCAGGGGGAGGATGAGAGGGAGGGCAGAGAGTGAGGAAAAGGAAGGGGTATGAGTAATTGCAGTTGTCACGTGGTGACTACGTGCTCATTTTAACAGAAATACTGACAAAATGTTTAAATTGTCAACTGAGTTAGGAGTGTTTAGAGTCTGGTTCGATTCGATTTTGTGATAGAACGAACTAAATCGATAGAGATCGGTTCCTGTATCTTTGAAACTGAAACTAGATTTTTTGGTACAAGAACCAAACCTAATGATAATTCAGTTCATTTCTCATATGTCAAACCAGAACCAAAATTTTATCGATTTTCAAATTTTAGAACGATTTTGCTCCGGTGGACTTTGAAAACCGACCAAAAGTAAACCGATTTTGGTTAGTCAATTCCGGATATGTTGTGAAGACCTCTAAAAGACTTGATTTATAAGAAAAAATAAGTTGGAAGTACAAAAATGTTATTATGTGAAAGTAAAGCCTTAGCGTGTAAATTGTTGTTTTCCCACGTAAAATAAGAACGTCCAAAAGCCACCATCTTCCAAGCAAGTCAAAGGTTGCAGGCAATTCTCAAACCGGGGTCTCTTTCCTCTGAACTTCTTCATTTCAAGCTTCTCTGACTTTCCCATGGCGAACTAGTTTTAAAAAGCAGGATTCTGAGCTTCCCCAGACCTGATGACTTGGTTGCAGTTCTGAGTATGGTGGGCCCATTCTGGTTTTGGGATTGCTTTTCTTCTTCCCCTGATGTAAACTCGAATGATAGCTGGAATGGTATATTTTCTTCTGAATCTCTCTTTCTGCTTCTTTTCGGGTTTCTCTAACTGTTCTGTCGATTACCCAGATGAAAATTTCAGACTGTTTACTTACAATGAACTTAAATCTGCTACGAATAACTTTCGATCCTCGAATAAGGTTGGGCAAGGTGGATTCGGCGCTGTTTGTAAGGTTGTTTCTCTCTCTAAACCTGCCTCTTTCTTCACTGCTTCTTTCTTTTTTTGGCTGATAAGAATTGCGGGCGGACTTTTACAGGGTCGGCTTCAAGATGGAACGATTGTAGCTGTGAAAACTCTCTCCGTCGAAAAAGAATCCATGCGCGGAGAGAAAGAATTCATTGCAGAGTTAGCTGCACTCTCAAATGTCAGACATGAGAATCTCATAAGACTTCGAGGGTGTTTTGTTGACGGAGCAAATAGGTATTTGGTTTATGATTACATGGAGAACAACAGCCTTACGCACACTCTTTTAGGTAAAGTATTCCTCAATCATCTCGAAAACATAATCCATGCACAGACGGTGTTCGACGAAATGCCAGAGAGACGTTTTTTGTTCTTGGATTGTAGGGGGAGATGCAAAAAGGCAAAGATTTGATTGGGAAACCCGAAGGGAAATTTCGATCGGAGTTGCTCGAGCCATCGCTTATCTACACGAGGAGGTCAATCCCCACATAGTTCACCGAGATATCAAAGCCAGCAACATACTTCTCGATCAAAATTTTCGACCGAAAGTTTCAGATTTCGGATTGTCCAAGCTTCTGAGAGATAACAGCTCTTTCATCAGCACCAAAGTGGCAGGCACATTGTAAGCAAATCAAAGACTCGATCTTTGCCTTTCTCTTAACAAAATTCGATCAATTTGCTAACGGGTAATGTTTTGTTGCGCAAAAGAGGTTATCTTGCTCCGGAATATGCGATTAGCGGACACTTGACGAGAAAATCAGACGTTTACAGCTATGGAGTTCTTCTGTTAGAGATTGTGAGCGGTAGACGTGTTGTAAATTTCTACTTAGAACACGGAGAAAATCATCTTGTCCAGAAGGTAATGTTTATCCTCTAATTCTAACACGTTACTCTTACTTCCTGATATAACACGTATGAGCGTAGAATTATAAAGTAAACCTAGTGTTACTCGGTTTTTTTTTACGCGTGATTTTGCCTGCAGGCTTGGGAAGCATTCAAGGCCAATAACCTTCTACAATTGGTCGATCCGATTCTCGGGTCAAATTTTTCTCCGAAAGAAGCTTTGCGATTCTTAAAAACAGGGTTACTTTGCGTCCAAGAAACCACGAGACAGCGCCCGACAATGCCTACGGTCGTGAACATTCTAACGACCGAGGACGAGATCGAGGACGACAAGATTTCGGAACCAGGGCTGGTTGCTGATTTCATGGATATAAAGATGAGAGGGGAGCAAACGAGTTCATCTCACAGCATTTTTTCACATAACAGCGTATGAGTCCCCACCCAACACTTGTTGCGTACATAGTGTGAGACGACGTCGTTTTACCTCCCATTTCTTGGTGGGACCTGACCGTAATAAAGTCAAACTGAACTGTACTCTGGTCAATGGACCTCTTCTCGGGCAAACCCACCCCTTACGTTGCTGTAATTTATATGATAGTGGTCAATTTAAACCTTAAAGTTGGGTAGGGATCATGTTTTAATCGAATTTTTTTCTTTATAATTTAATATTGTTATTAATTTGTCAAACTCATTACATTATTATAACATATTCTATTTAATTGGCGATATTGAATTCTATTGATCTTTTATCCAATGATTTCCAAGTCCATTGCTTGACTTGAACTCTCAAAAAACGAACCCAGATGAATAAGGAAAACTCAATTAAATTATGGAACTACACTGTTGCAGTCTGCCTTACGAAGGCCATGAAAGACCCATATATGGGTCCAACCTATATCATTTGGGGTGCACAATCTTACATTGCTTGGAAGAGTAGAAAATGCATGGTTTATAAGTAGGGTTTTCCTCCCTATTTAGTACAAAGCATATTGGGTTAATCCCAAGAACAAAATCGTGCGAACTTCGGCCCAAAGCAGACAATATTGTACTGGGAGCACTGGGGGACGTTACAAATGGTATCAAAGCGAAATCTCAACCGAAAGTATAGTTAATGAGGACGTCAGGTCCTCTATCGGAGGAGATTGTGGCAGCCCGTCCTGTGAAGACCAAGAAAGACTCATGTTAGATTTCGGTGTGACCTGAATTCTATTGGACCAAGCCGGTGGGCCCATATAGTAAATCTCATTTAGAGTTTCGTTTTCTCTATAAATTGATGTAAGCTAGAGTCGCAAAACTCGCGGTTGTACTTTGATCTTCATAGTTAATTTATTTCTCTGCCCATGGTTTTTTCTCTAGAGGGTTTTTCCACGTAAATCTGGTGTTCCACATCGTCTTTTCTTTTTTCGGTTATCGTTTGATCTCTAACAGCCTAGGTGTGGGACCAATCTATATTAGTAGGGATGCACAATCTCACATCTCTTTGAATGGTATAAAATGCATATTTTATAAGTAGAATTCTCTTATCTACTTAGTACAACACATTTTATACTAACTTCAATAACAAAACTGTGTGAGATCCGGCCCAAAGTAAACAATATTTATTGTAAGCATTGGGAAACGTTACATACACCAACAAAACAAAATCAAGAAGCAATATTGGAAGAACATTTGACGCAGTTTTTACGATCCAATATATGATTAATCGATCATTCATTAACCTCTACGAGCTTATTCCAGAACTCATGCTCCACTTGAGCACGATGATCTGCTACCGCTTTTTTAGCCTGATCAACGGGAATGCATTTTAATCATATTCTTAACCCCTTTGTTTCCAAATAAAATGATGAAAGATGATATATCACCTTAGGAGTTATTACTCTAGTCTTAATGAATTATGCGTATTAGATGTAGTGGGATAAAGAGAATAAGACTGCAATAACGTAAATAGTACTTATTAGAATAATTTTTAGAAAAGACTGTACCAGACAATTTTCTGTGATAGAATTATATTTCCAAATAAATTCTGAGGAAAGGCTAGAAGGGTCACAAAAGGATCTCACTTAAAATCCAATTTTCTTTAACAGTCTTTATTTATACAATAAAATTACACATTGAATAAGCAATACGAAAAATGATAGTAGTTGCAATAAAAAAAATAAATATAAAAAATATTTTCCCACACTGTTAAAAAAATGTCCTTACTGATCGATCTAATCTAAGAAACAAATCGGTTCACATTAATAACTTATTTAGCTATTTATAATTTATTACATTAAGTATACTAGTTAAAATTTATCACATCGAGAAATAAAAATTAGAGAGTAAGAACAGAGAATAAATACAGTATTACTCATGTTCATATCAAGGCGTGACACTATGGACTCTCTTTTTATTCAAGGCTTATATCAAAAAGAATAATGTTATATTTACTCTATATTTTTACGCTCTATTTTTACTTCTTGACATGTCAAACATTGATTGGAGTAGAAATTTATTTTAGACCCCAAACTTAGGAATTATTATAGTGGACATCCTAAACTTTTCTTTAAGGACATGATGCTCATTGAATTTTAACTCGTTATTAAATCAGACTGTAACGTTAAAAAATCGTTAAATTCATCATGTGGATGACACGTTAAATATGACTTTACAAGTATAACTCATTCAACCCTTTCTTATTCGATATATTAAGTTCAAAGTTTAATTTTTGGGTAATTATCAATATTAACTATGAAGTATAGAGATCTTTTTAACTGACACCTTGAACTTTTAATTTTGTTATTTGACACCTTAAAAAATTGAGGCGTTAGCAACAAACACTCTCACTATTAAGGGGTCTACTAAATGACGGATACCAATACTGCGAAAATGTATTTTCCACAACGAAAGACAAGTATCTACAGTGAAAATGTCTTCCACCAGGGAAAGAGCAATTTTCACTCTTTTCGCAGTGGATATTTAACTTACACTGCATAAAATAAGTTCTATTATAATGACTTTCTTTTTGCAGTTGAAAATAAGTATCTCAACGAAATGAGTAATTTCTGCAGCAAAAACGCGTTTTTCTCTATGAAAATGGTAAATTCGACAGATAATATCCATCATTTAACTACCCTTTAATTTTCTAAGATGAAATATCAGGCATTTGGTCATTACACTAGGAATTATTGTTTGGGACAAATTGGACTAAGATCATGTTTTTTAAACCCCATACCCAATGATTTAATTTAGCCTAACTCACTTTGTGGATGCCTCCTCTTCTCCTACCATCATTTTAGCATAGTTGGAAGAAGGTTAAGGTTGTCTCTTAGAGATTCCAAAAGAAATGATTTTGAATTAGACAAAACAAAACACTCGATTATCGAAAAATAAAAGATACAATTATTGTTGTTAACCTGATAAAAGAAATATTAAAAACGAGAAAATTTTTCAAAATGGAAGGCTTTTAGTGACCCTGTTTGAAATCAGTTTTTGTACCAAAATAGAATATTTCAAATTAACTGTTTGTTAAAAAATCAATGTGCTCAAAACTAGACATATTTTCGATTCACGTAGAAAACTCTTTGAAAAATTTGTTGTTTATTAATACTAGAGAACGACAAAGAATTCATCAAATAAAGCACAAAAAAGTATTTTGCACTGCAAAAAGATAAAGTTCTGCTACGAAAAAAAATGATTTTTCCTAAGTGGAAAGTAATATTTCTTGTAAGTAATCTTTCTTAAGTGTACAAGGATTCACTTTCCGCTTAGGAAAGACAACATTTCAAGGGGGAAATTTTTTTTTTAACAAAGTAGTAATGGATGACCCAAGAATCAGTAGAGAAGTGGTCAATCACCATAACCATCCAATTCTAAACTGTTCTTAGAGGAAGTATTTGATCAGAAGCCATAGTTTTCTGGCAGGAACTGGACATGCAGGTTGCTCATAGAATTGAGATCAGATATCCAATCAAACAATGCAAAAAAAGGAGAAAGAAAGATGATCACATCCAACAAATGAAACTAATCTTCCAATCGGGTTCAATCATAAAAGCAAAATTCAGGAAAAATGGCGTCAAAATTGAGCACAATCAAGTAAATAGAACAACACCTCTTTGATAAGGGAGAATCCATAATGCCATTCCAGCTCAATCTTCAGGTACTTCGACATCTCCGTCTGCAATTTCTTGCTGCAAATCCTTTGGATCCTTACCATCGACCGTACAACCGACAGAAACACAGGTCCCTAGAATCTCCTTCACCGTTCCAGTAAGGTCTTTGGCCATCGACCTTGGCCGCATGATCTTCGCAATCTCGATCACATCGTCGAGCGAAATATTTCCACTGTGCTTGATGTTTTTGGTCTTCTTCCGATCACGCTCCGGCTCCTTCAGGGCCTTTATGACCAACGCCGCTGCCGAGGGAACCACCGAGACCTTCGCCTGACGGTTTTGGACAGTGAGCTTTACGGTGACTCGAAGACCCTTCCAGTCCTTTGCTGTTTCCTTGGCAATGTCTTCTCCAACCTTCTTGGGAGAGAGACCCAGCGGACCGATCTTCGGGGCGAGAGAACTCGCCGCTCCGACTTCACCTCCCGTAACTCTGACGAACACGTCCACCACTTGCGAAGGATCGAACTTCGGCGGCATGGCTGGGTCGCGACGGAGCTGGTTGTTAATTGCAAAAGGTCCGGTGGAGCGAGAAGAGAAAGGAAGCAGGGCAGAGTATTGGCTTGTAGGAGAGACGATATAAGCTAGGGTTTTTAGGAAATTACTCAAATACCCCAAGGCCATCGATAATTACTGTTGGCATTATTGGGCCTCATTGGTCCTTTTATTTGGATGAGCCTTACTGTTGTCATTCATGTAGATATGGGCCTTATTGGGCCTATTGGGCCCAATAACATACTTAATCTCATTAATATCATGAAATTTATATTATTTTATTGAGAAATTAACGAACTAAACTCTGAACTATTTAATCACTGACAAGTCACACCTTAAAATAATTTCACGAATAATTAAAACTTCGAACTATGAAAAATGAAGAATACAAATCTCACTATTACGTTTTCCGTTAAAAATTTAAATTTTAAAAAATAATTTACCAAGTATATGTTGCACAAAAATGTATTTTTTCGTAGTGAAAATATGTCTTCTACTGTGGAAGGTTAGTTTCCACAGTGAAAATGGTATTTTTCGCAACGGATACTTGTATTCAGTTGTGGAATCTTTGTTTCCTCATAACAACCCGAGAGTGAAGCACAACCTCAACTTCAAGTACGACTAGTATCTCAATTGATCCATTAAAACAAGTTCTTATAATAACACTTACTTCCACAGTGGAAGACACATTTTCGCTGCAGAAAATATGTTTTTTGCAGTGGAAAGTATGTTTCCAATACAAAAAATAAGTTATTGAATACAAATACTTCATGTACGGGTTCACTGCGAAAAAAGAAACTATCTACTGCAAAAAAAAAAAAATTTTAATTTTTAACGAATAACGTAACAACAAGGTTTTTCTTTTTCATTTTTCATAGTTTGAGGTTTTATTTATTTGTAAAATTATAAGTTTGAATTGTCGTTGACCCAATAGTTCATGTTTTTTAGGGTTATTGTCATCTAATATCTCGACCTTTGAGTGCCTTTTTATCCAACACCCTAACGTTTTATTTTTTTTATCCAACACCTTCAATTATCAGCCGTTTTGCAACCAACACCTTCTGTTTTACTTCTGGCAAGAGCAAATTTGTCTTCGCCCAGTCGGAGGTCTCTTTCGCAGAGTCGAGCTTTGCCTTCGCCTTCAAGTCGTCGCCTTCGCCTTCATTTTTCAGAGAGATGAGCTACTGCACAGTCCTATTCGAGAGATCTGTTTAACAGAAGTAAAACATAAGGTGTCGATTGCAAAAGGCATCTAAAGTTCGAGATATTATATGATAATAACCCTTTTTTATGTTAATTATCATATTTTATTTTCAAAAGTTTGTGACCATGGTACATAGTTAATTATTTTTTTCATTGGCAAGAATAAATCCCCACATTGTCACATGGATTAAATGAGTAAAAAATAAAGATGAATTATGCCAAACATGCCTACCAAATACCAAGTGGTGTCACACACGTAAGATATTCCTACTATTAATAAATAAATAGTTAAAAGAATCAAACTTCATTACCATTGGAAAATTGTATAATTAATATTCCATGTCATCCTTATCTTGATAACAACTTTTAACTTTTCAAATTAATAATCTTGATTTTTAATTTCCAATTACAACACATCATATCCTTATATTATATACTATGAAATCGTCGTACTTCTATGCGTTTAATCTAGACCCTCGTAATTCGTATAATGTTTCGTACTCGATATGTTCTCCCTTAGCTTATATAATCTAACAACTACAAATGAATTGTTGGACGAAATGTTCACATTATCTATCAGGACTTATTTGACCGTAAAATATTTGGTTAAGTAAATATTACATCTGTGTTGTGTCATGATTACAATAAAGATAATATTATGTTTATACTCTAATTACTCACTTTGTCAGATGTGAAATTTATGTGTCATTCGATGAAATTATTATAATATAAAAAACTTATTCGGTTTAATTATAAAGATAACACATTATTGTGATATATATACTTGAAATAATAGATTATAAGACAAATTTGTTTAAATTGTTTTTATAAGAAACTTATTTAGGTACGTATTGGTAGCCAAAAAATGGTGTTAGGCTTAATTATTTTGATAATAAATGTTTTTGTTGTAATTATAAATTGTTTATTGATTATTTGTTCTTAATTGTTTGAATATTATATTTATATTTATTGAAAATATCCTCAAAATGAGTATTAAGTTGTGTTAACATGTTTATCCAAGTCTATGTGAATATATATCATTTTGAGACTTATAAATATTATGGATGGCTATTGGAAGACAAGAGGCCGCATAAAGTGGATTTTTGTCGACCAAAACTCCTTCGTGGTGTTTCAATCGAAGTTGCGATCGAGTGGTTCGTCCAAAAATGTATACAGAGTGTTTCTAGAGTTTTCGGTCGAGTACCGATCGAGTTTGCGGCCGAGCATGTCAACCTAAAATGTGTATAGATTGCTTTTGGACATTTTTGGTTGAGCACGTAGTCGAGAAAGGATTTTTCGACCGCGGTCGTGTATTTTTTGCAAGAAATGCTCAACGGTAAGATTTTCCAACGGCTAGATGCGATCGACCAAAAAGGAATTGGTAGACCTAAAATACATATCTCTATAAATTCAAGACCTCCGAAACTCATTCTAACGAACCAAAAATTGAGGCGAAACCCTGTCAAATTTGAGACTTAATTCCAAATCATTTATTGAGCTTGTAAACTAATTCTTCATACTCCCAAACTTGAGTTTTCTATTTGGGAGAGTTTGAATCATTGTATTTTCATTTCCATAACAATTGTACTCTAACGAAAAGGGTAACGCCCTACGAATTAGTTAAGTGAAGGGTGACACCTCAGAATAGTTAAAAGAAAATGGTGACGCCCTAAGAAAGAGTCATTATAAAGGTTTGTTGACACCTGAAAGTTAAACATTGTCAAACGCGCGTGGTTAGGTGGTTAAAGATTTACAAGTTGGAAACTTGAAGTGCAGACGTAAGCGAGATTTGCTGAACTGCGTGAACAACATCGTTTGCACTTTCTTTACCTAATATATTTATATTTATGCATTAATTGACTATTTGTATGTATTAAATCACTTAGAGTTTAAGGAATTGAATATCACACGAAAACGATAAAAATGCCTAATTCACCTCTCCCTTTCTCTATAAGCGCATATGGATCTTTCACATACTAAGTACTACGTTTATTGTGCTCTACTATACATGTTATTTCATATATAAATATGATAATAAATATGAAAATAGCTTATCTTATCTTATCTTATATGAAAATAGTCATTATAAATATGAACGCCCTTTAACTTATAACAGACGTCGCTGAATGTCATTGACTTTGAGAGAACGTCATTATTTAGTATTCAGAAACGTCTCTCAACATACAATGGATGTTGTTCAACAGACGTCCCTAAATGTCATAAACGTTGATGGAACGCCATTATTTAGTATTAAGGGATGCCCAACAATGTCTTAGACATCCATCAACTAACAACAAACGTCTCTCAACTTACAACAGACGTCTCTCATCTTACGATGAACGTCTTTCAATGCCACAGACGTTGAAGGAACATCGTCGTTTAGTATTGACAAACGTCCCTCAATTTACAACAGACGCCTCTCAATTTACGATGAACGTCTCTTAGCTTACAACGGACATCTCTTAAACGTCCATGAGATGTCTTTGGACGAAACGCGATACTGAAGGAATATCGTCGATGTTTAGTACGCATTGTTTGCCTTATCGTTTTGCAATGGAAAAATGTAGTACGACGTTTATTTTATTTATTTCTTATAATTCAATATTTTAGTTATTCATAAAATTAATTTAAGATTTAGTTTATCGCTGATCCTATAGTTTACGGTGTATTTTAAGAGAATAACTTATGATTGAGGTAGGCCGGATCATCTAAAGGGTCAACGTACTTTACACTTACGTGAACGCGACGCAGACGATTATAGCTTCTCATTATTGCAACTTTTCCGAATCCCGACAAAAAAAGGTCAATTTGTGGGGAAAATTAGGGTTTATGACGTGTCAGGATAAAGACTTTGCAATCTTCATTAAAAAGGAAGTAGGTAGGAAGTCTGGGTGGGACCCACATCCCTCCATTTAATTTTTATTATTATTTTTTAAATTAGGATTGTTTATTTTATTAATCAATATAAATTACGTGTCCAATGTATGGCCTTAAACTCTCGGGATCAAATAATCGTTGAACTATGAAATCGATGATCGGTACACTTAACTGTTAACTATAATAAATAAATTGAGCAAATATTGCTATTGTATTTTCTGTTAAAAATTTCAATTTGATTCCACTGAGGAAATATTCGTTCTGATGCAGAACGTTGCAGAAAGTGAATCCATAGAATAAGACTCTGGAAAGATTAATTTTCGTAGGAAAGTGAATAATTGGAATAAGACTCAGGGAAAATTATTTTCTGCAGTAGAAGCTATTATTTATGCTCTATTTGTTGAATTCTTTGTCGTTCTTCTGTGTAGCAAATAATAAATTTTTTTACAAGTTTCCTCAGTGGACCAAAAACATGTCTAGCTTGGAGTACATTAATTTTTCAACAAACAGTTAATTGAAAATTTTTCATTTTGATATCAAAATAGATTTCGAACAGCTTAACGTTTCTAAAATCTATTTTTCGACGAGTTTTCTTAGTGAATCGGAAACATATTTAGCTTGAAGTACATTGATTTTTCAACAAACAGTTAACTAGAAATCTTCCATTTTTTATACCAAGAATGATTTCGAACAGGTTAATTGGAAATCTTCCAGTTTGAAAAGTCTTATTATTTTTAACGTTTCTTTGAACAAGCTAACAGCAATATTTATATCGTTCATTTTCCATAGTTGAGTGTTTATTTATTAGCAAAAATTGTTTAGTGGTTAACTTATCATTGACGCCATAATTTCGTGGTTGTTTTGTAAATTTCCGTTTAACTATTTATAATGGATATTAATTGTTACATCAATGAGTAATTTTACATTTATTTTCTATTTCTAATTTATATTTCTTACTTCTATCAAACATTGATTGATGCAATTAACATAATAAATTATAAATATTTAAAATAAGTCAATAATTGCATAAACCAATATTTGTCACACTAGGAGTTAAGAACAAAAGTAGAAATAGATAGTAAACATAATATTATTCTACATCAATTCGTGATCGTCATGTCCCGACCTAAATGTTACAGTATAAAACTAGCATGACTCCTCAATGACACATAATATTGTACCAACAAGTACTGTGAATAGGGCACAACTGTGCACAACTTGTTAGATTATATTATTTCTTTGCAGTTGTCACAACTCACGTAAACTACATTACTTAGTGATCGTCACGTCATGAAAGTAAAAATTAGAGTGTAAAACTATCATTATTGTTAAGAAAATAATAAATGATTAAATTATATTTCAACCCACAAGCTTAAGCTTTTTGGATTGTTGGTAATTTGTCATGGTATTAGAGCTAGAGATCCAATGTTCGAATCTCAGCAAAGTCAAAAAATTAACCCCATTAAAAAATATCCACATGTAAGGACCAATAAAAGAAATTGGCCTACATGTGAGGGGGAATGTTAAGAAAAGAATAAATGATTAAATTATACTTCAACCCACAAGCTTAAACTTTTGGAATTGTTGGTAATTTCTCAATTATTCCTCGTGATAATAAATGCATGACACATAATATATTGTGTCGACACATAATCTGAACAGGGCACGACTGTACACAACTTGTTAGATTATATTATTTCTTTGCTGTTGTCACTACTCATGTATAACTCACGTACATACGAAAAATAAAGACGAAAGCGTCGATTAACACCCACTCGAGGACTCTTTTGAGTATTTGGTTGATTTTCATGGGGTGGTCCACAAAACTTTCTACCCCTCCCTATCTCTCTTTCGACTCTAATTAAATTATGGCGTGGGATTGGTTTGTCACAAAAAATAATGATGGTTATCCATTCCCTAATTGTTCTTTCGTCTTCGATCAAACCTCTATATTGACTGTATTGTTCCACGTGTCATTCTTTGATTGCTCAAGACTTTCAACCATTTTAATGTTCTGTTTATTCTAGTATCCGTCGTTACATTTGATTGACTGTATTATTCTTACGTAAGTGTATAATATATAGTAATAATAACGAGGGATCAACGTAAGAAGCTAGGGTTTCCCGCAGTCTATAATACTTATGAAGCTTTTAGCCAGTTAAATATTCTGTCAGTGGAGAGAGAGAGAGAGAGAGAGAGGAGAGAGAGAGGGGTTATCCAATATAAAATGGCGAGCGATGAAACGATAATGTGAGCAGAAGAACGAAAACCAGAAAGTAAATTCATCGTCAATGGCGTCAAGAAGATCAGATTTTCATGCAAAGGGAGGAGGAAGCTACGTCTACCCAGATCATCCGATGATGACCAACGGCAGCGATTCGTTCACCTCCGCCGCTCTCTTTGAGTTCAACGAGTCTGATATGTGGGGTGGTCTGCAAACCCAGATTCCGCCATTGGAACACAAGACCAAGCTCAAACCCAAACCCAAACAAGATCAGAAGACTAAAACGAAGATCAGTCTTCAAGAGGAAATGATGGTAAAACTTTCATCACTGCCGTTGAATATACCGGACTGGTCCCGGATTCTGAAGGATCACCACCGTCAAAGCCATCGGAAAAGAGAAACCGAGGACGACGACTACGACGACTGGGATGATGATGGAGATAGAGTTCCTCCACATCAAATCTTAGCCAGGAGAAGAGGAGCTTCGCTTTCGGTTCAGGAAGGGGTGGGTAGGACTTTGAAAGGGAGGGACTTGAGCCGGGTCAGAAATGCGGTCTGGAAGAGAACCGGGTTCGAAGATTAATAAAAAATAGTATAGTTGGATTAAAAATTTTTGATAGTCCAATGATATAACTCTACTTTGTTGTCACATACACTTTAAGTTAATCTTAATTTGTTCCTAATTTAAGTGGGTTCTGCAAATTTCTCATTGTTAAATTATAATTTTTAGAAAAAATAAATGTCCCAAGATACTAACACTCATTCCCGCAACCAATTTTGGTTGCGGACGCTAGGAGTCTAACGCAAATGTCCGATCCTGAGGCCGCAAACACCAGGACATGAATGCAACGCCCGTCCCGAGGTCACAGACATCAAGTTTCGAAAGTAATTTTGGTTACAGACACTTAGACATAAACATAGACACCCGGACATGAAACATGGACACCTGTGAAGAATTGATTTGTTAACGAATGATAATTTTATGGTCAGTTTGTCACTGATACCATAATTTAAAGATTTTTTTTTTTTATATAATTACCCAAAGTCGAACACGAACACCCGGTCCTAAGGCTGCAGACACCCGAACATGAACGCAAGCGCCCTTCCCAAGGCCGTGGATGCCTAGTTTCGAAACTAATTTTAGGTGCGGACGTCCAGTTTCGACGCCAATTTTGATCACAGATGCACGAATATGAACACAAACGCCTGAAAAAGATTGATTTACTAAAGAATAATAATTTAAGTGTGGAAATATTATCAAATATAATTTAAAGGTTAGTTTGTCACTTATACTATAATTTAAATTTTTTTTATATAATTACCCTTCTATATAATATCGTGGGTGACGTTTTGATAAATAGTGCAATAACCATAATAATAATTGAAAGTTGAGTGATATTGATTTTATTTATTTATTTATTTAATTTTTAATTATAGAAAAGAGAGTGAAACGAGGGGCGCTCTTAGAATTCACACATTTGTTGCTATTTTTCTTCCACAAGTATCATGGCTACTTTGACACCCTATTGATATTAAATATATTCTCTAATTTTATATTCTAATTTTATATTATAATGTAATATTTATTTATTATTAGTTAACTGGTTAATTAGTGTAATAATTAAGATAAACTATAAATAGTTAAAAGTAAGATATTGATTGCATCAATTAACGAGTGACACGTTGAAAGTAAAATTAGAAAGTGTTGACCTAATTGACATTAAGTGATTTGTTTTGATGATGACGATATTATTTGTATAATTATGATGTTTAAGTTGTAATTGTTCATGTTAGTGAATATGTTATTTATATTCATTGACAATACCCTTAATACAGATATTAATTTTTAATAATGTGTTTACCTAAATCCATGTAGCTCATAGTATGATCATTGAATCTTAGAGAATTCAAGAAATGCAAAAAGAGACGAAGAGGTCGACTAAAGGTGCAAGAAGGTCGACCAAATGTTATGTAATGAAGGAAACGGTCAACGGGCTGATCGACCTCAAAAATAATAGATTGCTTGAGAATGTCACCTGCCGAAGAAGCAGTCGACCAGCGAAGAAATGATTGATTGCAAAATAAGACAGATTGCTACTTGTTTATGCGGCTGATGAGGCGGTCGAGCAAAAAATAGAAATTGTGAAGAAGCGGTGGATCGGTATGTTAAAGAGTTTGACCGGTCCTAACTATGCAACGCAATGGATAATTTCCAATGTTCGGATGACGGTCGACCAAAAAGAAAGTGGTCGGCTGGCTTCCCAGTTTCTATATATAGAAGACACTTCAAAGCTTAAACTAACCAAGTGAGAATCGAAGCGAAGTTCTGTCAAATTTTATACTCGATTCCAAATCATTTTATAAAGTGTAAATTCTAACTCTCCAATCCTTGAAGTTGAGATTTTATATTTGGGAGGGTTATGAATTTTTAGTTTTCTATTTTCTTGTACTCAAATAGTGAAATGCTAGATTGACACCCATGAAGATCAATCAAGAGGTTAACGCTTTGAGAACAATCTCTAAAGATTTGGTTGACACCCGTGAAGTCAATCATCACTAACCGGGGAGGTTGGATGATCAAGAATCTCCAAGTCGGAAAATTGGAGCGCAGACGTAGGCCAAGATTGCCAAATCGCCAAAACAAACTCGTTTGCACTTTCTATCCCTTAAAATCTTTATTATTATTATTATTTATATGTGATAAATTATTTAGATATTAAAGTTAATTAAATCGTACAAAAAAAGTTTAGATCACTTAATTCACACGCTCCCTCCTCTTTTTTCCCCTTTTCTATGTGCGCATGTTTGATAAGACAGAAAGTAATCATAACATTATTCAGTTAAAGATACTTTCAATGCACGGCTTCTAATTTTACATTTTAGTTATAGCTTATGAGTTAATTAATTAACGTAATTAATACATTATTTTAATTATTTATAATGTATTTTATTTATGGTAGTAATTAATAAAAACTTGGGAGAGTGAATATAATATTAATTTTTTTAAATTTCATTAATAGAATTATTGGTGTGAAAATGAATTCTTGTTTTTAAGAATTATTAAATCTTTTTCTAAGAACTATTAATGTTTTCTCCTTTTATATTTACTTTGTAATATAAAAAATTAACCCAAAAAACAAAATCAAATTATGGATGAGAAGGAAAACATTAAATAATTTTAGTTAATAAATAAAATAATAAATTATAAAAAATAAACTAAATAAATACTGTGATCACATTTTTTTTGTTAAAAATTAAAATTTTTTAAACACAGTAGAATAAATTGGAAGAAACAATGAAGGTTAGGGACAAGTTGATGTTAAGGATTGAGATTCGTTTCAGAAATCGTTCTGACCGGTGTACTTTATATCCGAGGCGAAACGTGAAGTTATATGCTAGTGTTAAGGAAAATACGTCGTTTTCACTGGAAAAACTAAGATTCTGCAACGGAAAGCAAATATCCGTTGCAAAAAAAATACTATTTTCACCTCAAATACTTGTTTTTCGCTGCAGAAAGTAAGTTTTTTACTACAATTATTTTATGTACAGGTCTACTGTAGAACTAAGATTCTGTAACAGAAGGTAAGTATCTGTTGTGGAAAATACTATTTTCATATCAAATACTTGTTTTACGCTATAGAAAATAAGTTATTGACTACAATTATTTAAGAAAGCCAATCTATTTATTGGTAAAAAAAAATTAATTTTTAAATAAAAAATTATTTATTAAAAACCTCTTAAATGATCAGGGAACACAGTCGGGCATTCCCTGTTTCCTTTTTCGTCGCTACATCGCCGTTTGCCGATCGCGGAACAGTTGGGGACCAGAGAAGGTTTCAGATTGAAGTTGAATTGGTTTGAAAATTTGAATCATTTGACTGTAGAGTTGTTGAAAGTTCAAATATTTTGATCGGGTTCTGCCCCCGTCGTAATTCGTCTGGAGGGAGAATGGGGGTAGGAGAGAAGCAAATTTTTGTGGCTCTGGCGGTGGCAATATTTCTGGGAACAGCAGTTTATTTGAGGATTTGGACGATTGATTACTCCATTTCCTCTAACGACGCCGAGCTTTTGAGGTATGCTCCGATTTGGGGTTTCCGCTTTCTTTTAGGTTATGAGAGTTCATCTTTTTCACACAATTAGGCTCAATTTTTTCTCAGTATAGCTGAAAATTAAATTGCAAGGTCGCCATTTTCGTTACAATCAGATTGAAAGAAGCAATCGTTAGAGTTTTATGGAATTGTGAAAAATTAGCAGGGTTGCTTTTTAACTCTAATGTGACTCTGATCACCGTAAGGTAATGCATAACTGATGAGCCATATGGGATAGTTTGTCGCCATTTTATCAAAACTTGTCAGCGCCATTGTTTAGAATTCACAATATTTGTCCATAATTGAACAAAGAGTTAGAAACCGGCTATCAAAAGTTATGTCCTAATGACATAAATTTTAGACCATCATGTTTCTTGACAATGAGGACAGTTTTCTCAGCATACACGAGGGAAGTGTGATAGACCTCCACTTAAACTAATCCATGGAAGAAGGAAGATGAAGTCGGGCAATAGGAAAAATTGGTGGGAGTGGTGGTGTTCGGAAGAGTACATTGATGTGGAACCAAGACTGGCGCTCCAGCGCCCAGAGACAGCGCTGACATTACCGATTGTCTGCGCTATAGTGGTGTAATACTAACTATATAGCGTTGACCTTCTGCGCGAATTCATGGAAATGGAGAGTTGTAGGGCTCGGTAGTTAACTTAGACCGTAAACTGTTTTATATGTAATTTGATTGGTTAAAAGGGTGTTTGGATACGTGCCAAAGTGATGTTTCCGGGCTCGAATATGGAAAATACAGGTTTCCATAGAGAAACTACGTTTATAACTGGTTTCATGCCGACAGACGGACAGACAATATTAGATGTGAACTGATACTTATCTGCTCAAATTGTGTAGGAGACAGTTTGATTTGGCAAATAGAGAAGCAATGGATGAATCGGCTGAATGGAGATTCAAATACGATGGGGAAGTGGACAAAGCTGCCAAATGTATGAAACAACTCAAAGAGGTTTGTTCCCATTTCATCTCTCTCCTGTTCATCCTCCATCTTTCTTGTTGTTTTAAAGTATTTGTTGATTCAGACCAATTAGAGATGAATTTGCGGGCTCCGTTTCAGGTCCATCATGAAGTATTAGTGTACTTTTGCTTAACACAACTTTTGGTTAAACCCATGACTATAAATTATGGAAACTAAACTTGTAACTTTAGATTTCGATATTCAAGAAAGGGTAATGCTAGGTTTATTCTCTAATTTTACTTTCTGACGTGACACTAGTAACTGATATAAAAATGTATTTATTGCATCAATTAATGAAAGTCACTTCAGAAGGTAAAACTTGGAGCGTAAATTGATGAAAAATGTGGAATGCCATCCACTTGTGTAACATGCTTCTCCGAAATGACATTTCTTTATCGTACTACACTGCTTGAATGCGCGGGAAATCTTCTCTTTGGACGTGTAGTTTCTCCATTTGCATACGAGATTAAGTGTTTCTTTTCGTTACAGGTCAAAGAGTCTCTCGAGAAGAAAATGGATAATCCTGACATCAATCATAAATTGGAGATGCTACAAAAGGTAAATCTTGAAAATCATTTGTCGAAGTTGACGTATCATTTTCACCTGAGATGTTTATTTTCTTGCGCGCTGAAAAACTTAACGAGAAAGAGATGTTTGCAGGAAAACATGGCGTTGGTTGAACGAGTGGAAGCTTTGAGACAGGAGCTAGAGGCTGAGAAAATGAAGTGCAACTCACATTGAATCATCACCTCATCAAGGATGGTGGATTTTCAAACCTTAACAATTCACAAAGTCGGAGGACCAATCAAACCATTTCTCACAAACTACTGCAGAGGGCCGGTGCCGGAAACGCCTTTCGACGCTGCTAAACTTTGTTGTTAAAAATCCAAGCTTTTCGGCCTGCAAACGTTCAAAGATGATACCATTTGATGATGACAATATTTTCTTTTTGGATGATACAATATATGATATAGTTTTTGGTGAGCTTGGATACACGAGAAATTTAGAAGTTTTGAGCTAACAATAAGTTGTTGGTTCTATGCATATAAAATAGTGATTTTCTAGAATATTCGCGTTTTAGAAGAATATTATAAATTTTATTTTTCATAGTGAGATCTTTCTAGACTTAGTTTTTGTGGGTTTTTTTTTTCCTCGATTTGGGTTTTTAAGTAAAAATTATTAGTGTTTATTTTTGTGATTATTTTTCTTACTTCTTGACTGTTATATCTTAACAGTATGAGAAAATATTCATGATATTTTTTGAATCGCATCTACTATCATTGGACTCCTTCAACATTTTGTGATAATTTACTTAGAAAAAGATAATTCTATTTAAAGAAATTGTCTGGAACAGTTTCTCTTATAAAATTTCCTGGTGGGATGAACTTGACGCAGTGTGTTGGGTTACAATCACTTGCTCTTAAAGCAAGTTTGCAAAAAGACATCTTTATTTCATTACCGACAAGGCCTGAAAACACAGATCTTGTGTTTTATCTCAACGATGATCTAAATTCTCAATTATTATAGTGATACGAGAATATCTGCTAACGGCAATTTGATTCTTATTTTATGTATTTTCATGGTGTATGGGGAAATAGTCTACGTAGCCATCAGAAACGTTCAATTTTTGTTCCTCGTGTTTTTGCTGTAGACTCTGCGCTTCTTCCTCTGGGAAGTTAACTGATTGACCTGATCAAAATGCTGATCCATCATCCTTCATCCTTATTTTCTCGCTCTCCTTCTCCATGTTTTTGCATGGTTCTAACCTCCCAAACCCCCAGATTACCAATCTAATCAATGGCTTGCATGAAGTTGGGAACTAAATCTGAAGCATTTCATCGCGAAGGCCAAGCCTGGTACGCATTTTATTTTCTCGTCAGTGGGTGTTCATTCGATTGTTTTTGTCTCGAAATCGACATGGGTTTTTTCTGAATCGGGAAATCTAATGTGGGTATGTCTTAAACTGGGCAATGCGAAGGCCAAGCGTGGTTGCATTGTACTTTCTCATCAATGGGGGTTCATTTGATTGTTTTTATCTCGAAATCGACATGGGTTTTTGCTGAATCTGGAAATCTGATGTGGGTTTTTCTTAAACTGAGCAATGCGAAAGATTTGATCGCTGTTTTCCCTGAAAAAGATCTTCTGTTTTCGTATATTTAGATTATTGTAATCACTATTGCCTAGAGCTACAATTCTTGGGCTCTGCTGCTTGATTTAGCTCTTGCATTAAGGGCTCTGGTTTATGAATTAAAGAGAATTCTGTGCTTATGATAGAAAGATTGGTTCAGAAAATTGATCTGGTTTTATTTGTTAAGGATCCAATTCATTTCAGGAGGATTTTCCCAGCCATTAATTGAATTTGGTATTTTCTCAGGCTTTGCTTGACTGGCCTTCCGAGCGATATAACCATTGAAGTTGGAGATTTGTCTTTTCATCTTCACAAGGTTTATCTCAAATTTCTATTTTCATTTTGTGAGTTGCAGCTCTGATTTCTGATAATCAATTCTAAATCTTCTGCAGTTTCCTTTACTTTCGAGAAGCGGGTTTTTAGAGAAGGTAATAGAACAGTTTTCAAGTGAGGATGGATCATGCTGTCTCTTGCAACTTCCCGAACTACCAGGAGGAGCCAAAGCATTTGAGCTCGTAACGAAATTTTGCTATGGTGTAAAAATGGAGCTCACTGCTTTGAACATAGTCAGTCTTCGATGTGCGGCAGAGTATCTCCAAATGACTGAAGATTACGGACAAGGAAACCTCATTGCACAATCAGAAGCATTCCTCAACGAAGTTTTCGGCAATTGGACCGACACGATCAAAGCTCTCGAAACTTCCGAAGAAGTTCAGTCATATGCAGAAGACCTTCATATTATTTCGAGATGTATCGATTCATTAGCTATGAAAGCTTGTGCGGATCCACATTTGTTCAATTGGTCGGTGAAGGGACAAATCGACACTCACAGCCCGGCCGAAACTGTCTTATGGAATGGAATTTCTTCAGCCTCTAAACTGCAGTCCATGGGCGAGGACTGGTGGTTCGATGATCTATCATATTTGAGGTTTCCGATTTATAGACGGCTGCTTTTGGCTATCGAAGCAAAAGGGATGAAACCCGAGAGTATAGCTCAGTCGATCATTTACTATGCGAAGAAGAATCTCCCATTGATGAATTGTCAATCGAGTTTTAACAATGCAAATCACGGCAACACAGGACCAACCGTCTCTGCAGCTTCAGAGGCAGATCAAAAGGCTCTTCTTGAGGAGATTGTAGCCTTAATTCCAAATAAGAAGGGGGTAACAACAACTAACTTCCTACTCAGGCTACTCCGGACAGCTATGATCTTGCATTCGAGTGCTTCGAGTAGAGAAATTTTGGAGAAAAAGGTAGGAATTCAGCTGGATCAAGCTGTTCTTGTAGATCTACTCATCCCAAATATGGGTTACACAGTGGAGACACTTTATGACATAGACTGCATTCAGAGAATTCTTGATTATTTCATGTCGGAATATCAGGCAACGGCCTCATCTTCTCCATCCATAATCGAGGAGGGACAGTTGTTGAACAGCTCTGATTTGCTGACGCCCATGACAATGGTGGCTAATCTGGTGGATGGATATCTTGCCGAGGTTGCTCCTGATGTTAACCTTAAACCGCCAAAGTTTCAGGCTCTTGCAACTGTCATTCCTGAATATGCTCGGCCTCTTGATGATGGAATCTATCACGCCATTGATGTTTACCTTAAGGTACGATATTATATTGCTTTGCCATCTAATGTAGTTCATTGAATTAGCTGCTAGGAACGACAGATACAAATACAATATGGATATTCCGACACGACAATTAAAAAAACAGCTTACGGATATACGACAAGATGCGTCTAATAATCAAATAAACACATATTTATTCGTTTAACACGATCATGCATTCATATAAGGGTAAAGTGCATATTACTACATAAAATTAGGGGTAAAGAGTAAGTAGATCTTTGAACTTTTTTTACGCGAATAACTCCATGAATTTAGGGGCATTGGCAATTAAGTTCTTGTTGTTAGGAGTGTCGTCAATGAAATAACTTTTTTTTTTTCACGTGATCTTCTTTATTGGGCGATTTCCAGAGAGAAACAACTCCTGATAGATGTTTTTGGTGATTTTAGTGATTTCAGGAGTTGACTTTTCCAATTTGTTTCTCTTGGGAAATCGCCAAAACTGTTTTATCTAGAGCTGTTCATTTAAAAAAATCGTCGATTTCCAGAGAGAAACAACTCTTTATAGTAGTTTTTTTAGCGATTTTAGTGATTTCGGGAGTTGACTTTTCCAATGTGTTACTCTTTGGAAATTGCCAAAACTGTTTTATCGAGAGTTGTTTATTGCAAAAAATCGTCGATTTCCAAAGAGAAACAACTCCTGATAGATGTTTTTGGCAATTTTAGTGATTTCGAGAGTTGACTTTTCCAATTTGTTTCTCTTTGGAAATCGCCAAAACTGTTTTATCGAGAGTTGTTTATTTCAAAAAATCGTCCAACAGAGAACATCACGTGATAAAAATGTTATTTCTTTGACGGCACTTTGAACAACGAGGGTTTAATTACTAACGTCCTTAAGTTCAGGGGTTATTTTCCTAAAAAAGAAGTTCGAGACAATATTTTTGTGTTTTTCGTTTAGATTTCTATGTATGGAATGAAATTGTTTTTTTTTTAAATAAGAAACGATGTGTATTGAGAAGAAGAATCCCTCTCTAATTGAAAAAACTATGGTGTGTAGTATCAGCTAGGATATGGACTGATTAATCTAACAGAGATATGTGCTTTTATAACTTCAGACCCATCCATGGCTTTCGGATTCAGAGAGAGAGCAGCTCTGCAGACTGATGAATTGCCAGAAACTCTCATTGGAAGCAAGCACTCATGCAGCACAGAATGAGAGGCTACCTCTTCGAGTGATAGTTCAAGTCCTCTTTTTCGAGCAGCTCAGACTCCGAACGTCCATATCTGGTTGGTTCTTTGTCTCCGACAACCTCGAAACCTCACAACGTCCTAGTGGAAACCTCGGCCTACCCAAACACGATAGATCTCGTGCATTGGATTCTGCACAAGAAAGAGCAAAAATAGGAGAAGAGGTAAAAGAACGCGTTTTGGAGCTCGAAAAGGAGTATTCGAGCATGAAAATGGAGCTTCGTAAGCTTGTTAAGACGAAGAGAAATTGGAGTATTCTTCCGAGAAAGTTCAGTTTTAGAAGAAAATCGCAGACATGCATGCCGAAGCCGGGCGACATTAAAGCACCAGAATCATCTGTTAGCACACAACAGGATCAACAAAATGTGGATGTTGTTCATTGAAGTAAGGTAGTTTCTCTTTTTGAATTGTTCTTGATTATTACCTCTAGGTAAGGTAGTTCTATATGTCTGCTGTTAGATTCAATTAAAGTTGCTTCTTTTCTAGCTTGAAATTTTCAATCCAATTAATCTATTTCATAGCTTAATCTACTATGCAAGTTTCAATATTTCCCGTCGTGCACGAAATTTCTCGAGGATTCGTCTTTTTGAAATGCACACAACCACATCCAAGGCACACGATGCAACTCATAGCAGAAGAAATTTTATGACTGTATTATCTTTTCTCGTTATCACTCTGTGGACCTAATCCTATCTCGTGTAAGCTATGACTTTGATTTGTGTTCAAATCTTCAACTGCAAACCTAGCCTTAAGCTAAGCAATCGAGTCGTTGGACCTGACATTTCTATTAGGCTCATCTCCAGGTTGTGGTAATAACAAATAATAATTTGAGTATCGTTTGATGTGTTGGCAAAATGAGTTATGTTTTAGTTTATCGAAAAGTTATTTTATGAAATTTAGATTATAGGAGTGAGAATATTGTACAAGGGGAAGGGAGGTGTAAATGGATGTTAAGGAAGCATTGCCTTTACATATGCTTTTCCCTTCCATAATATTTTCACTCCTCTGCAATCTAACTTCCACAAAATCACTTCCCAATAAAACTACTTCCACAATATAACTTCTCAAAACTAAACTTCCACAAAATAACTTCCCAATAAACTAAAACATAACCCACTTTGCCAACACATACGACAATATCCAAAATTATCCTTAGTTTAAGTTACATCAGCATAGCATTAGGTGTGACGGCCCGCTCTGTGAAGGTAATGACGACCCAAAATTCTGTTGATTGTGAGAGTCCAGTCTATACCAGTGAGGGTACACAATCTCATATCGGTTGGGAAAGTGAAAAGTGAATGATTCAAAAGTAGAGTTCTTCTCCTTACCTAGTACAACGTGTTTTGCGCTATCCCAATAATAAAACCGTGCAGGCTTTAGCTCAAAACGGATAATATTTTAATTGGAAAACTGAGGACTCCACATTTGATTAGTCGGGTTCTAGCATCGATAACTTCATTTGCGTGGGACTTCCATGAGTTGTAACACAAAGGTAGGAATGCACAGACAAATTGTAGGAGAGGAAAATGATACTTAAAGCTAGAAATATAGAGATTAGTTGAAATTCATCTGCCTTTTTGTACTTACAACATGAAAGAACATAGAAAAAAAGGGCAAATACAATTAGAGGTTCATAATATTGAGGTTTAAAGTAATTTACAAATCCAACAATTCTCTTCCCAAAATAGTAAAATTTAGTCAAACTTTAAATTAGCTTCTTTCTCTTCCAAATCACCCTCATGTCATCTTGAGATATCACAGTGTTGTGGGTAGCCCAGCTGCTCCATCTCCCAGCTCAACTTTGAAGCTACCCTTTCATGGCAGGGTACATATACCTGCAAAATAAATAAAAAAATCCTTTTTTTTTTTTTTGTATACAACTCGGTTTATGTGAACTTGAGATCGATGCAATGTGTTTTCTTCCTTGCAGATTTCGTATTTTTGTTACTATTTCAATATATTTGCCTTCTAGGGATCTGGATTAACGAAACAAAAGTTAAACTGCAATTTAGACTTTACGTCAAACTGTCCTTTTTGACAAATCGAAGATCCGTTCTTTCAACTATCAATAATACGGATCATCTAGGAATTGATTGTAAGGTCCAAATTGTTGACAGGTGAAAGATGAAGTCAGTCTAAATTGCAGTTTACCCAAAAAGAAAAAAAAAAGAATCCGACCTCCAATTTCTTAACAAGCTCCTTTGCAGTCGGTGCAGAGATGATGATTTGCCGAGCATTCGGACTGATAAATCCTTCTTCCACAGCTTTATCAATGAAGGACAGCAATGAATTGTAATATCCATCAACATTCAACAGCCCCACCTTCAAAATTTGTTCAATAGTTGTATTTTTATGACTCTACTTATTGCCTGTAAATTGTTTGATAACTTGCAGTTCTAGTTACCGGTTTGTCGTGAATTCCGAGCTGAGCCCAGGTTATCACTTCCAGCAGCTCCTCCAGCGTCCCATATCCACCTGCAGAGATATCATAAATGTCTTATTTTTTCATCTTCTTTCAAAAACTAAGCAGCTGTCTCCATTTTTATGCTTTTGAAGGTCAAATCATTGACTTAAACTGGGAAAAAATAGAATGATTTTTGAGATTATTTGATTCTGATTTCAACCCAGATGAGTTCAACTTCTGTTTTAGCTTTCCTGTTTTTGGACAGTGGTTGCAGAAACTTGGTTTGGAAGCTCTACTTTTCAGTTTAAGATGTTGATGGGTCAAGAAGTGAGGCTTGGAATTCATCTTTTGGGATTTGCAAAGGTAGCCTCAATGCATTGGTAATGAATGCAATTTACATGTTAACGTTTGAAGTTATTTTTTGACAAAATGAAATCACATCTTTCGATTCGAGTTGTAACTTTTTCTAATATCTTTTCCGATTGTTTCGAACTCTGTCGAGAGATCGACAGAGCTCGAAATCATGTTAGAAATCGTCGAAGAAATTAGAAATCAAGTTAAAATACTTGATTCAATGAAAAGCGCAGTATACACGTGTTTGATTTAACAGATAAATTGACAGTAACATCCAAGTAAATTTAAGATATAATCCATAAATGACCTCAAACTTTGCCGTCTTGTTATCATTGAAATTGTAATAACATTGATCTTAATATTTTGTTCAAGGGTAGCTTTCAATCTGAGAAATTTTGAGAGGGACAGGTAACAGAAAGCAAATAGCCTCCTGTTCATTTTTTTTGTTTTCATTGACCGACTTCTTCTTCAATTTCATTAACGCTCTCTTTAATTTCTGGAGATGAGTATTAACCAGAGGATCGAACGAAGAACTGGGATTTTTCAGTTCTGTTCTTGAGAATCAATTCAGAAGAGATATGGTCAGATTTCGAGAGCTGAAACCAGAAAAGTTGAAAAAATCTGATGAACATTTCTGGGTTTTGCGTTGAATGTGTGTATTTTAGTGTTAACTGAAGAAGAAATGACAGAGATTGTTATACGAACCAGGCAAGGCAATGAAAGCGTCAGAATGCTTCGCCATTTCCGCTTTCCTTTGGTGCATGTCTGCCACTGCCTTCACTTCCCCGACTGTTTCACCGGTTAACTGCAAAAAACGATAGCCGTGGCACAGAAAAAGTTGAGGAATTTGAAGGTTTTAGAGAGAGAAAGTGGAAGAGAGAGGGAAGATTTGTAAGTTTCTGCAGTGGAGCAATGATGGGTATTGCAGGTTTGGACTTGGGATTTCAGCTCTGCCCAGCCAATACATAGATTACAGAGGAAATGAGAGAGAAAGGTTCGATGCAGAGACAATGCCAAGGAGGAAGAAAACACAACAATGGAAAATAACTCAAATAAAAATTAAAAAAAAAACAGGGGGAAGAAAGAATCGTGGATAAGGTTATCGAGCACCCATTAAAGAGGAAAAGCTGGAGAAGCACACAATGAAATAGCCATGAAAGACTAAGAGAGAGAAAGAGAGAAATATATATATATATAGAGAGAAAGAGAGAGAGTGTGTGTTTACCTCTCGAGGCATGAGCGTCTTGGGAATAACTCTGCAAATAACCAACAAAATTTCAGTTGAAATAGAGAAGAAAATGCAGAGCAGCGACATTACAGGAAGAACATGAAAGAGAAGAAGCTTACCCGATAACATGGCGACCGCCATTACTGACAGCTTGAGAAACCAGACCCATTAATCCAATGCTGCCGCCTCCATAAACAAGATCGATATTCCTCGATACCTTAGAACACCATCAATTAATTAACTTCAAAAAACTATTTTTTATGGCGATTTCAACTGGTTTAACATTTGACACGTAAAATATAAAACGCAGAGCACGAACCAGAACTCATTCAACAAAACAGACTGATTCAGGCAAAGAAAGAAGAAGAATTGTTGAGTACCAATTCCTTGCCAAGTTCAATGGCTGCATCCTGGTAGCTAATCTTCTTCCCATGGCTACTTCCACAGAATACACAAATTCTTCCGAACTTGGACACCCTGGTTTCACTCTCAACCTCCATAGCTGTTTCTCTCTCTTCTTCTTCTTCTCTCTCTTTATGTCTCCCAACTGTCTCACTCTGTTTTGTCTTTGCCGTTTATGCAAGTTTAGAGATGGAGATCAAAGGAGGACCCTTCCAGCAAAATATCTGTTTTGTTGTTGTTCTGTGCCTCTAAGCTCCCCAACCTCTCCATGTGTCAAACTAAAAATGCGAACTTTCAAATGCCAGACCAGACACACCGTTTTCCCTTGGCTGGATTGGACCACTGCCCTCTCTCTCTCCCTCTCTCTCTCTCTCTCTCTCTCTTCTGGTCATCCTCGTGGGTTTATATAAGCCTCAAGACTCCTAAGTCAGCACATTTGAGACCTTGTCAAATTGCAAGACAAAACCCTTCATGCTTAAATGCTACAATAATCAAAGTATCCTTTTACTTTAGTCATATTTCCAACTCTTGGTTAAAATCATTAGTTTCGACTTAAAGATTAATTAGCAGCGGAAGAATAAAACCAACGCGAAGAACACCGTCCGCTCTTTCCATTCCAAAAACTCGCTCCCATGAGTTTCATATGCGAAACATTTTAGAGAATTCGCAATTATTTGACATATTACAAAGAACTACTGATAAACTTATGGCAGTGACAGTTGTATTAGAGTTTCGTGTGACTTGAATTCTATTGGACTAGGCCAGTGGGTCCGCATTGTAGATCTCATTTAGAATTTTATTTTCTCTATAAATTCATGTAAGCTAGAGTTGCAAAACTTGCGATTGTATTTTGATCTTATATTAGATTTATTCTTTTGCTCGTAGTTTTTCATCCGTCTTCTGTTTTCCACGTAAATCTGATGTTTCACATCGTATTTTTTTTTTCATGTTATCGTTTGATCTCTAACGGATTGTTTTACACCTGAGATGTGGCCCCCGTCTTTAGAGTTGTAGCCCGACCAAGACCAATGACAATTGGAGCCTCAACGACTTTTCTCTTCCAAGTCACAACCCTAGAGTTTACGACTGCAACCAATGCCTTTCATGTCTCAATGCTCGTATCCTAAGCCACTTAGCCACTCCAAATAAAGAAATAAAGAAGGTTTGGCATATGAGCCAGCCAGCTTAAGGCAAACTCATTGGATAAAGCTTGCAGTCCAGTTCACCATTCATAAGTACGCTCAGACTTTGCCTAAAGTTGTGTTAGGCCAGATCAGACCTAATATTATTTTATGAGTCAATCGGGTCGGTTCTGGACCGACACATCGATCTTAGGTCAGTTGTTGAACCCGAGTTGGACCATATCCCCGTCAGCAAAAAAAAAAAACACATGTAGAAATGAGTGCACATGAACATACTTCATTTGATATGCCCTCTTCCTATTCCAATGTCTGTCCTCTTCTCCAACCATTGTGTCCCCAATTTATTCATTATCACTACTTCATTTCCCCCCACTTCCTCCTTCACACCACACATTTTTCCATCCATTTTTACCCTTGTTTTTTTGGTAATTACCATACTCAACGGACGATCGATAAAAGACAAGTCGAGTTCTTCACACTTATTATCGACAACTAAATTCAAGTAATCGTTTTCGATTCGAGACTACTAGTCTAGATCCAACAAAGATGAACGAGGAATCTTTGTTATCATACAAACATGCATACTTGTTTAACGTTGTTTTATATAAAATAAATGTTCAAAATATTGTATCGATGGATTATTAACTAACTATAAAGTTTCTCAGTACTCCTAGTATAATATTGTCTATTTTGCGCCAAAACCTACATAGTTTTGTTATTGGGGTTAGCCAAAAATACGTTGTAATAGGTAATCAGGAAAACTCTACTTATAAACTATTCATTTTTCACTCTCTTAAGCGATGTGAGATGGTACACCTCACTGATATGGGCTAAACCCTCACAATCAACAGCATCTTGGGTCGTCATTGTCTTCACAAGGCGGGCTGCCACACTAACACGTTATTGTACCTCTTAAAATTCAATATTTTTGTTTAAAAACGCGGATGCTTCGACTCATTATTACTGTTCATAGTAGAAATAATTAATAAATATAGTAATAATGTATTATTTGTGTATTTTTCCTGCATGCGCATCCAACACATGTTTATGTGTGTTTTTTCATTGTAATGTGTGACAGACCAGTCAAGAATATATGACTTGTTATCATTAACGTAAATACTATTCTTTTAATCATACATTAAATTAAGCAAATAGCTTTCAACACATTCACGTGGACATCGTCATCCAATTTGAACAATCTTTTTTTTTTTTTTATTATTGTATTATTGTTTCGTGTTGTTTAAGGATATGCATTTTAAGAAATAGTTTGTACATCAACACTTCAACAGTGTGTCTAATGAATGACAAGAACAACCTAAAATTAAGATTCAATTAACTATGTAAGTTGAATTCATATTATGGGAAGTACACAATCTTGCAGTATTTTGAGAAAAGTGGTGGTGACTGATAATTCTCATGCATCGACTTGTTGAAATTAGGTCTTGGTCGTGCCAGATTTTTAGCTTAATGCCACTGCGCTCAAGTTTCAGCGTCACAGTGTTGAGCTAAACATAATAAAAAAAGAATTAAAAAGTTGGCTCGACCATGAAAATATAGGTTTGGGCCCGGGCTTGACTGAGCCTTATAAAAAAAAAATTAGCCTAGTCACGGCCTGAGCTAATTATTGAGTCGGATGATGACGATGAAGGAATGATTTATAAGTAGAGTTTTTGTTTCAATCTAATACTGCTCATTTTAGAGTAAAATCTAAGAATTAAAGAGTATAAATTTAATATAATCAAAGAAAAATTAAAACATTCTTCTTCTTCTTTAACAAAGTTTTGTGCGTTGCGGTCTGTTTAGTGAACGACAAGGACGACTCAAGATTCAGTTAACTATGAAGGCCGAACTCATACAAGGGAAACTACGCAATCTCACAATATTCGATGAAAGTCGTGGTGAACAGTAATCCTCATGCGTCCGCTTGTTGAAACTAGGTCTTGGTCGTGCCAAATTTTTAGCTCAACCCCACTGCGCTCAAGCTTGAGCGTCACAGTGCTCAACTAAACATAACAAAAAATATTTAAAAAGTTGACTCGACTATGAAAATGTAGGTCCTGGCCTGGGCCTGGGCCTTGGCCGAGGCTTGGCAGAGCTTGAGCGTCACAGTGCTCAACTAAACATAACAAAAAATATTTAAAAAGTTGACTCGACTATGAAAATATAGGTCCTGGCATGGGCCTGGGCCTTGGCCGAGACTTGGCAGAGCATTTTCAAAAGAAAATTTTAACCTAGTCACAGCCTGAGCTAATCCTCGGGCCGGATGACGACTCTAAAAAGTAATACATAAGTAGAGTTTTTTTCTCGATCTGATACTACTCATTTTGGGGTAAAATCAACTAACCAAAAAGTAAAAATTTATATTAAAACAAACAATATTAGTGAGAAGCACTTTTAGTCGTTAATTAACAATAAAATAAATTTATTGCCACAAAGAACAAAAAGACAGACAGACAGAGAGACAAGGTGAAAGACATGAACAACATGATAATACATTAGTGCATAGTAGATAGGATGCAATCTTAGTTGTGGTGAAGGTTGACAATAGAAAATATACAAAAAAATATATATATAAATAATAAAATAATATTTAATAAAATATTTATATTTGCATGAAACTTTGTAGGGTGGCATTCTCTCTCTCTCTCTTGCTTTTCCCTTTTTATTTTAATTAGTTTTTATTTACTTTTTCTCATTTTAAATAATAAAATAATAAAACGCGGGTATAAGAGAATGACGATAGGGATGTGCAAATCGGGCTTGGCTTTCGGTTTTCTCGGTTTTAGACCAAGTTTTAACCTTATTAGAGTCGAACATTTGACATCACGGTTTGGGTTGGTTTTTCATGATTTTGACTCCCAAAATCGTGCACGGACCATTACCTGCGGTTTTTAGGCATTAAGAATCGATTGCAGTTCTTTTAATTGGCAGAACCAAACCGAACAGAATCGAACAAAATTAAACCGCACAGGTCAGTTACACCCGTAGGTTTGAGCCGATTTTGCCAACCCATAGCATCGGGAAATGTTCGATTAACGAAATGAATTGTTTGAGACAAAGTCTTCCGTCTTGGTAGCTTACATAAAATAAAACTTAGAACGACACTTTTAGTAAACCTCGAGTCGATTAAATAAAAATACGAAGGTAAAACTCAAACCGTCGAGACCGAGGCTTATTTATTAATAGAATTGCATCCCATTGATGTCAAATTGATAGGAAATCTAAACTACTTAGATTTTTTAATCTTAAATTACAGACATAGAATCAAACATGCATATCGCCCATCAGCATTCCCACCATTCAAGGCTTTTCTTTGTTCATCAGACATTCATGAATGAAATCTAGGGTTTTTCCAAAAAAAAATTGCAGAAGACGGCAGATTTTCTGGGAATATATTTTCAACACGCTAAGCAAACTTCATTTTCACCAAGAAAAGACGTAAATTTTGGGGGGGAAAATGAATAGAAAAAAGAACAGCAAAAAGGGGTGAAAACGAAGGTGTGTCTGTTGATGGTCCTACAAAGACAATGGGTGAAAATTAGGGTTAGGGTTTTGGCTTCATCATCGTGCCTAGTCTGGCCTGGTAGAGACAGAAAAACAAAGAGATGAAGAAGACGAAGAGGGAAACAAAAGGAAGCTTCATTTTCTGTCAATTCAGAACCGACCAACTTCGAATAATTGATCATCATCATGCTCCCACCGCTCCCACACCCTTCACTTTTCTCTTGATTTTCATCAGATTTGTAGTAGTTAGTTTTGTATTAGATTAATTCGTTGCGTTGTAATTTGAATTTGGAGTAAATCAAACATTAACCCTAGCGTCGATTCGGAATGGCCGGTTGGCCTTGCTTTTCCTCTCCGTTTTTAGCCAGAATTTAGCCTCCGGGACATCCTGTCTGTCAGAATGATGTTGAGAATCGAACGCGAAACGAAAAATGAAAACTGTGAAAAATATTTAAGTAGAAAACTCTTACTAGAAAAAACTACGAACAGAAGAGAAATTCACTATTAGTAAATCAAAGTACAATGAGTTTTGCGACTCAAGCATTAAAATATAGAGAAAATAGAAAACCCTAATATTGAATACGGGTCCGACCAAACCCAACTAAAATTCGATGCACACCAAACTCTAAAAATTGAAAAATGTCAAAATATTATCAGTCAAATTACTCGGAAATATCATGTTCATCTTGACTAAAGTTCTTGCCATACCCCCCATGAAATTCTAATCTAATCTTGTCTCCACTTTTTGGTATTTTTATAAATCACAACTTTAAGTCATTTCCTGAAAAATAATATAAAAAATAGCAAACGAGTATTTTAATTTTGATTTCCATTGGCTTGTTTTTCTTGTCGTCTAAACCTAATTGGGAAGTATTTTAATTTTGTTATTATAATATTATTTGTGACCTAAGTCTAGGACGATTCTCAATAAGTTTTATCTTAAAACGCGTTGTATAACGTAAAGATGATATCTCTACTTATAAACTTAGGGTCATCACTGAATTAAACTACATTTGTTTGGTTTGGCCTAGGTCAGATCCTTTGGGCCTGAGAATTTTTTTTGCCTAGGTTTGGTTTGCTCGGGACAAAAATTTGTGGTCTGAGGTCTAGGCCACTGACCTTTGACCATTGGCTCGGCCCCAAGTTTGTTATTTTTTGCTTCAACGCTGCAACGCTATTGGAGGTTGCCCTGGACCTGAACCAATCCTTCAAAAAATTCGGATGTAGTGGTCACCTTACAGGGCGCGGTTCGTTTAATGACCCTGCTTCCAAACTATTTACCTTCGTCTTCTTCAAACGACACAAAATTAGACAACTCTCTTAGTATGAGTTGGATTCTCACAATTACATGATATTAAGTCATCGTTGCACGTAGGTTGTCTTCGATTACATGAGTACGAAGACGCGTTGATTTTATGTTATTCTTTTTAGGGATATTAAAATAAAAAACAAGAATATTCCACCTTTATTTTTCAACTTTATGGTAAGATTTTCTCAATTGAGACCAAAATAGAAATATTTTGCATGTTCTTGTGACGTGAACACAATCCCTAAATTGCCTTTGCTTTCTAATCAAGTGATTGAAACGTTTCTTCCTTGATTAAATTCTCTTAATTCAGTTAAATTAGGGGAGAATTATTGAACAATATACAATGTGACACTTGTTGTTACTTACCATACTATTTAATTATTTTTTCAAGTAATTAACAAAATAAACTTTGAACTATGTCATCAGTGATAAGTCAAATATTTAAACTAAGTTCACTAAACAACTAAAATCATGAATTATGGGAAATGAACGACGCAAACTTTGCAGTCACGTTTTTTTATTAAAAGACGTCTCTCGGGCATCTACGCCACCAGTGAATGCCTGATTATACCCCTTTACATGAAGGCAGACGTTGGTACTTATATGACAGATGTCCGCGTACACCCATTTACACAGAAAATGGACAGAAGAGGACGTCCGTTCTAAAATGCACAGACATCCGTTTCGTAAGAAGAATGTTCGTTAATCTGTAAACGTTATATGAAGAATGTGGAATTGATTCAAGTTAAATCTAATGGAACTTAACCGAATTGATATTATAAGATTTATATAAATTTTAATTTCAAAATTATAAAAGACCGAATTAAACCGACCAAAACTAGATAAAACCAAGCCTAAACCAACCAAAATCGAGTCCAAATTGACTGAAACCCATCCAAACCAAACAAAAAATCTTAAAATGAAATCGAACCGGAATCAAACCTAGCAAAATTGAAAAAAATCACTTCGGTTCGGGTTCAGTTCCAAAACCAAATCGGTTCAATTTTTATTCCCAAAAATTTAAAATCAAACCAAACTAAACTAAACCGAATCGATTCCACCCTTAATATAATATCAAGAAAGAATTATGCTATGATAAACATTAGAATATGGATTCATCTTTTTAATGGGCTTTGTTGGGCCTGAAAGCCCAACAACATCTTCGTACTAATTGTTCAGCCCAAAAACATCATCTTTCATTTTAAGTTTCAGTAATTTTAAACATGTTTGGTCGGAGATGTAATTCCATTTTTATTTTGATCTACAAAATCCAAATAAATAAAATAAAATAGTTTTTTTTTTATTTCAATGAATTATTTTGTAAAATAGAGTAATTTTAAGTCCAAGGTGGATAGAAAAAATAATCCAAATTCTCCCTTCAATTTAGTTTAAAGTTTTTATTTGTTTTGTTAAAATTTTTATAATTTTATTATTATTATTATTATTATTATTATTATTATCAAGGGTAATAATTAACAAAAAAAACATGGAACTATGGAATCAGTGACAAGATGAACACTAGATAATTTTTACTAACAGATAAAATACTGAACTATGAGAAATAAACGAGACAAATATCATTGTCACGTTTTTCGTTTAAAATTTAAAATTTGGAAATGTGTCTTCTGTTACGGAAGATTTTTCCAACGAAAGACAAGTATCTGCTGCATAAAAAGTATTTTTGAATTTATTTGTTCTAGAAGATAATTTTTCAAATAAAAAATAGCTATTTGAAGAATATATGGAAGTTTTAATTGCAAATGATTCATACAATCTAGGTTTTACAATTTCTGAATATCTTCCCATTATGAAAATATAATTGTTGTGAAATTATTTTATCACTAATCAAAATATTAAGCTTTATTTTATGAAACAAAATAATTAAAATGGTAATATAAAATATCTCAAATTATAATTTTTTTAAAAATTAAACCAAAAATATAGGGAAACTAACAAAAAAAATGATGGGTCAATAAAACAAAGACTAAATAATTTTCGCTAATAAATAATATTAAATTATGAGAAATGAACGAGTCAGACATGATGTCACGTTTTCCGTTATAAATTTAAATTTTTTTAGGAATGATGGAATCCATTGAAAGAGACTGTGAGAGTTATGATTAGAGTTCGAAGTTCACTAGGAAATCACTCTGATTGGTGTGCTCTATTCGGAGCTGAATATGAAGTTATATACTAAGGTTAAAAAAGTTCAATCATTACATGTATTTGCCTCAAAGAAAAACACGTTTCTACAGAGGAAACTAAGATTCTGCCACAGAATGCAAGTATTTACTACGGAAATTACTATTTTTTATGCAGAAAATACTCTTTTTACAACAGAATTTGCTTTACTTAAGGAAAACAAGTTATTAGAATATGACTTTATTTCTGTAGCATATAATTGTGTTCCGCTGCAAAAAATAAATCCTTGATTATATGTACGGGTCCGTCATGGAAAGACGACTTATATACAGCAGAAAAAAATTTAAAATTTAAACAGAAAATGTGCATAATTCAGTGTATTATTTATCAGTAAAAATTATTTAGTATTTAATTTATCAGTTATAGTATATTTCAGTATTTTTTTGGTAATTACCCTCAAATATAAGAACATTACTGTAATGTACATAAGAAAAAAAAACCTATTTATGATTCATCAGCTTTCCATTCATGGAGTTAATGCATAGATCCAAAAAAAAGGTATCCAACTATTTATTTTTCCTTTTTAAAGGAAAAATCTATATTTTCTTTTATTTATTATGAATAATGATATATTTCTTCTCTATTCATATTTTTTGACGTGTCAAATATTGATTGGTGTAATTAATAACTTATTTTAATTATTTATAATTTATTAAATTAATTATACTGATCAATATTTGACAAAAAAATAATAATAATAATTAAAAAATAGAAATAGAGAATAAATATAATATTACTTTACTATAAATATATGTTAATGAAGTATTTTATTATTTTAAAAAATTATATATATTTCTACTTAAAACTTTTTTCCTCCCAACTTATAAATTCTTAAATTGTATATTACAATGTTTCTTTTAAAAAAATTAGAACTTGAATTTAATATAGATTTATGGGAAATTAACAAAATAACGCAGTACTAAGAAATTAATGATAAATCAATCACTAAATAATTTTTGCTAACAATTTGACTATTGAACTATGATAAGTGGATGGGGCAAACATCGCAATTACATTTTTTTTTGTTAAAAAACGTTGTCGTTCCTCTGTGGAACATTGTCTTTCCACGCTGGAACGTTGTCTTTCGACTAAACAAATTTAAAAGATTACTTTCCATACTTGGAAAGATAACGTTCCACGGAGGAACAACAACGAGATGGTTCATGAAGATGAAAGAGGAGATGGTGATGAGAACTGGATGAGGACGATGGACCAGGAAGAACCACGTTGACGTTTGACAACATTTTCGAAAAATCGAAGACGTGGAAATTCTTTCAAAAGGTAACAATGATATTTGTGTCGTCCATTTTTCATAGTTCAGTGTTTAAGTTGTTAGCAAAAGTTGTTCAGTAGTTGACTTATCATTGATTCCATAGTATAGTGATTGTTTTGTTAATTTTCCTATATTTATTTTTAGACACCCAAATTTCAAAAATAGTTTTACAAATTCAAATTTATTATTATTTTGTTTGATCAACCAAAGAACCACAAATTCAGTCCATTAAAGCAGGAAAAAAAAATTATTAAGGTGAGGTTTACTTTCTAATTATAAGTTATAATCTTATTTATTGATGTGTCTATCATCTATTAGTGCAGTTAATGTATTTTTTTTAATTATTTTAATTATTATAGTTAATAAGTGACACGTAAACTATAAGAGCCCGTCTTATGAAGGCAAAGACGACCTAAGATTCTGTTGATTATGAGAGACCATCCCATACCAGTTGAGTGCACAATCTCATGTCGTTTGGGAAAGTGACAAGTGAATAATTTATAAGTAGAGTTATTCTCTCTACTCAAAACAACGTGTTTTGGCCTAACCTTAAGAATAAAATCGTGCGAGTTTTAGTGCAAAGCAGATAATATTGTATTATGAAGACTTAAGACTCTATATAAATATCTCGTCATGAGGTAAGATTATAGTGAAAAATTAATAGGTAAACCCAATGTTACTAAAAAAATAGTAAAATAAATGACAATGCCTAATCCATTGTAATTATTTATCTTAAAAATTAATGAATTTTTTTTATTGAAGATATAAGTCGAAATTGGGTATTATTAAAGTAACAAAACAAATCTTGAACTTTATGATCAACGACCAAACTTTTAAGAAATTTTACGGATAATTAAAACCTTAAACTATAAAAAATGAACGATGCAAACCTCGTAGTCACGTTTCTCTTCCAAAAACGTTGAGACAAATGTCGCACCCACGTTTTATGCTTAAAAACGTTAACAACCGTCCAACGGAGACATCCAATGATCAAAAACAGACGTCCTTCAATGACGAGGGATGTCCAAGGCTAATCCTCAAGGAGAGGCATGACCCTTCTATTTTAAAGTTAATTTACACGTAAGCTAATTTGTATTTTCCATTCATTATTATTTTTTAAATATGTGCCTAATATTTATAAATTGACTAAACGATGAGGATAAGTTGGCCTCTTTCTAGTCTACTTCTTGTCTCTTCTTCTATCTTTAGATGTTCTCTAATAATTTTTAATTTAATTAATTAAATTTTTAATGTATAATCCAAGAGCATGTCCAAAATCGAAATATTATTGTTGATAAGAACGAGTGGATGCATCTCAAACTATCATTAGGTCAACACATACTAGACATCAATCTATTATCACTGTGACAATAAATTAATGACATATTTCAACGCGTAAAGTCCAACCAACCAACCATAATAAACCTCAAACGTAAACAATAATTGCAAAACGACAAAAAATCGAAGGGTAAAGTGCAAATTAACCATTTTAAACTTAAAAGTGAATAATAAGTAAGTTCTTCTGCGATTATTTTGAAGCAAATAATCTCTTAAATTTATGGGGCGTTAGCAATTAAACTCTCATCGTTAGGGGTGTCATTAGAGAAATCACGTTTTTCTCACGTTATCTTTTCTATCAGGTGTTCTTCAGAGATAAATAACTTCCAACTTTGCAGTCGTGTTTTAAAATTGAGTATTTATATCATGTCACAAAAAGATCAGGAAGGGTGACTATTTCATTGATTTTGACTTAACACATTTTAAAAATGCTAAACATTTAAAATAAAATAAAACAAAAACAAAATAATAATATTTGTTTTAGAATAATACTATATTTAGTTTCTATTCATACTTTATTTAATAAATATTGTTAAATATTGATTTATATAATTAATGATTTATTTTAATTATTTATAATTTATTACATTAATTGGATAAATCAATATTAGATACGTCATGAACAAATAATTAAAAAGTAGTAATACAGAATAAATAAATATAACATTGTTTTTTATTTTAATTCGGTCTCTTCCAATTATTAGTTGGTTTCTATTCTTAATTTTCCTAAAATTAGTTTTTTTTCTTAAAATAGTAATTTGTTATATGAGATAAAAAATAGGAAAATTAACAAAACAACCACTGAACTATAGTATCAATGACAAGTCAACCATTGAACAATTTTTGCTAACAAATAAAATATTGAATTAAGAGAAATGAACGCTGCAAACATCATCGTTACCTGTTGAAAGAAACAGTTATGCAAAGATAATGACGAAACATTACTTTCTGTAATTTTAATTCTACTTCAGTTTTATGTTAAAATTACAATAATTGAAGTAATTTTACTACGAAGGCGATGCCGGGAAGCTCCGACATGGTTTTTTTTTGTCGTTGAAAATAATTCATACGTTTTCAATTTTATGAACATCTTTTTGTGTCTGACCCCTCCTTTTGATTTCACTCGTCTGGTTTTCATCATCATCATCTTCTCCTCTTCCTAGACCGTCGTCATCGTCTAGTGCTCATCACCAATGTCTCACTTTTCGCAGAAAAAAATAATTTTTTCATTGCGGACAGTGATATTTTCGTAGGCGGAACATTGTCTTTTGGCAGCGGAACGTTGTCTTTCCTCAACGGAAAGTAAGCTTTCAAATCTGTTTAGTGAAAAGACAATGTTTTGTCATGTAAAGACAATATTTTTAACAGAAAACATAACCACAATGTTTCCAGCGTTCATTTTTTATGGTTCAATGTTTTATTTGTTAACAAAAATTGTTAAATTGTTGACTTATCATTGTTTTTATAGTTAAGTAGTTATTTTGTTAATTTTCTATAAAAATACAATCATCGATGAAAGAGTCAGTTGAGACCCAACTGTTCACTTGGCCCCACATGATTCTCAACCAACATCGTTTCTTAAAGAAAATATTTTTAATTAAATTTTTATTTTTATTACGTACTATCTCAAAGTTTAAGGAGTTAGTAATAGATACTATAACTATTACGAAGTCTGTTAAACGACAGATACTAATACTTCCGCGGCCACGTGTTCTTTTGAAAGTAAATATCCACACTTCAACAATAAAGTAGTGCCCTAAACTGTGCGGGTATTGAAGATGGAAAAACATCCGTTTTGAGGTAAATTATTTTTCGTAATAGATAGGTTGACTTTTTGCAGCAGACCCGTTTATGAAATAGTTGTAGTCAATTATTTACTTTCCACAACATAAGACAAGTATTTGCTACTGAAAGTAAGACTTATTCCAATAATTTACTTTCCTTAGCGAAAGACAAATATCTGTTATGGAAATGGTATTTTAATGGAACCCCTAACGCTAATAGCCGTTATTTAACAAAACCCCTAATGATAAGGGTGTCCGTTGCTAACGGGTCAAATTTTAATGTATTAGATAACAAAAATAAAATTTTAAGATATTAGTTAAAAAGATTCTATAATTCAAGATTAATATTAATAATTGCCCTTAAAAAAATCCATGACATATATTATTTATTTATTTATTTATTAAAATCTAACAAAAACACTCTACTAATTAGTTAATTTAATTTCTTACAACCATAATATATATATATTTATATGAGTATAATAATATTAGAAAACCTTTTTTTAATAAAATTTCAATATTATATAAATGCTTTTTATTTAAAGTTATAAATGATAATGATAAAAAGACATAATGATAATTGTATATTTAAGAATATAGTATTTTTAATTTTATACGCTAATTTTAGCTAATTAATTAATAAAACAATGATATAAATTATACATAATTAGATAAATAACTAATAAGTGAATGACACGTGTCTAAGATAAAAAAAAACATTTCTACATATATATATTTTTTTACAATTTTTAACCGCAAAATTTATTTTGGGTCACAGTGTAAAATTCAGAAGACATTATTAAAAAAAATTTAGAATATTAGCTCTCATGACCTCATAAATTTGGAGTTTCAAAATGAATTTTACCGATATTTTATGATAATTATTGTTGAATTAACGAATGAGAATCGAAAAAGATAAAGAAAAAATAATGGACACTAAATTTACGTGAAAAACTCAAAACGGGTAAAAAACTATGGGCAGAGGAAAGAAACCGCTAATAGAAATCGGTACAATGAGTTTTGCGACTCAAACTTATATTTATAGCATACATAAAATCTTAGTTATACTGAAATAGGAAACAGTAATCCTTTTAGAAATAGGAATCCTCCAATGTGGGCCTAAACCGACCTGACCCAATTAGAATCCGGATCACACCGAACCATAACAATTATAAAAAAATGTAAAGTGTAATTTAGACCATAACATTTGAGATCATTTACAGATTAGTCGTTAAACTATTTTTTTGATAAATTGAATCTCCATATGTCAGATATCTGCAATTTGGACTTTGCTATCAATTCATCCGTTAAATTATATGATATTATTTATTTGATTAGACATTTTAACTCGATTTCGAACCTCCATGGCAATTTATGACTTGATTTCTAACTATCGACAAAATTTGAAATCACCGGAGAAGAGATTGATGCAGTTTAAAATTGGGTTAGAAATCGTCGTATGAGTTAAAAATCTGGTTAAATTAAAAATTGAGGACAATATCTGAATTACTGATATATGAAATGTAAAGTTTTGATTTGTCAAAAAAATAATTCGACGTCAAATTTTTAAACGATATCGAATCTTCGAACGATATGGTTTAAATTGTAATTTAATTTAAAAATAATTATAATAATAAATTAATTATAATAATTAAATCAAGCACCCGTGAAAACAAGACCAAATTGCGCGAGAAGAAGTGAAAGGTGGGAGGGTAACTGTCACAGTTTAAGCGATGGTATGGTTTTGAGACTCCTCTGTTCTCTCCACTTCACTCTCTCTCTCTCTCTCTCTCTCTCTTCGAGACGGCCTTGAAAGTCTGACCCTTCACTTTCTCTCTCATCTTTCCCACCAAATCGAAGCTCCTTTTCTCGTCTCTTTCTCCCCCAACGCATCATTTAACCCTCTGCTTCTAACTGCCTCTGAGCTCTGGGAGTGGATTCGCAGAGGAAGCGGAATCAATGCATCCGAGGTAATTGCGCTGGCTCTTGCGAAGCATAATTGGGGGCTAGTACCATCGGGGTTTTTTTTTTTTTCTGTTTTGGGTTTGGATTTCGTCTTTTCGATAATCTATATCGTAGTCTGTGCAGATGGTCCCTTTGATATCCTCTTTTTCGACTTCAGGGGTATCAGATCCATGGCGGCGTAATTTTATCTTTCTCTTTAATGATCCTTTTTAATTATTGTGTTTTTGGTCCGTTCTGCTGGGGCCCTCTACACTTAATTTTCTTTTTATTTTCGTCGTGATTTTCTAATTTTGGATGTTTTAATTAATGACCTTTGGCGGAGATCTGAGCTATGTACTTAAAAGGCCAAAGGGGGTGTTTTTTCTTTGATTTTTCTTTTGTTTCCATTGCTTAAATAGCTGCCATAGTGTTTTCCTTGTTGAACTGATCAATGACCACTAGCTTTCTGATGACTGACTTGCGAATGCTGTTAACTGCACTTGTCTAGGACGCATGCACTGGTAAAATTGAGTTTTTAAGATGTTCATCAAGGTGGTGGTAGATTCAAATGGTGATTGACTAATGGAGTTGACTAATCGCCAACTCACTTATTATAACTACAAATTCATTTAAATTTAAGTAGTGGATAGTATCAGTCTTCCTGGACTTGGGATTTTCGAGTTTGTGCCTAGTTTTATGATGCGAAGTTTGTTTTATGATACCTATAAATATAACTCATCTTACTTGCTAATTCATCACCGAGGACAATGCCACACAGGCTGCATTATGTCGGGTATTTTTTCTTTAAAATTTGTTTTCTTAACTATGTTGTTTGCTTTCTGGGAATGTTTAATGGGTCTCGATTTTCTTCACTTTAGGGTTACTTATGAACTATTTCAATTGAATTAGGTTAAAGACGGAGCTGCTGGAGCAATTGGTTTTTGTTTGACTCTGCATAAAGAAGTGAGGTGGTGGTTTGGTACAAATACACTGGTGATACTGGGAGAAGATTTGACCTATAAAGATTTTGAAAGAGCATTTGTGTGAACTTGGGTTTTGCTGATAGAAAATAGGAATCGGAAGGCTGTCTCCTTACATTACTTGGCCATAAAGAAAGTTTGATTGGGTTCGGAAATTTTCTTTTTTGCTTGAGGAAATTTGTCACCAACAGATTGGTATCAGACAAAATTCAAGTTTTGATCAGAGTTATTATACCAACAATATCACTATGCAGCTGTGGGATATGGAATTTTATAATGTTATTGCTTAAGGTCTACAGTGATAAATTTATTGAGGCAGTCAGGAGATGTACATCTAATGTTGATGATCTAACATGTAATCAAGTTCATGCTTATTGATGGCTTATAGTTGTTATAGATGTTGCAATTGCCTGGTTGAATGGGTTGTTTTGGTGCATCTCTTTGAAGTTTCTGTGGCAATCATGTAAATTAGTCAGATTTGCTGTTGCAAGTAAGTTTACTGTTTCTAGAAGTGTTTTCTGAAGTGCTACACTGCCCTGACACTTTCTTTGGTTGCAAGACTGAACTGATATTATGGAAACCGAGGATTTGCATGTGATACGTCTGATGGGTTCACTTCATCAATATCTCCCTGTTATTGCACCTGTTCTTCTGGTGTCAGTTAGTTATATTGACCCTGGAAAGTGGGCAGCAACTGTTGAAGGAGGTGCCCGGTTCGGGTTTGATCTGTTGACATGCATGCTAGTTTTTAATCTTGCTGCTATACTGTGTCAGTACTTATCTGCTCGGATTGTTGTGGTTACAGGAAGAGATCTTGGTCAGGTAACTTTTTCTAAATTTGTTTGTAGGGCTATATGCTTGTATTGTTTGCCTTATTTCTCTTGATTAAGCAGTTTGATATTCCTTTAGGATTAGCCATCTAACATCCCTTCATATCTCCCTTGTCAACTAGTAAAATATCTCAATAAAGATGTGTTTGTGAAATTGAATTCTCCAAAATTCCATAAATGCTATAATTTGTTCATTTCCCTTGAGGACTTATGATTTATGGAATACATCAGTAGTTCCTGTGAGGTGGTGTCTTCGCATGACAAGCTGGGTTCTAACCCTGCATAAATTCTGTCTATGAGTTAACCTTGATTGGAAGAGCGATTCTTACTTTTCAAAATCAGATAACTCACTATTACCTTAGCTATATATCTTTGTAGTCATATGACAGGCTAATTGATAATTAGTACATATTGGTCAGTGGTTTCTGTTACTGATATAATGTCGTTTTTTATGATCATGCATTAGATTTGCAGCGATGAGTATGACAAATGCACTGTAATTTTCCTTGGAATCCAAGCAGAACTGTCTGCAATTCTTTTGGACCTTACCATGGTAAATGACTGTCACTAGTTTCGATTAAATTGCTGGTAATATTCATCAAACTAGTTATTGAAGCGAGTCATGACTCCAGACTTGTGAGATTTGTATTTTTAAAAGTTTCATGTTTCATTGCTAACATATCTTTACACAAATTTGACAAGATCTTAGGCATTGCAAATGGACTTAATCTCCTGTTTGGATGGGACTTATTCACTTGTGTATTTTTCACTGCTGTTGATGCTGTTTTATTTCCAATTATTGCAACTTTTCTGGTAAGCCCAACAACTTGCAGTTGTTTAGCTTAATATTTATTACACTCTGTAATTCTTCAAATTTCTCTTTTAGGAAAACTGCAAGGCAGAGATGATATTCACGTATGTGGCCTTTCTTTTATTGCCCTCATTTTTCCTTGGAGTACTCATCAGTCAACCTGAGATTCCAGTTTCCATGCATGGGATGCTCACAAAGTTGACTGGTGATAGTACGTATGCACTTATGAGTCTTCTTGGAGCAAGTATCATGCCTCACAATTTCTACCTACATTCCTTTTTGGTGAAGGTATCCATCTAAAATCTCAGCGATCTATGGCAATCTTCACTGGTTTTTTCTTCTCTGTAAATCTTCCACGTGATTCTTGCAATGAAATCATTCTTTAAATTTTCTAAGAATGAGCATCCATTTTTTTTCCTCATAAATCTTTTTGATTAATGAATACTGAAAGAAGGCAACATTAAGTCTTTACAATGCCTTTTAATAATTTCCAAGCAGAATATAGAGGCTCCTTGTCTGTGATCCTGAAATTGCATGATACTGTCAGTGGTTGATAGTTGACTTAATATGTCGATCATGCAATGGGTCTAGATTCAAGGGATTTTTGAAAATAATTTTCTTCTACACCTTCCTATGCAAATCCCCGCGTAAGTTCTTTGAGTTTGGTTTGTGGCTAGGAATGTATTCTACTCAAGCTGAGTATCTGAAACAATACTGGAGTTTTTTGGTATTGTATGAAAGTGTAGACAGCGAGAGAGAAGTACCATATTAGCGTTTATATTAGCATTGATTACTGTTTGTTTTTGCTAATATATATGACCTGACCACTGTACACTGTTTGTCACTGTTTTGTGGTCCATTTGGAGGTTGTCATATCTATTCACAGCATCAAAATCAGAAATGATGAATATTATTTGAATTCGAGAAGTTATTAAATTGGATTAAGGTTCAACTGAGTACATGAAAGTGATCATGTACCATGTCCAAGCGAGTGGCTTGATGAAATTATGACGTTAGGTCTTGATTTTTTCTGCATCGCATATGTTTGGTGTTCTTGGTGTTTATATGTTCTTACCTTTTGGGGCCTTTTTAGCTGCCTCTCAACTGCTTTATTTAGTGTTTTTGAGATACTTACTGCACGTAATTGCTCCTGAGGACTTATTATATCAATTCTAAACCCAACTGTCTATGTATATGTAATTTAGTTACTCTGACTTATATGTAGTTGGATTTGGATTCTTCAGTATATCTAACAGGCTGAATTTCCTAGATTTTAATGTTTTTATTTGGTAAGAGTGTTTTCGTTGTGTTACCCAGAGTGATCAGCCCGGTCTTATCTTCTTACTTTAGGAAGAAAAAATGTTGTATAGTGCATGCTTAATTTCTTCAAAAAGTTAAAATTGTTTTTAGCATGATGATTGTCATAATTTTGCAGCGATACGGGGGACTTCCGAATATATCTAAAGATACCTTGTGTCATTACCATTTTTTTGCCATCGCGGTTATCTTCAGTGGCATTTTTCTCGTGAATTATGTGCTGATGAACTCTGCAGTAAATGTGTTCTATGGTACTGGTCTTATTTTGCTCACCTTTCAGGATGCCTTGTCGTTAATTGAGCAGGTGCATTTTGCTTCTTCTTTTTTTTTTTTTTTAATTAATTTTAATAAAAAATTAGTATAAAATACAATTTAGGCCTTTGCGTTTGAGGTATTACAGATTAAACTGTAAACTATTTTTTTTTTACAAACAAAACTTCCATCTTTCAAAGGTTAGAAATCATGTTAAATATTTGATTTTATTATCCATTCATGCATCTTACAAGTTGTACCTTTTATATTTCCATCATATCTTTACTTGTGCTAATGAGGATTCATTTCTCAAATAATGTAGGTGTTTAGGAGCCCCTTGATGCCTGTTGCATTCTTACTCATTATAAATTTATCAAATAAAGTCGCAACATTAAGCTGGAGTCAGGGTGGGCAAATAATCATGCAGGATTTCTTCAAACTGGATCTTCCCGGTTGGCTTCATTGTTCAACAATTCGAATTCTTACCATTGTTCCCTCCCTTTATTGTGTGTGGAGTTCAGGAGCTGAAGGGATGTATCAATTGCTTATATTTTCACAGGTCATGATAGCCTTATTGCTTCCCTCTTCTGTGATTCCTCTATTTCGCATTGCTTCATCAAGACCCATAATGGGCGTGCACAAAGTTTCTCAGTTTGTGGAGTTCTTAGCCCTGATGACATGCATTGGATTGCTTGGCCTGAAAATAAATTTTGTAATGGAAATGATATTTGGCAATAGTGATTGGGCAGGCAATTTGAGATGGAACATGGGAAGTATATCGTCAATCTCTTATCCACTTCTTCTTATAGTTGCTTGTGCATCATTTTGTGTGATGCCTTGGCTTGCGGCTACTCCATTGAAATCTGCTAATACTCAATTAGATGCTCAGCTGAGAAACTGGAATAAGCCAGAGGCTTCACCTGAATTATCTGTAGAGAGAGAGGAGATTGATTTAAATGTATCAAGGTGTGAGGAAGAGACACCATATCAGAAGCAAGAAACATCTCAAAAACTGGGAGAGGTCTTAGAGAGCTATGTCACTGAATTAACCTCAGATTTTGACCCTGATTTGCCTGGATCTATTTTGGAGTTTGATCAGGAATTCCATTTGCCTTCTATGGAGGAGAGTTATTCTAATAGCTCTTTTAATACCTCCTTGATTAATAATTCAGAGGAATCCATGTCCACAGTGGAGTCTGTACCTGCCTGGACTGTAATCGGTGAGGTTTCTATGACTACAGTTGCAAATGATGGCTCTTCTACTACCTCTTTTTATAAAGCAGAGGAATCCACCTCCACAGCAGAGTCTATACCTGCATGGACTGCAATCGATAAGGTTTCTATGACTACTGCTGCAGCCGAAAGCCCCCCAAAGATTGAATTAGAAGACCCAGTTGAAAAAACTGGTGGAGTCGAGCGAGATTTGCAAATTGTGAAGGAGGATGATCGAAGTGAAACTTCAGAGCCTGAAGAATCGATAAAAGGGGTTCTCGAGAGTCCTCCAAGTACGACATTTGACGGACCAGGATCGTTTAGGAGTGTCAGTGGGAGAAGTGAGGAAGGTGGGAGCGGTGCTGGAAGCCTTTCGAGATTAGCTGGTTTGGGCCGTGCTGCAAGGCGCCAACTAACAACGGTTCTTGATGAATTTTGGGGGCAACTGTATGATTTCCATGGGCAAGTTACTCAAGAAGCAAAGGCTAAGAAGCTGAACTCACTAATTTCAGTAGAGTCAGATCCGGTCACAGCCTCACAAAAATTGGATGCCACTGTAAAGGAAATTCCTGGATATTACTCATCTGATGGAGGAAGAGGTTCTGATCCTTTCGTTCAATCAAGTTTATATGACTCCCCCAATAAGCAGAGGATCCCAGCTGGTTTTGAGTCGATGTATGAAGGCCAAGGAGGTTCGTCATTGTTGTGGCCGAGCCGCATGCAATTGTTGGATGCATATGTTCAAAATTCTAACCGGAGTGCTGTTGATTCTGGAGAGAGACGCTATTCTAGTGTGCGCAACTTGCCTTCTGGCATCTGGGATTATCAGCCAGCCACAATTCATGGCTATCAGAATACTTCCCATCTTGCTCGAAACGTTATCAACATCAGTGGTTTAGATGATGTGAAAGTTCAAGTAAAGTCTTCGATAGTAAAAACCCAGTCCTTGGGTGGTGCAAACCATAGAGATTCACTTGCTTTTGCACTTGGACAACAGCTGCAAAATGGTTTAGGTGCTGGCCAAGTATCGGGTTTCCAGAATCGTGCAGTCTCGAGAAATAGACCATTGCAATCTGAACGGCCATATTATGAACTTTTCTCACTTGGAACGGCTGAAAATTTAGGAAATGCTCTTAATACAAAAAAATACCATAGTACGCCCAATATTCATCGGGATATCTCTGTGTCAGATAACAGTGCTCAATGGAATAGTCCAACTGGATTCAGATCATCTACCGGTAGAAATTTTGGAGCGGCCTTAGATTTAGATTCTGGGCCTGAAACTACTGTTTCGTTAGCATTAGATGAACTCTCTCCATCAAAAGTTGACAATAATATGTTTTCACCGCAGCTAAATTCTGGATGGTCTAGACAACCACTTGAGAAGTTTGGTGTGGCTAATAAAAGTCATGCTGCTGGGACTGAAGCAGTTGAAATGCTGAATTCAATCAGTCAAGAAGCTGCTTCGATTGTGGATTTAGAAGCCCGGCTTCTTCAGTCTCTCAGACATTGCATCGTGAGGCTTATAAAGTTGGAAGGATCTGATTGGTTGTTCAGGTATAATGACGGGGCCGATGAGGAGCTAATTAATTCTGTGGCTATTAGAGAGAGATTTCTTTATGATGTTGAAACTAGGGAGATCAATCGAGTGGTTCAATCGCTGGAGCCTAGATACTTGTCATCTGATCGAAAGTCGGGTTTTGGTATGAATACTGAAGCTTGCTTCAGGGATTTATCAATTTCTAGTGTTCCTCATTGTGGAGATGATTGTATTTGGAAGTCGGATCTGATCACAAGCTTCGGAGTATGGTGCATCCACCGAATTCTCTACCTATCTCAGATGGAAAGCAGGCCAGAGCTATGGGGAAAATACACATATGTTCTTAATCGTCTTCAGGTGACTCATATGGTTTTACTGATTCTAACTTTAAACTAAATTAGTTTTTCCTCTTGAGTAAACTTTTTTTCGTGCTGCTAATTTTTCAAATCTCTGCCACTTAATGGTTTTGCACAACCTTCAACAATTATGCTTCCTGAACTTTGTCTTTCTTTCTTAATACATTTTGAGGTCATTTACGGATTAAACTTTAAACTATTTTCTCTAGCAAACAAAATATTCACCTTTCAACTGTTAGCAATTTGGATATTACCATTAATTTTTTCGTTAAATGAAATACGTGCATATCACTTTTTCATTTAATCAGGTGTTTTAACTCGATTGCTAACATCTTTGGCAATTTCTAATTTGATTTTGAACACTGGTGATCTAGTTAAAAATCAAGTTAAAACACCCGATTAAATATAAATCGTAGTATACACGTGCTGGATTTAACGACAAGATCCAAATTATTAACAGGGGAAAGTTTAAGGTTATGTACATTAAAAAAGATAGTTTAGTTGTAATTTATAAATGATCTCAAATGTTTGGGTAAATTGTATTTTACTCGATATATTTTCTAAAACTCATTTCTTTTTCTATCTTTGGCTCTATGAAGATAGTATAAATATGTAATTTACTTGGAGCAGTGAAGAACTGTTAATATTTCTCATGAAAATTTTTATCATGAAAGCAAAACCCACACCTTTTGTATTTTATGGTTATGGTTCAGGATTTTCTACATTTTTTTATTTTGCTCTTTCGGGTAATTGTAGATGGTGACCTTGACTGTGACATTTCTCAAACTGCAGGGGATCATCGATATCGCATTCTCGAAGCCTCGTTCACCAATGGCCCCGTGTTTTTGTCTTCAAATCCCTCAAAGTTACCAGCAAAGATTAAGTCCCCCCGTTTCGAATGAAACTTTACCCCCGAAACCAACCAGGGGTAAGTGCACAAATGCGGGAACTCTTTTAGACATGATCAAGGACGTGGAGATTGCCATCTCTTGCCGGAAGGGCAGGACCGGCACCGCTGCCGGCGACGTAGCTTTCCCGAAGGGAAAAGAAAATCTTGCTTCGGTTCTCAAACGTTACAAGCGCAGATTGTCAAACAAGCCTTTCGGCTCCGAAACTCCGGCTTCCCGAAAGGCTCATACCTCAGCTCAGTATAACTTGTAGGTTTGGCTAAACCCACCTCGTTGATCAATATATAGCTGTTTAGTTTTGAAAAGCAGCTCATGGTCTGAATTGGGATTAACCCCTTTTTGGGCTCTTTTCAACCCCTCTTTTCTCTACTTTCTCCTTCTCAAAACGTGTATCAAATCAAAGCCCTCCCCTCAAATTGTAGTTGTATTTTAAGTATGCATAGGTCTGGCCGACTGTACGTGTAATTTCCACAGAATTGAAAAGCAGCCGGTGGAAGAGTAAATTGTTTATTGGTGTGGTGGTTGTGGCAGGTCTCCTCTTCCATGATATTCCCTTTCAAAATGGGATGTACCTCCACTTTACCCATAACTCCTCTCCTGTATATACTCCAAAATTATAATGTATTGTCTTCAATTTCAATCTTAAGAAGCCAATCTCAACGAGTTTTTGCTGTTTGTGATCTCAATTTTTGTAGGGTGGACCCGTAATTGCTCTATTGGATATCGGCTTTTTGCATCGGAGACATTGTCGGTTTCCGGTGGCAAAGATACCTTTTCGGGCCACTTTTACTTTTCGGTGTGGTCGTAGAATTGCTCTTGAGAAATTAGGAAAATTAAATTAGGGAGGAGTTGCAAAGTAAAAACTAGATTTTCATGAAAAAAAAAAAGAAATTAACAAAACAACCACTGAAGTATGCGATTAATGATAAGTCAACCATTAAATGATTTTCGCTAACAGATAAAACATTTGACTATGGGAAATAAAAGGAGCAAACATCGTTATCACGTTTTCCGTTTAAAATTTCAATTTCATCCTCTACTGAAAGTATTTCGATCCATTTGTTAAATTCTTTGTTGTTCTTCAATGTAGTGGACAATGAATTTATCAGCGAATTTCCTTAATGGATTGGAAAAAATGTATAGCTTGAAATACATTGATTTTTCAACAAACAGTTAATTGAAAATCTTTCATTTTAATATCAAAATCAATTTCGAACAGGTTGACATTTCTTTCAACAGATTAACAGTGATGTTTGACTCGTTTATTTTCCATAATTAAGTGTTTTAATTTTTAGTAAAAATTGATTATTTTGTTAATTTCCAAAACAAAAAAGATATTTTTTGAAAATTATAAAATAAGACTTTTTTTTTTCTCGATTTTATTTACTGGAAACTTCCTCGAATCATTGAATGTGGTCGGTGTAATGACATTTATTGTCAAGATTAATATTTGGTGAATTAAAAAGTGAAAAAAATTGAAGAAACATATATTTTTTTTGCGTTCACTTTTCTATTTATTAGCAAAATTAATTGAAAAACGTCAATTATATATATATATATATAAAAGTAACATCGCGGTTATATCATTTATTGATTAATACAATACTACTGATAGATTATAAATAAATAAAATAAGACATCACTGCGTAAGTGACATATCAAGACGAAATATTAACGTGTCAATATAGCAAATGCTCTTACACGCGATAAAATAAAATTTAAAGATAATTTATAATTGCAAATAAATAAAAACAAACTTTAAGACTCTAGATTTTGATATTGAATTTTTTCAACTCTCAAGAATTTCTTCTCTAGTATTTTCTTCAACTTTTGTTTTCTTTTGAAATAAATCTTCCGCTGCGCCACCAGTCTTATGGGATTTGCAACTGTGGCAACTCGCCCTGTGAAAACAATGATGACACGAGTGAGGGTTCAGCTTATACCAATTGGGGTGCACAATTCTGCATCGCTTGGGAAAGTGGAAAACATATAATTTATAAGTAGAGTTCTCTTTCTACCTAGTACAACGAGTTTTGAGCTACGGACACGTGCTTTCCTAAGCGGAAAGTAAGTCAAATCCTTGGGTTGTGCTGAGTAAATTATCTTTCTGCAACGAAAGACAAGTATCCGCTGCAGAAAATATCATTTTCCCAGTAGAAACTATTCTTTCCTTGACAAATACTTGGTATATTATTTTTAAAATTTTAAATTTTTTAATGGATAACGTGACTGCGAGGTTTGCGTAGTTCAATTCCCATAATTCGAGATTTTAATTGTTCGCAAAATTACTTTAAAATTTGACTTGTCACTTATTCAACATTTCAGAGTTTTAAAAAACATTGTCTTTTAGCTATTGAAGATTGTCTTTTCGCAGCATAACGTTGTTCCTCTGCGGAAAGTGAGACATTAAAATAGGATTCAGGAAAAATTATTTTTCTCAGAGGCAAGATGAATTTTCGCAAGACGACTTTCAGCGATAAGGAATAAATCAATTGTTTTCTTCATGAAAAAACACAGACAAGTTGTGATTCTCTCAAGAACAGTAAAATATTTCTAAATCAAGCAACATCTAAAACATTATATATTTTTTTACAAAATCTTCTAAACTATAAAACTAAAATAAATTAAAATCAACTTATACAATATTTTCTCAAAGCTTGTCCATAAGTATTAGTTATTTTCCACTGAACTCTCTAAAATTGCAAGTTCTTGCAGTTTTTTCCATGAGTATTATCTCTTTTCCATTGCAAGTTCTCTGAAACGATATGTTCTAGTTATTTCCCTCGAGTTAACAACGATGTTTACGTCATTAATTTTTCATAGTTGAATATTTTATTTGTTAGTAAAAAAAAATACAGTGATTAATTTGTCCCCCGTAAAGTCGTTTGTTAATTTCCCAATAGAAAACAAATGAAATTAATTTTTTTATAGGGTAAGCCCATAGTATTAATTGGTAAGGCTTTAGTCATTTTGATAATTAAGTTGACCTCAATGAAGTTTTCTTAATACTTTATTGTAATTAATTTAATGACTTCTCCAATAGCAATTAGTGTTTGAGTTTTACCCATAACCAATAATAACACTCTATGATTTCATGTCAAACTTACATTTGAATGTAACAAATTGCATGGGATTGAGAAGCTCGATAGAACCTTAACAAATTGGTTCAAACTATCGTGTTTTTGAGGAGCGGTTCAGTCGATCAACTCGTTTGAAGTTTTGGAATAAAAAATACTCAATTATTTTTATGTCATTTTTGTTTAGATGATGTTAAAATCGAACCAAATCAGCAACTTAAAATTAAGAATAAAGTGCGGTTTAAAATTTAATGTACATGGTCATTTACATATTAGGTTTTAATTTTTTTTTTTTTTATGCACATAACATCTATCTTTCAGTTGTCAATAATTTAGACGTTGTCATCAATTTGAACATTAAATTCATCACATGTATATCATATTTTCTATTTAATGAGGTGTTTTAATTGATTTCTCATCCCCTAGAAATTTCTAACTTCTCTGGGGATTGCTAACCTGATATCAAGCTATGTCAATATCCTATTTATTGATTTTGAACTATGTCGATCGCACGGTAAAATTTGAAATCAAGATATGAATATTCACAGAAGTTAGAAATCAGGTTAAACATTTGTTAAATGAAAACCGTAGTATACATGTGTTGGATTTAACGGATAAATTAATAATAAAATCTAAATTGCTAACAGCTGAAAGACAAAGATTCTGTTTGTAAAAAAAAAAAAAAAAAGTTTAGAGTCTAATTTATAATCTTAAATATTAGGGTCGAAATTGCATTTTACCCTAAAATTAACTATCATTACTTATATTTTTGTTTGATCAACGTAGCTTAGTTTTACACGATTACCATGACACGATACTAATTGAATTCATCGTGTAAAATCTGGCGCGATGGGTTTGATTTGAAAAAGTAGCCGGAATTGCACTAATTCATCGATCCTACCGGGATGGAAGTATTTTAGGAAGAGAAGATTGAGAGCTACTAGAAGAAGGGTTAGGGGGACTCACCTAAAGCTAGCTCATAAAAATTAACTGCTAAATGATCTATAAGTTGAAAATCTCTAGAACCTAATGTTAATGTCAACTGTTCTCATCTAACCATATTAATCTTCAATTTAAAAACTTAACTAAGAGTAATATTATGTTTATTTTATAATTATACACACTGATCTTACATGCTAACGTGTAACTCAGTCTCGACAGCGATTATTTCAAATTAGTACAAGACATTTAGAGATAAAGCTTAAGAACAGTCTTATAGGTGCACGCCTAGAGCGGACAATATCGTATTATTTAATAGAGATAAGAACGTTACAAATAATATTAAAGTCAAAGTCTAATCAGAACTACGACCGACATGAACATTGAATTCTCGAGGAGGGGGTGGGTTGTGACCGACACCCTTGTGAGGTTAAGAGGCCAAACACTTCGCCGTCATCTGACACCGGTTGGACTTCTCTGTCTTTCACGCCTCTTTAGTCAAGTGTTCCTGAGGGTTCGGAAGACACCCCCTTGACATAATTAGACGTTTCTCTGGTGTGACCCTCCTCGATCCATCAACGAACACACCTCTCGTGTGTTCAGCCATGCGCGACGAGAACAAGGAGGGAGAAGAAGAAAAAGAACTGGGTCAGAAACCAAACGCAAATGAATCGAACTATACTGGTTCAACCAGCTCGAACAAAACCAGACCAGACCACCTAACTCAAACCAGACGAACCGAACTGGCCTTGTAGAACCATATTTCTCTCGAATCGTTGGAATTGACCCAAACTCGATTCTAATCAATTTAGGATTTTATCAATAAAGAATTTCTGCTTATTTCTTTCAAATAATATTTTTTTAAGACGAAATTTAACTTCGAATAATCCTTTTAGGCTGGGTAGATTGTTCGAAGATTTGAAAAATCCCTAAAACCCTATTCTCTTGGAATCCAAATAAGTAAAGACACTAGATTTTCAACGTTTTGGCTATCGGTTTTATATTACAAAACGTATTATTTAATGTAATTTCTTTATTCTTATTTTATTATTAAATTCTGATCTTTTATTTGGACACATATGATTAGACATTAAATTTGTAGATCATAATATATGCAAATAAAATAAACTGAAAAAGAAAATGCGAAAATCAAACACCAAAATTCACATGAAAAAACTATTTTAAAAAAAAAACCTTAGATAAATGACATTATTCATTGCAAAGACCAAATTATAGTCATGAGTTTCGATTCAAGCTTATATATATTTATATAGTAAAACAAAACCCTAACAGAATTTGGATTACCATAATCGTACAGTATTATATGTCGTGTTACTTAAATCAAAATTTACAAACGAAAAAGAAAAGACGTAAAGAAAAACACGATAATCTTTAGAAATACAGAATTTAAAAAACCAATGTCAACAACAAATGACAACTTCATTTGTAAGTTTGCCTGCCTGCACATCCATAAAACCAGTCAACAGATAAACTAAAAATAAGTTTAATGTTCTTCCCAAACACAAAATCCAAAAGGAAGAAGAAGAACATAAGAACATGTGTTTTCCAACATTTTCCAATATACAAATGGAAGACAACTTCGTCTTTTCTTGTTTAGACCACCCTTCATTTGTCTCATTCCTCCATCTCATTCATAACAAAATCTATAATCATGTCTCTCCTCCCTCATTCCTTCATTTGAACTCAACCTCTCTCCCTCTCTCTCTCTGCTCACTAAACTCGGTCCGTATCTTCGGCCATGGAGGGAGCTAGGAGGGAAGAAGAAGAAGAATCAAAGAGTAAAGCCGAGGGAAAGACGTATGCAAAAAAAGAAACATCGATTAACGAAGAAAATATCGTCGACCCAGAGAAACTCGAGGAAGGAAGAAAAGGAGAAGAAAACCAGCCAATTGAACAAACACAGAAGACAAAAAGGGTGGCAACCTTAGATGCATTCAGAGGCCTTACCATAGTGGTAAATAAGCCTAAATTAAGGACTTTAGTGTAACATTAATGTGCAAAAAACTTTGATTGTGGTGTAATTAGTGGAGAGATTTTGCAGTTAATGGTACTTGTAGACGATGCCGGAGGATCGTATTCTCGTATCGATCATTCGCCGTGGAATGGCTGCACTTTGGCCGATTTCGTCATGCCGTTTTTCCTCTTCATCGTTGGCGCCGCCATTGCCTTGGCTTTGAAGGTACTAGTTAAAGCTAAAAACTTTTAGGTGATTGTGCAATTGAGATCCCAATATTTTGAGTCATTTATAGATTAGACTTTAAATTATATTTTTTAACAAATCGAAGCTCTACCTTTCAACTATCAGTAATTTGAATCATGTCGTCAATTTATTCGTTAAATCTTCAACAGAGTTAGATATCAGGTTAGAAATCGTCCGAGGGGCTAGAACTTGGTTAAAACACCCTTGAAAAACGTGGTATACACATGGTGGATATAGCGAATAAATTGACAGAATGTCAAAATTGCTAATAGTTAAAAGGTAGATATTCGATTTATGAAAAAATGGTTTTAAAGTTTAATCTATAAATGACCCGAAACAGCAGGTTCTAAGTTCAATTTTAGCCAAAGTTTTAGAACGTATCGACTTCTTTTGCGTTGAGATTTCCGGTCTTGCAGAAAATTCCGAAGATCAAGAGCGCCATAAAGAAGATAATATTGAGGACTCTGAAGCTTCTCTTCTGGGGAATTATTCTGCAGGGTATACTTATTTGGGTAGACAGATTAGAAATTGATGGTTTTTGTATTTACACATCCAAATTACTGGTTCTGCAGGAGGATACTCCCATGCTCCTGATGATCTCTCCTATGGCGTTGATATGAAGCAAATCAGATGGTGTGGAATCCTCCAGGTCATCCCAACTCAATTCTGATTCTCTCTTTTTGAATTATTAGGGTTGGAATCGGTCTGGTTCGGTTCGGTTTGGTTTCACTCCTAATTGAAACCGAATTGATCGGTTCGGTTTCAAAACGAATCCACTTTCGAAACCAAATCGATTTTTTAAGTTTTGTTCGATTTGACTCCAATTTGGTTCAATTTTTTCGGTTTGGGTCAATTGAAACGGAATCGAACCGGACTTAAATCATATGTTTGATTCGGCATGCTCGGTTCAACCCGAACCGATTCCACCCCAGTATATTTTTATCTGAATCTTGTCATTACAAACAGAGAATTGCTCTAGTATACTTGATCGTGGCTTTGATAGAAACTCTAACTACAAAAGGAAGACCAACTGTTCTTAAACCTGGAATCATCTCTATCTTCACTGCATACAAGTGGCAATGGTAACACAAATTCTTGAATCAAGCTATGAACTTTGAAAATGGGTATAAATCCAATCTCGATTTCGTAATTCAGGATTGGCGGGTTCGTTTCTTTCCTCGTTTACATGATTACTACATTCGCTCTTTTCGTTCCCGATTGGACCTTCGTCTCTCACGACGAGAACCCCGGAATGTACACTGTAAGTCATAGTATCGATGTCAAAGACGGAAATTTTGAGCAAATAGATCATCTCATGTGTAGTTTTCTTTCGTCAAGGAGCAACTTTGTGGAAAATATGATAATATAATAACTCTTTTTCAATAGTTATCAGATCTGCGCAGTGTGGTCGGGAAATTATAGTGTCCTAACTACATTTTTTCAGGTTTTTTGTGGGGAGAGAGGTTCCTTGGGGCCTGCATGCAATGCTGTTGGGTATGTAGATAGACAAGTTTGGGGACTTAATCACCTCTACTCACAGCCTGTTTGGAGACGTTCCAAGGTACGTAGATACACAATAAACTGAAAAAGAAAATACGATACGAAACCGAGAAATTTACATGAAAAAACGCTTCCCAGGGTTAGAAGAAAGTATTCATAACTGAAGATCAAAATACAACGTCTAATTTTGAAACTTAAACGTGCATTAATCTGTAGTGGAAAACAAAATTCTAAATGAGATTGGTAACGTAAGTCTGTCGGTTTGATCTAAAAGAATTCAGGTCACCGAAGTCTAACATTTTTCACATACGAGTACTATAACTCGCTGAATTTGTAGGCATGTACGTTTAGTTATCCTAGTTTCGGGCCTCTTCGGGAGGATGCACCGAGCTGGTGTCTAGCTCCGTTTGAACCAGAAGGTTTGCTCAGGTGAATTGACGATTGATTCCGATCAAACGAAAGCCGAGTGGCCTTTGATCATAATATTGAAATCATTTGGGTTGTTTTCAGCTCAATTTCAGCCATTCTCTCTGGTACTATTGGAATTCATTACGGCCATGTTCTTATACATTTCAAGGTAACTATATTTCTTGGAAAACTAGCATTTTCTAGCATGGATTCACTTCATTAAAATGCTAGTTTTCTGTAAATGCAGGGTCACTCTGAGAGGCTTAAGCAATGGGTGTCATTGGGTTTCGGGTTGCTCGTGTTAGCCATAATTCTTCATTTCTCGAACGGTTAGTTCTTCCTCGTATTTCTTGTTTCGGTAAAATGCATATTAACCTTTAAATTGATGGGTGAATAATAAATATGTTATTGTATTTTTTTTAGGTAAATAACCTTTTGAACTAATGAGTGTAAGCAATTAAGTTTCTGTCGTTATGGTTATTGATTCTCGAGGTCGACTGGGCCTCGGGTCATAGCATGATTCTCGAGGTCGAGTCGGCCTCGAGCCAGGGCACGATTCTCAAGGTTGTACGGCTATAGGTCGACGGATTGTAGCTTTCACGTCCATAGTGTGAACAACCATAGTCCTACTTACCCCACGTCGAGGGCCTTAAAAAATTACGTTTTTGTTCTGTGATATTTTTTATTGAGCGATTTCCAGAGAAAAACAACTATTCATATAATGATTTTAACGATTTCTAGAAATAAATAAATTGGAAAACTCAGCGTAATGATAATTTTGACGGTGATACAAAGCTCGATAAATCACCTGGAAAAGAAGATCGCACGATAAAAATGTGATTTCTTTTACATTAATCTTAATGATAAAGACTTAATTAGGGGTGCACAAAGATCAATTTGGTTCGATTTGACGATCGAACCGGAATCAATTATGGAAAAATTGACCATTTTTCCTCTCATTGAGCAGCCATTCCACTCAACAAACAGCTCTATAGTTTCAGCTACGTCTGCTTCACCGCCGGAGCAGCCGGGATCGTCTTCTCCGGATTCTACATTCTGGTAAAGATTTCTCGACACCCTCTGAGGAGTATGTCAAAATCTTAATTGCGTTCCTTTCAACAGATCGACGTGTGGGGGTTTCGGAAGCCGTTCCTATTTCTGGAATGGATCGGAATGAACGCTATGCTGGTTTTTGTAATGGCGGCTCAGGGAATATTCGCAGCATTTGTCAACGGATGGTATTACAAAAATCCAGACAACAGTTTGGTAGGTTTCAATTCATCTTCTAAACTCAAACTTTGATTTTCTTGATGTTCTATATGCTAAAATCAAAGAGAGAGAGAGAGAGAGAGTAGAGAGAGAAAGTTAAGAGAAATTTCTGAAATTTACAGGTACACTGGATTCAAAACCATGTATTCATCGATGTGTGGCATTCGGAGAGGGTTGGAACTCTGCTGTATGTGATGTTTGCTGAGATTGTTTTCTGGGGAGTGGTCGCCGGAATCTTGCATAAATTGAGAATATACTGGCGGCTCTGATAAAAATGATTGCAGACGAAGTGTCAGCTATGAAACGGCTTAGCTTTTCTGTAAAATTTTCAATTTTTCAGTTTGGATGGTTTGAATCTTCATCGTGTTGCTTTAAATACTGAAAATGGGTTTCCCATATCTCTCTCTCTCTCTCTCTCTCTCTCTCTCTCTGCAACTGAAGCAAGAAGAAAAAGTGATAAATATAGAAGGAAAATTGATCAGTCCGATCTGATAATACAGCAGAATCATAAAGAACCGAGTTGTTTGGCAAAGAAAACATTGCTCAATGATATCCATCAATGAATTCTGAAACTGAAAAGGAAGAAAAAGCAAAATGAAAATGGCAAAAATTGTAGCTAATTTTGCTGTAAAGCGGTCTTTATTCTTCTCCAATGGCGGATTGTTCTTCGTCAAGCTTTTGGTTTGAGATTCTTCACAGTCTCCCAAGTGAAATCTTTGTCGTCTCTACCGAAATGGCCGTAAGCTGCTGTCTTCTGGTACCTCGAGTTTCCTCCCCTTTTCAGATCGAGGTTGATTGCGATCATTCCGGGCCGGAAATCGAAGTTCTTCTTAATCAACACCAGAATATCTTTATCTGGAATCTTCCCCGTTTTGTAGGTGTCGACAAACACCGACAATGGCTCCGGCACTCCGATTGCATAAGAAACCTGGACAATGCAGCGGCGAGCGAGCCCAGATGCTACAACGCTCTTCGCCGCTTGCCGGACAATGTACGCGCCGCTCCGGTCTACCTTGGTCGGGTCTTTTCCAGAGAAAGCTCCTCCTCCGTGAGCGCCCCACCCGCCGTAGGTGTCGATAATGATTTTTCGGCCGGTGAGCCCTGCGTCGCCGTGAGGTCCGCCGATGACAAACCGACCAGAAGGATTGAGGTGGAAAATGGTTTTGTCGTCGAGATATTTAGATGGTATCACTGGTTTGATTACGTGCTCTTTCAGATCTTTCGCGATCTGCTCATTGGTTACAGTTTCATCGTGTTGGGTGGAAATCAGGACGGTGTGGACCCTGATCGGAATCATCGCGCCGTTGTCGTTCTTGTACTCGACGGTCACCTGAAAGAGTTCATCTTTATTAAAACAAACTAAAAAGAAGCAGAAAAAGATGCAGAAGACCTAATTATAATTCTCATAACATCACCTGAGTTTTTCCGTCCGGCCGGAGCCACGGGCAGGTCTTATTTTTCCTGACCTCGGTGAGTTTCGCTCCCAGCTTGGTGGCGAGAACGTGGGTTAACGGCATTAGCTCCGGCGTCTCGTCTGTGGCGTAGCCAAACATGTGGCCTTGGTCACCGGCGCCGATTTCCTCAGGCTTTTTGGTGAGGTGGCCGTGGACGCCCTGAGCGATGTCGGGGCTCTGCTGCTCGATATTGACGAGGACCTTACATCTGTCGGCGTCGAGGCCAACGTCCGCGGAGACGAAGCCGATTTCTCTGCACGTGCTGCGGACGATCTTCTCGTAGTCGACGGTGGCTTTGGTTGTGATTTCGCCGAACACCATGACCATGTTGGTTTTGGTGCAGGTTTCGCAGGCGACTTTGCTTTCTGGGTCTTTAGCTAGGCATGCATCTAAAATGGCGTCGGAAACTTGGTCGCAGAGCTTATCTGGGTGACCCTCATTTACAGACTCTGACGTGAATAGAAAAGTTTCCATTTCTGCAAAATCACAAGACCCAGATGTGAGAGAGAGAGAGAGAGAGAGAGATGCCCGGACTTTTGTAAGATCTGTGAAAATGGTGGCCAACGGACCTGAGGAAATGGAGATAACTTATATACAGAGAGAGAGAGAGAGAGAAATGCGGGGAGCTTCAGAGGTTGAGTTCCATATTCCATAGGACTCGCTCTTCAACTGATATTTTTAAGCTTCGCCATGGACGATGCTTTCTTCTTCAATCTATCTCCTTGCAAACACCCACACCATTTATGATTACCTCATCTAAACACCATTTATGAACTCTAACAATTTATTCATTCAATTTAACACATATAAATAACATTTTCTATTTAATTAAATGTTTCAACCACTCTCTAACTTTTTTTTTTTTTTTTGAAATTTCTAATTTGATTTTAAATTTTGTCAAATTTTAGACGGAGTTTTAAATTACTGGAGAAGAGAAAAATCAGTTTAACAATCCCTAAAAGAGATTATAAATTGGATTAAAATATTTACTCAGGCAGAAAACATACTACACATGTATATATTTATATAATAAATTAACAATAATGTTCAAATTACTTATTTCTAAAAGCCTGAAATTCTATTAGTTAAAAAAAAATTGAAATTTAATTTGTAAATAACTTGAAGAAATGAACGAAGGATAAGTTAAAAGTTGTAATTTACCCCCAAAAAACAGAAAGGAAAATTAACAAAACAAATACTGTATTATGAAATTAATGATAAATTAATTATTGAATAATTTTAGCTAACAAATAAAATACTCAACTATAGAAAATGAATTACGCAAATATCGTCGTTAACTTGAGGAAAATGATTCGACCATATCTTTTTTTTTTCAAAGAACTCGTAGTGTACAAAAGTTAATGCCCATGGAAAAAAACTCTAAGAACTCGTAATTTCAGAGATTTTTGTAGAAAAAAAACTAATACCCATAGAAAATAAAATTGAGAAAATACTGTATAAGTTGAATTTAACTTTTTTCGGTTTTATAATTCAGAAAATTTTGTAAAAGAATATATAATGTTTTAGATGTCACATGATTTATAATTATTTTACTGTTAATGGAAGAATTACATCTTTGTCTGTGTTTTTTCACGAATAAGATAATGAATTTATTCATTATTTGTAGAGGAAAGAAGCAGAAGAAAGTTTCTTTGCAAAAAATTATTTTTCCTGTGCGAAAATCATCTTTATGGAGAGGAAAGTCACTTTCCTGTGCATAAAGTCATTTTTTTAAATTCTATTTCAAGGACTAAACTTGCCGCAAAGAAAAGTTCCTTTGCGTAAAGTTGTCTTTCTGTAGTGAAAAATCATATTTTTCTCTACAGAAAGTTGTCTTTTCAAGAAATTTGTCTTTCCACTACAGAAACTCATTTTTCTTCTGTGGAAAATTGTCTTTCCTCTGCGAAAAATCATATTTCTCGAGTTTTATTTCGAAAACTCACTTTTTGCAGCAGAAAGACAATATTTTTTATGGAAAACATAACAACGTTGTTTGGTCAATTTATTTTTCATAGTTCACTGTTTAAGTTGTTAACAAAAATTATTCAGTGTTTGACTTGTTAATGATCCCATATTATAGTAGTTATTTTGTTAATTTCCCAAAAACAAAGTATTTAAGATTATTTTAGACTCGAAATTTGGTGCTACGTTTTCAATTTTAAAGTGTCAAAGTGGATTAACTATGGATTGAAAGAAATAATAATTAAATGAAGAACTTCCAAATTCAAATCAAGTTTTTCCACCTTATATCACTTCCCAATAATTGAATTATGGTTGGAGGAGGCCATGACCAGGTTAGGTTAATCTGGGAAAGATCACTTTCATAGTTTATTGCAGAGCCTCCCCTTTGACTTCTGCCATCTCTCTCCTTAATAAATCTATCCATCTTCTCCGGTTTTGATTCAGTCACCATTTTTGAGTACCCTTTCGAGTTTTCTAGAGAGAGAAATAAGATGGGAAGGACGCCATGCTGTGACAAAGCAAGTGTGAAGAAAGGGCCATGGTCGCCTGAGGAAGACGACAAGTTGAGAGGATATTTGCAGAAAAATGGGACAGGAGGGAACTGGATTGCTCTCCCACTAAAAGCTGGTAAGATTTTCTCTCGTCCGTTTGGTTTCTCAAAAGGTTGAAACGTGTTTGATCGGAGAATATCTGATTAGGTCTAAAGAGATGTGGAAAAAGTTGCAGACTGAGATGGCTGAACTATCTCAGACCCAACATTAAACATGGCGAATTTTCCGAGGAAGAAGACAGAATCATCTGCAATCTCTTCCATAACATCGGAAGCAGGTTCTAGTTTCAAGCGTCTGCCATTTTTTTCTTCTTCTTCACTGATAGACTGTTACTGTCTACTTACAGAGATTTGACCTAAGCTGCAGGTGGTCAATAATGGCAGCTCAATTACCAGGAAGAACAGATAACGACATTAAAAACTACTGGAACACGAAGCTGAAGAAGAGACTGACGACTACCCAGATTAAACCTTTCCCATTCGCCGACTCGTCCATCCTTCAACCTCTTTCATCATATTCATCGTCATTATCAGACAAAAACTGCGACAGGTCCAGTTACAGTCACGGCTCCGGCGGTAGAGGTGGTGTTGTGACGTTCGGAAGTGATGCAAGTTCAATCTCTTCAGAACAGATGGGTCGGATCAGTTGTTTCTCAGAAGGGTTTGAAGAGAACAAAAACGGTGGGTGGGGAGAGACGCCATTAGAGGAGGGTTTTGAAGAAATTGAGGAGCTGATTAGTAGTAGCCACAAATGCCATAGGTTTTTGTATCTTGAAAACCAGACTGAGGAAGAGACTTTCTACTATTGATGATGACTGTAACTGAGAATCATGATGATGTCACATAAATGGAAAGAAAGTTGTCTTGTAAATTTCTCCAAACCCTAAGTGAAAAATCACACCTTAAACCCTTGTCGTGAATAAATAAAACACTGAAATAAATAAAATAAACATCGCTGTCATAAAGTTTTTGTTAAAAATATAAAAATATTATTTTTTTACTACAAAAATAAATATTTCTACTACAAAAAATATATTTTTCACTGCAGAAAATAAGTAGTTGAAATAATACTTGATAACAGAATACCCGTTTTCATTATAGAAAGCAAGTCTTTGTAATAAAACTGCACAAGACACGTTAAATTTCTAATAAAAAAACATGGCAACGATAATTGCGTTGTTCATTTTTCATAATTCAGTATTTTATTTGTTAGCGAAAATTATTTAGTATTGTTAGAGTTCGGTGTAACACGAATTCTAGTTGGGTCGGGACAAAAAATATCCAATATTAGGATTATCTATTTTCTCTATATATTGATACTTGAGTTGCAAAATTCATTGAACCTTGATTTATGATCAGTGAAATTCTCTTGTACCCGCAGTTTTTTTTGGTAATGATTTTTCATGTAAATCTTGATGTCACTGTTTTTAGAAAAAAAAAACAAGTGTTTACTTTGTCATTGACTCTATATTTTAGTATTTTTTTTGTTAATTTTTTTGGGAGAAATTTCAGCACAATTTCAACTTGAAAACCCTAAAAAAAAAAAGAAATAAAAATTGAATAAAAGACAAAACATAATTAGTATAGTTTAATTATATCAAACAAATGGATAATCCAATCAAAAGCCGGTGATTACGGCATGATTTTGTCAAGAAATAGCATGTGATTTGAGCATTAAATAAATGTTAACTTGTTCATAAACAAACCCAACTTGGAAAGCATATGACATAGACATAAATAAGTAATATATCTCAAAATGTTTGGGATAATGTTCCAATTTTTTGATATACACGTGGGCCCTTGACCATTTATTTATTTAAAATTTTGTAGTCTTGCATGCTATGCTTTATTTTTATGTAAAGCCGGTAGAACTAGATTATAATCAGGTTGGGTCTGGTCTGATCGGGTTCTCATCCTAATACGAATCGTTGTAGGTTCTTAATATGGATTCATTTTTACGTTCGAGTTTACAATTTTGTATCTAATAGTTTATCTTGTGATTTGGTTAAAACAAGATCTTAAATTTATATATTTTAATAAAGATTTTAATCTTTGTTTCGGAATCCAACCACATCTCACAATTCGGTTCAGTTCGATTCGGTTCAGTTCCATATATCTTTAGTTCTAGTTTCAGTTTCGAAACTTAAAAATCACTAGCTCGCGGTTCGATCCGACTCCAAAACCATAATAAAGTGGACCATGCCCACACCCCTACACCCAGCCGAAGGCATGTTATATTAGAATTCGACACTTGGATTACTCGACAATTGAAATTAGTTACAACATTAGATTGATCATACACTCATGTGCAAATCATAATGTAATTTTGGAACTAAATCAAAATAATTATTTTTTTTCTTTGAGAACGTAGAATTATTATTTTTTGTTCAGAATTGGATGTGTTTTCTAATGGACGAATCTATTTTTCAAGTTGTGGGAGTGAGTTTTTAAATGAGATTGACGTAATTTTCAAAACGTAAGGGATTATCGGTTCAATTCACTTATTGTTGATTTTGAATATTTCAAACCAAAAATAAAGTCGATAAATTTGGTTTCCAAAAAATCGAACTGAATTTCAGCTCTTTGAATGTTGAAAATCATATGATCTAGACCAAACCGACTGATTCATGGTTGGTTTTGAACACCCCTACTCGGACTTTCTTCAAAAGAACTGCGCAACACCAATATTGTATCACTTCTCTTGAGGTTTTAGGTTGAGTGCTATAAACTTCGCAATATTTTCAATAATAAAATTTTTGAGTAAATTTTTTACGTCTTTTGAGGTCAAATTGTTTCGTGTTGACTCGAATCTTCCTATCTCGTTATCGTTCAAATACATGGAAGTTTTTTATTAAATGGTCGAACTGTAAAATTTTGAGAGTTACCATGGAATTGAAAATCCAAAATAGTGTTAGGTATTCGAGTTTTTGATAACATTTAAATTTTCGTCAAATCAGAATTTAATAATGTTACGTGCCGTTTTGGCATCCAATCTGAGTTCTTAGCGTTCTAATCTTCAAGTTCTAGCAATTCTCTTCAAGAGTAGGTTGATTCTAATTCTTCGTTTTGTTAGTTTTCCTCGAGTTTTTGTATTTCCATAAAAAATACGATATCGAGATTGACAACTCAAAATCATTGGTAAATCTTTGCGTTTGTTTGCCAAAAAAATTGGCTTAGAATGGATGGTTGTGGGTTAGGCATTGAATGACGTCGAGGAATTATCGAAAGTAGTGATTTTCAGGCAAATCGGATATTAAACCCGTGGTTGCAGCCGTTTCTAAAAAAATAACAAAAACGCTACAACATTGATGAGCATCACACCGCGGCATCTCGCTATTTTTCTATACAGCCGAGCACGGCAACATTTTTGCCATCCATGCTACAATTTCAAGCTTTTTTGGGTGTGTGCGCGATGCTCTTCTTCCGGCGCCGCCGCGCCAATGCCCTTTGGGTATTGACTAGATTGGTTAATGGGCCTTTGTGGAGTTTCTTTGGGCTGTCTTAAGTTATTGTTTGACCTACCTTTTGGAGACCTATTATTTTTTTAGGCCAAATTATACTAGATTTGTTCATATCTTTTGGTATTTGATTGGAAAAAACATTGTCATTTTATTTAATTTTATACTATGATCATTTTGTTCCAAGATTGAATAACTACGCCAGAACATCACGAAGTGAGTTTGAAGGATCCGTAAGTGTTTGAATTGTTCTTTCACACCATCTAGTTCTTTTGAAGGGAATTGAGAATCGGTGGTTGAACGATAAAATTGAAGAACTATCCTCATTTGTTGGTTGAACTTATTGTCCTCAGAGGTGCGGTCCGTCACTTGTCAATCTTCCTGTAATTAGATGCAACTTAATCGATAAGTAAAATCACATGTTTACGTGTTTCAAATTTAAGATACTCTTTATAATTTTACGTGAAATAGAATAATTTTCACCGTCAATTACTTTTTCAATTGCATATTTACTATATGACTCTTACTATCACGTACAAATATCCATAACCGAAGACGCTTTGAGGGTCATCGTTCGTAAAAGCGAATGTAACAAAGCCATGCTTTAATTTATATGCTCTTGAATGAATACAATTATAGCTTGATACAACTTTCATATCAAAATATAATATAGATATGAGAGTGTGATTAAATATCAAGTTACCTATGATTATGTAAATTATAGTGTGATGATATAAGTTTTCACATGAGTAAGACTATATAATTTATGTGTAATGCTATATTAACTTTATATTTCTACTTTCTACTTTCTATTTATGAGTAATGCTACATTTATCACTAAATTCATGTATTCGTCCATAAAGTGCAAATATAAGAACGAAATTATAAATAAGTAGGGGTGGGTGAAATTGGTTCGATTTAGTTTTGTAGTGAATTAAAATGAAACTGACTAGGTTTGGTTTTGAAAATAAAAAACTGAAACCAAATTGAATCTATTGGAAAATAGATAAAAAACTGAATCTCCATTTTCGGTTTTTTTCGGTTCGGTTTTTGGTTTTTTCGGTTTGATTTTTGAAAAAACCAAAAAATTTGGATTTTCTTAACTTTTCGATTTTCAAATAGTGTAGACAATATTTAATATTACGTTTATGTATTATTCTTTTGTTAATTTATATAATTTTTTATTTTAAATATTTATATTACATCACGATAAATTAGAATAGGGAAAAAGACAAATCAACCATCGTGGTTTGCAGTAGAGGTGGCTAACGAGCCGAGCCGAGCCGGAAAAAGTCTGGCTCATCGAGCCTGCCGAGCTTAACGAGCCGAGCCTAACGAGCCTGCCGAGCCTAACGAGCCTGTCGAGCCTAACGAGCCGAGCCTTAAGGAGCCGAGCGAGCCTAACGAGCTTTAACGAGCCAAATATACATAAATAATAATATCTTATATAAATATATTATAAATTATTTTCAATATTATACAATTTAAAATTATAATAAACATTTATTATTATAATGTAAAAATACTCTAATTAATAATTTAATTGAATAAATATTTTTATTACAATTTCAAAATGAAAATGAAAATTACAATTTCAAATATAAATTACAATTTCAAAGCACAACTTACAAGATAAATAAAATATATGAAAATTTCAAATTTCAAATTTCAAATTTAAATAAAAATTTAGTCTTCGACATCCAAATTTTTGAATTCTTCAACTATGTCATCTTCTCGTTGTTGATCTCTCGTCACAGCGTCGTTCCAATCCTTCATGCAAATGAGTGTCTCAACGATTTCTGGTGCAAGTCTTCCTCGTTTATCATCGTACACACGTCCACTTGGACTAAAAGCAGACTCCGATGCTACTGTAGAGACCGAAGGTGTTAGTAGATCATGTGCCATTCTTGAAAGAATATTTAATGAAATAGAGTTGACTCTCTACCAAGCCAAAATATCAAAATCCTCGGGGCAAGAAATGTTATGGTAGATGTTATTGAGTTCATTTCTTTGTGAATTATAAGAATGAACATTGCTATCTATTTGCTTAAATATATCATACATAAAATCTTGTGGATCTCCACCACAAGCACCACTACTAGAACTAGCATGCATATCATATGAAGGAATTGAACGATTATTAGAATATTTAATTTCATAAGAAGAAAATAAATTATCAATTTCATTTCTTAATTGAGCATCATTAATTGAAGAAGAAATACCTAAGTTAGAAGAAATTCTATCAAGCATTATACGCACTCCATCTAATTTAAATCTAGGATGCATTAGGTATGCAAAACAAAAAATAACAGGTATGTTAAGCCAATATTTTTTAAATTTTTTTTCCATTTTTTCAATTAATGCACAAAATTCGTTTCTTTGTTTAAATATTTGAAAAGTACCCGTTAATTTTATAAAAAGTGGGAGAACAAGATGAGTAGTGGGATAATAAATTCTCAAACATTTATTTGTAGCTTCATAAAATGGTTTTAAAAAATCAAGAAATAAATTAGCAATATCGCAACTATTATGACCAAGAGTAATACATTTTGTTTTTTCACTAATATAAGCACAAATAACTAACCAATATGGCTTAGCATTTTCTAACATTAAATAAGTCGAATTCCACCTTGTATCTACATCGGTTTTTAATTTTCTTGATTTAAGTTGAGCAACTTTACAATATTCTTTATATTCTTGTTGTCGCGTATTAGATGAAGTAATAAAAGAAATAGCAGATCGAATAGATTCAATATGTAGCGAAATATATGACATGCCATCTCGAACAACTAAATTTAAAATATGACAAACACATCTCATATGAAAAAGAGTATTATGAGCCGTATCTAATTGAAATAACCTTTTAAATTCAAAAATTGCAACATCGTTAGCAGCAGCATTATCTAGCGTAATACTAAAAATTCTATCTCTAATAGCATATTCTTGCAAAATTCCAACAATATATCTATAAATGGTAACGCCACTATGTAGATATTCACAACTACGAAATCCTAATATTCTTTTATTTAATTGCCAAGAGTCATCAATAAAATGAGAAGTTTCGACAATATATCCTAAAGCATTATGTGCACTCCATAAATCAGAAGTAATACAAATAGACATAGACGAAGCATTTGAAAAAAACTCAATTAATTCATTTTTCATATGATTATACATTTTAATAATATCACTTTGCGTCGTACTTCTAGGGACTCGTCTAAAACTAGGATTAATATACTCTTTCGTAAAATTTTCAAATAACTCGCTATCAAACATAGATAAAGATGCCTCAGATTGTGATATATATTTTGCTACTCCTTCTCTCATTTTATTATGTGAATACATAAAATTGCCACTGCCACTAGCATTTATGAGTGTTTGTGTAGGGTCTCTCACTTGCGCGTTAGAGTGATATTTTGCATAATGCCTACCAAGTGTGCTAGTAGAACTACCGGATACGTATGCATAATGTTTAATACAATATTTACATTGTGCTCTACTTTCTATTTTTCCACCAATTTCAATATCTTTCATTTCAAAATTATTCCATACATTCGACGTTTTACTTCTTTTTTTTCTAGGTGACGATGTGGATGCATGTGCCGATGATTGATCAATTGCAATTGTGAGATTATCTTCCCTAATTTTCTTAATATCATCGTTAGTGTCATTAAAAGTGTCAATTAAAAAATCACGAGGATCCATAATTAAAAAAATTGACTACTGCGAAACAATTAATAAATAAAATGATACCGCACACCAATTACGCAACAATAGTATGCAATTGTTGTGAATTGTGATCACCTCCTCCACGAATACGAGTCCTACAAAAATTACAAAAAAAAAAAATAGTTATTTTGTAATACACATTAAATTAAAAAAACTAAAATTAAAAAAATAAAATATACCTTTGAAATTGGGAGAAAGATGGAGAGATTAATCAATTGAGAAATGAAGGGAAAGATTGAGATATTGAGAGAAAAATTGGCGAAAAGATTGAGAGAATGTGAGAAAGTTGGGATGAAAAATTTGAGAGATAATGAGTAGTATATATAGCCTATAATTTGCCAACCGTTGGATCAAGCAAACAACGGTCTCAAGACCGTTGCTTGATCTCATTCATTCAGGCTTCAGCCGAAGCTGAACTGAATACACAGCAACGGTCTGAAGACCGTTGCTGTGTTGGGATCGTTGGCCAACAGCTGAGAGGCTCAGTCGAGCCCTCAGACGAGCAACAGGCAACGGTCTAGTGACCGTTGCCATCGCCACTCTCCAACAGTCTTCAGACCGTTGCAAGAAACGGTCTGAAGACCGTTGCTTCTCTCTCAGAGAGAAGCAACGATGCTTCTCTGTGAGAACTTCTCACAGAGAAGCAACGATGCTTCTCTGTGAGAACTTCTCACAGAGAAGCAAGCCACATGTCTGAACTTCTCAGACAAAGGCGACGATGCGGGACAGAGGCGCCGACGAAAACCACGAACGTTGGTGGACTTCGGGAGTTCCCCTCCACACGAGTCGGCTAGCTCTGTCTTGCCGGCGATCACCATTGACTTGAGCGGGTGCCGACTGACGGTCTCCTGCGAGAGGGAGATCGCGGCCTGAGGATCTCGCGACGACGCGAGAGTCGATGCAGCTTGCGGGACGCCGGACGGAGTCGGCCAGCACCCTCTGCTTCTTTGTGAGAAACTTCTCACAGAGAAGGCGCGCTTCTCACAGAGAAGGGGAGTCTCACTCCCGAAGGCACTTCAGAGTTCAGAGCTTGCTACTGGGCACTGGCTTCGTCCTTCGACGCCCCGACGGGCGACGACGATCTTCGTCCCTCGACGCCCCGACGACGACCTTCGATGCGAGATCCAACGCAGGCCTCGGTCCGTCGTCTCACCTCTACGCGAGTCGACGATCACCGATGGCGATGGCGATCACGCGATTCGAGCTGGAGGCTGCATCCTGGACGGGCTCGCGCGGGCTTGGCCATTCATCTGCCGGGCTGGCTCGCCGGGCCAGCCTGCCAGGCTCGCGAGTTGGCCCGCCAACCAGGCTAGCGAGCCCGGGCTCGGCGGGCTGGCGAGCCAGCGATTTCGGGCTCAGCTCGACCAACCTACCGGGCCTGGGCGAGCCAGCCCGCCCGTTAGCCATGTCAAGTTTGCAGTCAATGTCAAGTCAACCACTATGGTATGTTTTCTAACAAGTTAACCACTGACGTACGAGAAAATGACAAATCCAACATCGCAGTCACGTTCGCCGTTAAGAAGCTGACAGGGCGCCGCGGTGTCTTGGGAGGACGTTGTGGCCTTGACGCCACGGTCAGAACGCCGAACGCCCCAGCGGCGTTCTGATTTTTAGAACGCCGGATGGTGTTCTGGCGTTCTAAAAATCAGAACGTCATCGGGGAGTTCAGCGTTCTGACCGTGGCGTTTAGGCCGTGACATCCTCCCAAGACACCGCGGCGCCCTGTCAGCTTCTTAACGGCGAACGTGATTGCAATGTTGAATTTGTTATTTTTCCATACGTCAGTGGTTAACTTGTTAGAAAATATACCATAGTGATTGACTTGTCATTTGATAAAAAAATACAATGGTTGATTTATCATTTTTCAATTAGAATAATATAAATAGTTAGATTATAATTATATTATTTATGAAAAAATTGTAAAATAATGGGTAAATGACAAATTAACCATCGTGGTTTAGGATCAATGACAAGTCAACCACTGTCCTTTATTTTCTAACAAATTAACCACTAACGTATGTGAAAATGACAAATCCAACATCACAAGCCATTGACCGTTAAAAAACTGGGTGCCACGGTCAGAATGCCGGAACGAATTCTTCAGAACGCCGAAAGCGGATCCTTCTGAAGAATTCAGAACGCCGAACAGCGTTTTGAAAAAATTAGAATGCTAGGCCGATCAGAGCACCATCTCTCACGGTCTCTACCGATCAGAGCGCGATCTCGTAGTGTCTAGCGATCAGATCATGGTCTCTGGGGATCATAGACTGCGAGATCATGATCTCTGAAGATCAGAGACCGCGAGATCACGGTCTCTGGCGAACAGAGACCATGAGATCGCGGTCTCTTGCTATCAGAGACCGCAAGATCGTTGTCTCTGGTGATTGCTGTCTTTGGCGATCGGGGTCTATTGCCATCAGAGACCTCGGGATCGCGGTCTCTTGATATCATAGACCGCGAGATTGCTGTCTCTGGCGATCGCGGTCTCTTGATATCATAGACCGCGAGATTGCTGTCTCTGGCGATCGCGGTCTCTGGCGAATGGAGACTGCTATCTCTCGGTCTCTGTGCGTCTCTGGTCTCACATAGCGCCTCACGTTCGGCATTCTGAATTCTTTAGAACGCCCCGCGTTCTGCGTTCTGAAGAATTGGGTGTTCTGAATTCAAAATGCGAGTTGTTTCGGCGTTCGGAATTCTCCAGAACGCTGCAAGGCGTTCTAAATTCTTCAGAATGCCCCGTGTTCTGCGTTCTGAAGAATTGAGCGTTCTGAATTCAAAATGCGGGTCATTCTGGCATTCAAAATTCTCCAGAACGCCGTGAAGTGTTTTGGCGTTCTGATCGTGGTGCCCAATTTTTTAACGGTCAATGTCTTGTGAGGTTAGATTTATCATTTACAACTATGTTGGTGGTGAATTTGTTAAAAAAAAATAAAGCACAGTGGCATTGATCGTAAATTTGTCATTTACCCTAAAATAATTGTAAAGTGCAGCACTAAATAATTTCTTATACTGATTTTTAATTATTAGTATCTTGTACTTCCTGAGGTTGCTTAGTTTTCACGAATGGCGATGAGAACCAGTGCAACTTTTGTAAAAGCTATCTCCCTCTTCCTCTCCTCCTCCTCCTTGAAGTTCTGGATGAAACCCAGGTCAACTTTTGGATAAAGCTGTCTCCTTCTTCGTCTCCTCCTCCTAGAAGTTCTGCCCATTTTGCTGTTTTCTCAGTTCCGTCGTTTTCTCGGAGTATTTTTCACTTTCCCTCTAACCAAATGGCGATGGCTGCCTCATTCAACCCAGAATCCTACATCTACTCCTCCCCTCGTCCTCCCATCGCCTTCCCCACCAATCCTAACCTCTCCATTACCTCGTTTCTCTTTCAAAAAACCTCGTCTTTCCGTGACAGGATCGCTCTCATCGACGCTGATAATGGCGAAAGCTTGACCTTCCGCCAGCTTAAAATCCATGTTTCCAATCTCTCCCAGGCTTTACTTCGGCTCGGAATCGAGAAGGGCGATGTCGTCCTCATCTTCGCTCCTAACTCAGTTTACTTCGCTGTATCTTTCTTCGCCATTGTTGCTATAGGAGCCATAGCAACGACCTGCAATCCTTCTTATACTGTACCCGAGCTTTTGAAGCAAGTTAAGGACTGTAACCCGAAGCTTATAATCACTGTTCCCGAACTATGGGAGAAGGTCTGCTCATTGAAATCACCGTCAATATTTCTGGAGTCTCCGATTGCCTCTGGTTTTCCAATACACCGGAATCCCAGTGTCTGGTTTTACACCGATTTAGTCGCGAAATCAAGTGAATCATCGGAGATTCCCGATAATAACGTCGTTCAGAATGATATAGCCGCGTTTCTGTACTCGTCCGGGACGACGGGGACGAGCAAGGGGGCGATTCTTACGCACAGAAACTTCATCGCATCGTCGTTGATAGCGACGGTGGATCAGGACAGTCAAGGCGATGGGATGAACGTCATTCTATGCTTCTTGCCGATGTTTCATGTGTACGGACTGGCAATTCTACTTAACGCGCAGCTTGCGAGAGGGAATCGAGTGGTGTCAATGCCGAAGTTTGACCTCGAGACGGCGATGAAGACGGTGGAGAAATACCGGATTACCCATCTCTACGCCGTTCCGCCGGTGATGATTGCTCTGGCGAAGGGAAGCATGGTGAAGAAGTACGATTCGTCGTCTTTGACCCAGATTACAACAGGGGCGGCTCCTCTAGGTAATGATGTGATTCAAGCGGTTGCAAAGAATTTCCCCAACGCAAAAATTATTCAGGTAGAGCAATCCTCCATTGCCATTTTGCTCCAGTCTGCTCTGTTTCTGGGTTTTCTCAGTAGGACCCTACAATTTTCTAACAGATTAGCAAGCATAATTTCATGTTCATCGCCAGTAGCTTAAGCTGGTAATCCATTTATGTAAAGCCCGTTGAGATTCAAACTTAAAATTTCTGTCGGATTCACTGAAGCAGCCAAGATTAGTAGAAGCATGCAAAACTGGACAGATTCTCACAATTATCTGTTCAAACCTCATCTCTTTCATCTATAGCATGTTCATTAGATTTTACAAAGATTTAGTCTTTTACTTCATTTAAGTTTTGGACGCCATTGTCATCCTCTTGAAGTTTTAAAGATGGGTTCTTTTGGTGTTCCACAGGGATATGGAATGACTGAAACTTGTGGAGTTATTTCAAAGACAGCTCCAACGAAAAGATCGAGCCTTTCATGCTCAACCGGAACGCTCTCTTCAGGAATCGAAGCCAAGATCGTCAATGTCGATACTTTTAAGCCTCTTCCTCCTCGGCATTTAGGAGAAATATGCGTCCAAGGACCAAATGTTATGCAGGGTCTGGATTTACTTTCAATTCAGATTTAGTTTTCAGCCATGTTTTTTGGATGATAATGAATATCCAACTAGTTTATCGTCGAAATAGTTGTTCGTGATCTGGTTTATCCCGAGAAATTATTGGAGATTCGTTTAAATTACGAGATAAACTCCACATTTTGATCTTTATGCATCTTTGCTGGTAGCATTTACTAGTTGGGGAAAGCCATTTTCAGGATATCTCAACAATGCTGAGGCCACAAAGCTGACTATTGATGATCAAGGGTGGCTGCATACCGGAGATCTTGGATATTTCAACGACGACGGAGAGCTGTTCGTCGTGGATCGAATCAAAGAACTCATCAAATGCTACGGTTTTCAGGTAGTAATTCGAAAGATACAGTGTAATTTAGTTCCTAACGTCTAGAGTTATTTATAGATCGAATGAAATTTTTCTCATTCAAGTGTCACCAATTGGGACATTGCCAACGTTTTTTATTTAATCAGATGTTCTGATTCGATTTCTATTCTCTTTGACAATTTCTAACTCGATTTCGAATTCTGTCGAGAGATCGACAAAGTTCGAAATCGGGTTAAAATACCTGATTAAATAAAAAGCGTGATAAATATGAGATGAATGTTCCGTTTGCATGAAGAAAAAATAGTTTGGAGTCCGATCTGTATATGATTTCAAACTTTAAAGTATAAATTTTACTGTACCATAATTCTAACGAGCCGACGATGCTCGTTTTACCTAGGATTAGGATAATATTTTGTTGGAATCTATTTCAGCTAATCGCAACAATTTTCTATCGTTTTTATCAGGTTGCACCGGCCGAGCTTGAAGGGATATTACTTTCTCACCCGGAGATAATCGACGCAGTCGTGGTCCCGTGAGTTTTGATGGTCAAGGCCAAATGCTCGATCAGTTACACTTTTAAAGTAGAAATCTCTCGAGACATTTTACGAATCGAAATAATCAGTTTGATTAAGATTCGGTTTTGATCGTGTAGATGTCCGGATGCAAAAGCCGGCGAGGTGCCAATTGCATTTGTCATTAAATCGGCTAATAGCTCAATCTCAACCGAAGATGTTCAAAAATTCGTCGCAAATCAGGTGCGTTTTACGTCCTTTTTAATTTCCTTAAATAATCACAAACGAAAAACTTATATGCCAAAAAAAAATCGATGTGTATTAAGACGAAGAAATTACAAAGATCGTTATATACGCATTGCATGCGCAGGTTGCACCGTTCAAACGATTACAAAGTGTAACTTTTGTAAACAGCATACCGAAATCGGCTTCAGGGAAGATTTTGAGACGGGAGGTAGTTCAAATGGTCCGAGCTAGAATGTAGACATAAACGTCGACATGGTTTTCTTTTCAACTAGTTATATAAAAAAAAATGTATGATTAAATGAAAACTCCTTTTGTAACGCGAGTTCTTAGTTTGAAATATGAGAATCGGTCGACAAATCTCAAAAGGGTCGGTTGATTTGGTGCTGACATGTTAGTAGCTTATCATGTCAAATGGTGAATAATTCTCACCCTCGTCTTCTTGCACCAAGGTCGATGGGTCGGTCGAGCCAGATGTTGATGGGTCGGTCGAGCCAGATGCGGGCTGAATTTTTATTATTTTAACAATAAATACAGACGTGATTCGACCCGACCCAAACTTAATTTTGAATCGATGATTGACTTGATGGAACAAAAATGTTGGCATGCAAGCTTTGTCCAACAAGCCAGTCCAAGGTCGGCCTGAAGTTTTAGCCGTGGGCTTGCTATTAAACACTCGACACCACAACTCGATTAGTCTCGAATTATCATTTTAAATCTATGTAGGCTCGGTCCGGACAAGTGTCTAAGCCAAGGCCTATTAGTGCAGGATCGGGTCAGACATGGGCCTGATTTATGTGGCTCAGGCCAGCCTGACCTAGTCCATTGTCGAGGTTGATGTAATTTGAAGGTACCAAACATCAATTACATCAAAAGTGGCTGTGGTTTCAGGGTATATCACCCACAAAAGTGGTCGAATAGGCAAAGGTAAAAAGCTGGTAAATGTGGGGGGAAAGACAAAACAATGCAATTCCAAGAGCGTGTGCTGAGGGAGCGAAAGTTGAAACTGCATACTTCTATTTTTACTCATCAAAGTGCTGCTTCTTTTGCAACCAATTCATGCTTTTAATTTCTGACATGTTTAGTGCACTTGCCCTCTCTCTATCTCTCTCTTTCTCTCCTCCACTTTTAGAAGGTTGCATATCAAGAAGTTTCCTCCCAATTGTAATGTCTCTAGTGATTCTAGTATAATATTGTTTGTTTTGCGCTGAATCCTGTATAATTTTGTTCTTGAAATTATCTCAAAACGCATTGTATTGGATAGGGAGTGAAACCCTACTTATAAACCATGCATTTTCTACTCTCTTAACTGATGTGAGATTGTGCACCTCCACTGATATGGCTCGGACCCACACTTGAAGTTTTCTTAGCCTTCACACGGGGGTTGACACAACAATATTCTTATTTATAGTTATCTTGAATTTCTCTTCTATGCTCGTAATTTTCTTTTTGTTAGAGTTTTTTCAGATAAATCTCGATCTTGGAGGAATATCTGAGGCTGAGTTAGATTATTCCAAAAAGACGGCGATTTCTAGTTGAAAATGAATGATTGAATTAGAGCATTTCATTTGGGCTCCAAATGAAATATGGAAGAACACCCAAAAACCCACATAACATGCTTGTTGAAATTTCATTATTTGTTCTTTGATTTTTCAAATTATAAGTAGGACCCAGCACCCATATGTAGAGGCAAAGTAAGTAAGAGGAGGGAAAGGGTTAGGTGAAGAGTTGATTTCTAGGGCAAAAGAGAGATGGGGTCCCCTAAAAAATAAAGGTTTTGTGCAATTTGGTTTTGGAAATTCTTCTCCTACTTCTTCAATAATTTAGCTTGCACATGCATCCAATCACCCCTCCCCTATTCACTTACCATTTTTCAATTGCTCTAATCCTTTTAATCATCTCTCCTCTTTTCAACCAGGACTTTGGATTCCCACTTGATCACAGATCTTATTCGAGCAACAAGACGTTAAGTTTTACGTAAAAAAATTCTTTTGAAAAAAATTACGCGCAAAACATAAATTTATTATGCAAAGCCTAAAATACATAAATTTATAAATAAAAAAAAACCCTAATTGAGATTCACAATGCGAACTCAACTAATCCGATTCAAATAGAATTCAGGGTCATATCAAACTATAACAAATTTATTCAGTATTTACTTCATTTTCAATTTTAGGGTATTTTCAGTTTAGTCTAAATGCACGTAAGGTAACTTAGACAGGAACCTTTCTTCCTTAAAAAAGTAGTCTTTTTGGGTTTGAGCAATTTTTTCACACCAAAAAAGAGTTTAGTTTCACCTATGATTTATATAAATTTAGGGATGCTAATGTTAATTTTTATTTGGAAGTCAAATTTGATTGGATTGAACTTGTTTAATTAAGTAGAGGGGAGGTGGAATAGTGCATGAATGGAGGGTGGAAGTACAAAGTACAACATCCACATCAATTTTATAGAACATGTTTGATGCTTTTCCCTCTTGGGTATTTATCAAACTTCTGTTTCAAGCAAAAGATTTCAATCCTTTAATTAAAAAAAGAAGATATGGTCCATGAGCTCTGTTTTTTTCCACATCTAACACAAATAATGGCACTCTCTTTGCCCACCTCTTGCTCTTGCTTTCTTCTATAATCTTACTAAACTTCATTGTCACTCAAATTAAAGATGTCAACCCGGATGAGTTTGGTCCTCGGATGATCAAGTCTGTAAGATCGATTCTCGTGAGGGTCATGTGGCCCAAAATCAAGTGATGAGATCGTAATTCTATATTAAATTAGTGTGCTTTTGGAGTGCACCGCATAAAATAAGCATGTTATCTCTAACTAGTATATAGTCTTTTGAGGTGAAACTCAAACACGAATCCGTAGAGGTTTCGATTCAAATGAAACAATATTTGTGGCATCTCGCCGTGTGATGAAAAAAATAACTCAGGTGAGGATCCGACCTATGCCAGTGGCAGTGCATAATCTCTCATTGTTTGGGAGAGTGGAAAACACATGGTTTATAAATAGAGTTCTCCTCCTTATTCAGTACAACGTGCTGTTGGTCTAGCTTGAAGTACAAAAGTTGTATAAATTTTGACGCAAAGCGGACAATATTGTATTGAAATGACTGAAATTATTATAATATTGTACAAATTTGTGGAGATGAGGATGTTATAAAGCCCCCACCTATATCTGCGATAGACACTCCTGTGAGTATAACAGGCCAAATAGCATATAAAATTATACAATCTCATATCAGTTGAGAGAGTCAAATAATAATAATTCTAAGTAGAATTTCATTTCCAACTAGTAAAAGTTTTTTTTAACGGATCTGAGAACAAAGTCGTGTAAACTTAAAGCTCAAAGCGTATCAATGTTGTACTAAGATGTAGAGATCTTGATGTTGCAAAATCCAGGCAACAAGAACTCATGTTTGGCAAGTTCCATTTAGGCCAAAACATTAATGGTAGACAAACTTGGTCACATGGTACAATTAGTTCTAAAATGTCATTCATGCCCGGAGAAAAGTATCTCAAAAGATCGCACATTTATGTTTTATTTTTACGCCTGTAATTTATTTGTTGGTACCCAGTAATCTATTATTTGATACGTGCATGACTTTGAGACAAATCATCGACCTTTGACTTACAGCGACCGTAAAAATATCGAATTTACTCAACGCTCACTCCCCATGTTTGTTCGATGGAGTTTTGCAGATGGAGGGTAGGTCCCTGATGAGCTCGTTCAGATTCAGACCAAGTTTCATGGACAAGATTCAGAGCAGTTTCTAGGGTTTTATGAGCGTGGAAGGAAGCTCCTGTTTGGATTTTCATAAGAAAAAAGGATAAGCCAGAAGGTAAAAGTCGACTGGCCAACTGCCAGGAAGCCATTATTTTCATCTGGGTGCAGATTCATTTTGTCTCTGCAAAAACCCAGAAGATTAAAGATTTGAAAGAAAGAACGGAAGGGAGTGGGGGATAAGAGGAGAGAAGAAAGGCATTTTAATGAAGTGAAGAGGTCAAAATGAACAAACTGTCCAAAAGCTAAAAGCCAAAACCTCTGTCCATCCATGGAGGAGGAGAAAGAAAGAAGAGAGAAGTAGCAGCTGGCTGGGCCAAGTCTCTGCAAAAGAAGCAGAAGGACCGATCCCATGACCGTACAATCAAAAACTTGGGTAGATAGGAAGGTTTTGACGAAAAAGATTAAAGTACTCAAGAAAATAATTACGACGGTTGGAGAAGAAGAAGAAAAATGAAGAGATATAGAGAGAAAGATGGAGAAAAATAATTATAGAGAGAGAAAGTAGAGTGAAAATGACAAAAAGGGTGTGGGGCCAAAACCATGGAAGATGGATGGAGGCAAAAAGAAAGTGGCCTAATCACAATTTCTCACACATGGAACCCAAACAACTCCCCACACTACACAACAAAATTATTTATCATCATTGTAATTGTCACACACCCACACATCTTTCTTTGGAGCTCAACTTCTTCAATTATCCCCTCAAAATACCCAATATTAAATTAAATTCGATGAACTCGAGTACGAAATCCCAAAGGAAAACATCGTTGCGTACTTAAAAACCGATCACTTTTGAATTTTTAAACGAAAGAAACCCTCGTACGCAACTTACAATACGAACAAACACATTTATCTCAATTGAATAACTTTGCCTTTTGATGTGACGCTTATACGTCATAATAAAACATTAATTATACCAATTGATGAACAACATTTTAGAGGTAATATTAGAGTGTAGAATTAGATCACAAAACTAGCAGTACTCTCAAATTAATTACGATAAATTTACGCAAGAAAATTGCGAGAGAAAAACATCATAACGTGCTTAATAACTTCGAATTTTTCGAAAATTTCAACCATAGTCATCTCAATTAGATCTAAGCATAAATATGGATGAAGGGTGAGAATGATATTGTCGAAAACACCAAAGTAAGCTAGTGGGGGAGGGGAAGACAAAGTATTGGGTGGAGGTTCTGTTGTCATTAAGGATGCCTGTTTGTAGAAGGGAAGACTTTTTCTGAGAATCCAGTTAGACAAATGGATATCCACTTAAGAAAGTAGGTGTCTTTCTAATATTATTTTATGAAATGAAAATTAATTTATAATTAAATATGATCTTAGGGTTTTGGCTGAAAAGATTCCTGGGTTGTTTGTTTGGATCGTGAACAGATTAGAACATGACAAATATGATCATCATGAGTTGGTCATAATCAAACTCATAATCTTAGTTTATATTGTTTTGATTAGGGATGTGGTTTAGAACATTGACATGTATTAAAATAATGTATAATCAAGATCTTTTGCTTAACTTGATCTCCGGGGGTAGGTTTTCCTAAATTTTCTTTGGTTATACTTTGCCTTTGATTATTATGAGGAAGATGTTGTGGTCGTGTGTCCTATTATGGGTAAGACTGACCTAATGTAATGTTTTTAGTTTTTTTAGTACAATATTATTTGTTTTTGCTTGAAATCCACAAGGTTTTGTTTTTGGGTTTAGCCCAAAACGCGTTGTATTAGGTAGGGAGGAGAACTCTACTTATAAACCATGTGTTTTCCACTATTCTAAGTGATGTGAGATTGTGCACGCTCACTGATATGGGTTAGACCTTCATTTACGTTATCCTTACCTTCACAAGGTGAGTTGTTATACCTAAAATCAAGGTAAATTGTAAGGACCTACTTCAGAGCATAAAGTGTACAATCTCATATTGCTTAGATATTGTTGAGTTGTGCTAAATAGTCTTACGGTTCTGAGTATTTCAAAAGTTATCATTTTAATATTATTCTTTTCAACCGGAAATAAATTATTTTTCGCTAACTATTTCTTGTTCAAGTGAAGTTCCGTTCCCCCTAATTTCTTGTAATTTTTCTCTTTTAGTACAAAGTTTCTCACAGAAAAAGGTGAAGTGCATAGTAGTCCTTAAACTTAAGAGTAAAGAGCAAGTGGGTCATTAAACTTTTCTTAGACAAATAAGTCCTTGAACTTAGGGCAATTAGTAATTAAGTACCCATCCGTTAGGGGATGCTATCAATGTAGTCACCTTTTGGCTTTTTTTACGTAACATCTTCTATCTTCTTTATTGAGTAATTTTCAGAGAGAAGAAATTGCAATTTTGGCGAAGAGACAATTTTCAGAAGAGATTTTCAGCCTCTAGATCTCAGTATCATCGCGAAAATCTCCTTTGCAAATCATCTGTTCTCCAAAATCACAAACCTAACGATGATGACTTAATAGCTAATTTATTTAAGTTTAGTTACTTATTTTCCTAGAAAAGAAGTTCTAGTACTTATATATTTACAATGTATTTTAAGGTAAAATTTAATAATCAAATTATGTGAGATTAAATTAAAACGGACAATATTGTATTAGATACGTTTTTACCAATAATAAAGAATATACCCTAGGCTAGGGTATCAAAATGTCGTTTCTTCCCGAGACAATCAATGGCAGAATGTACAGAACTTTGAGAAAAACTGATAGAGAGATGACATGAAAAGTCTTCCTATCCCACCCACTTTAATCGAACCAGTACTCCATTAATGACCTGCAAGTATGCTTCTGTTCATAAAATCTCGTTTAGGTTTAAATGTTGCCTCTTTATCAGTCATTTTCTCCTCTTTGAACCCACATCAGTAACTCCTATTTTTCACTTTTGAATAATTAGGGTTTAGCGAATTATTAAAACCTAGAAAGCTGTCTGATCTTGTTAAAACAAAACATCTAAACATTTTGGACACAGAATCTGCAGATCAAACGAGTTGGGATCGTAGAGTTCGTAGATTAGGGTTTATTATGCGAGAGAATTGAGAAGACAAAGTGTGGTAGGCTGCTTTTTAGAGATATTCAAACACCAAGCACGAGGCTTCTGTCTTATAAAATACCCTTGTTTTTTTAATTTCTTGTTGAATTTCTATCTTGGAATTAATTATTTGTTGGGAAGTTGTTTAATATTATATATTATATATATACATATAGTTATTTATATGGGACAGTGGGTGATGACTTTGAGGTAGTGTGTCACAAAGTTTGGTTTGGTGGCCATGTCAAGGCTAAATTGGAAAGTGAAGTAGGGCAAGTTTACTCTAAACAAAACCCTAAAATGCCAATTTCAATCATTTAGGGTTGTTAATTAACCAAAATTTCAAAATGGTAATCAAATTATTAATGGGTATGATTGATTGAGGATGTGGAGTCCCCCGTGCTCATAGTATAATATTGTTCGCTTTGTGATGAAACTCGTACGGTTTTATTATTAGGATTAGCCTAAAGCGTATTGTACTAGGTAATGAGGAGAATTTTATTTATAAATCATTCACTTTTCACTCTCTCAAATGATGTGAGATTGTGCATTTCCACTGATATAAGTTGAACCCTTACAATCAATAGCATCTTAGGTCGTTCTTGCCTTCACAGAGCGGGATGCCACAATCTCCCCTCCTTGGGGCTTGACGTCTTCGTTGGGCACACTTTAGGTTTAGATTTAGTTCTGATACCATTTGTAGAGTCCTCCAGTGCTCATAATATAATATTGTCCACTTTGGACTGAAACTATCACGGTTTTGTTCTTGGGGTTAGTCCAAAACGAGTTGTACTAGGTAGGAAAGAGAACTCTATTTATAAACCATTCACTTTTCACACTTTTAAGCGATGTGAAATTATGTATCTCTACTAATATGAACTGAGCTATCACAATCAACAGTATCTTATATCATTTTTATCTTCATAAAGCGGACTGTCAGGTAGCATACCCAAACAAAATGTCACATAATAAGTTCACATGCTACAACTTTTAGTTGAAGTAATTGAGTAAGCACTTGAGTATCATGATGACATATTTTCAAATTAAGCCCTAGGATTAAGGAGTGGAAGTGTGAAGCTTTGTGTTCAGAGTCATAATTATAATCTCCATAATTTATGTGAGAGAATCCCTCTCCTTTTTGACTTCTTCAATCTTCAAAGTCGTCTCCCCTCTCTCTCTCTCTCTCTTCCCAAAATTTGCAGATCATGTTTCAATTTAATAGTATTTTTATGAGCTTCTTTATGGAAGTTTGCAGACCGACCCTTCTACTTTACACCTAATCTTTTAACGAAATCATTGGATGATATGCTGTTCTGGGTCTTAAATTAATGCCATTTTTACAGTGCAGGAGGAGGAGATTAGATGGGGAAGAAGAGCTAAATGAAAATGGACAGTGGACAGATGAGAAAGACTGAACTGACTGCTCAGCCAGCTCTGATCAGTCTCCGGCCGCTGCTTGACAAGCTTTGCCCCCAATTACTTTCTTGGCCTGTTTCTGTCGAGTTGCCTCAGGCTAGACAGGCGACTCAGGTGGCAGCTGGCCGAGCTTGGCTTTCTCAATCTACCAATCCAAAATAATTCTTACTCTTTCCTACCAATATTTGTCACGTTGATGACTTAGACTTATATGTCACAAATAATGGGTAGTAATATTATAGCGACTAGCTATGTATTTCCGGACATCTTAGGCAGAGGAATCACAAACATTCTCTCTGGGTCTCGTGAATTTCGTATTCGACTAACCTGTTAAAAAATCAAACTGAAAACTATAAAAGAAATTACGAAACTCCGCGCATAGATTTAAACTCTTTTAATCTCTATATTGACACGAATTCCATAAAACAGATCCACAATGTGTAAAAAAAAAGCCCCAGATCAGCAAACTCAAACAAGTTTGACTTTGACGAGAATTTTCAGTGCAAAGTGATTAATAACTGATATAACTAACGAAGCCCCCCACGTATTGGTTGAGCCCCACTTGATTAACATCCGGGTTGAACGTGTTTATGCTATTCTTACTGCCCCTCGACATCGAATTCTATCTCGACCGAAAGAAAGACGAGCCTCTCAAATGCTCAAAAGTTGACACACCCATGATTGACCCCTATCTAACGCTTTAGACCATGACATAATTACATTCTTAAATTGTCTCAAACACCATGATTAGGAATTCAAATTTTGAAGTGTAATCAGGAGGAAAATGGGGGAGATATTGGAAGACAGCTTCAATGGGAGCCCTCACAGACATGACTGTGGGTGGTGGAGTTGGAGGCTTAACTTCACACACAACCTCACTCACTCACCTTTTCATTGCCAGTGTAGGGCATGCGTGGAAGAAGAGAAAGATATCTCATCCCTTCTCTCTGTTTTTTTTTTTAATTAATTTAAATAAATAAATTTAGGGTAATATAGCTTTTAATCTTAAGGTTTTGAAGATGAAACCCTTAATTTTTTCGAGCAATTTGATCTTATATAGTTTGGGTCGTTAACCAAACTGTTGGAAAAAAAAAATACGGATAATATAAAGAGTTGAAAGATAAATGTGAAGAATACTGATCAGGATAATTTTTAGGAAAGACTACTCTTGACAATCTCCTTAGACAGAATTTACTTTTACAACTAAGTTCCCAAAAAAGGCTGGAAGGGTCACAATTTGTCCCACTTAAAATCCAGTTTTTTAGACAAAGTTTACTTACATAGTACAATTACACCACTAACGGGTATGAAAAACAATAGCAAATGTCATCCTAAAATATCAAGAATATTTTTCCCGCTCTATTATAATTTAACAGTCAAGAAGAAAGAGAAATAACAGCGAAAATAGACACCGAGAACTTTACGTAGAAACCCCAATCGAGAAAAAAAACTACGGGAACTGAGTACAAAAAGAGATATTTACAATATTTTTCTAGACAAAGAGTCTTTGCTATTACAAAAATCTATACATTTATCAAGTGTGCGATTCGTGATCTCTTATTTTCTATGGCAAAATGTAATACAATTCCTGAGCTCAGCGAGCATTGACGATTAATGACTTGAAAAAAAAAAGGAAGTTAACAAAATAACCACTGAATTATGGGATCAATGACAAGTCAACCACTAGGCCACTGACTAATTTTTGCTAACAAATAAAACACTCAATTATAGAAAATGAACGGAGTAAACATTGCTGTCACGTTTTCCATTCAAATAACGTTTTCTTTCTGTTGTAAAATATTGTCTTTTCACTACAAAACGTTGTACGCATGGACTAAATTGCTCGAAAACAAAATTATTTGTGACATCAATTTCCGTGACCCCTAAGTTCATGAGCTACATTGCATCTTATCTTAAAAAAAGTAATAATTTTTGTAGTGACGTGACCGTTTGCTAACGACCACAGGCTGAAAATTGAGAAATCTGCAGATCTTTTGTCGAAAAAATGGATGAAAGCCAGCGAAAGAGAAAGAGATGTGAAGAAGAAGAAGAAGAAGAAGATGAGAGGTGTCTGGTCTGGTGCAGGGCCAGCTTTTTTGGAGGGAGGTGACTCACTGAGTTTATTAAACTCGGAAACGTGGATAAAGCAGCTCTCTTTCTTTATCAGAGGCTCTGATCTATATGCGTAAATTATAAGCCAATCTTTTTTAGTACTCTGACCAGGCCACCATTACCAGAGAACAGTTGCAGAAACATGGTTAGCAACTAAACAAATCTGTTAATTCGCTGTCATTTTTCTTTAAACAATCTAAATTATTTCTGCAGAATCACCCACCATCGTTTCGTGGAATCCTACAATGAATTCCCACCTGCCAAGGTTTTCGTGTTCTATCTGATATGATTGTTATAATCAGAACTGAGTAATTAATTGGGTCAATTTTTGTTTCAGTTTCTGAAAAAAGGGGAGAACAGAGATGTGGGTCAGAAAGAGAAACAGAAGATGGAGGATGTCTTAGTTGGTAGCTGTCTGTCTTTGTTATTAATGGCGGGGACGAAGCAGGGGAGTAGCGTATGAACAGGAATTTGTTTCAAGGGTTTTGTTTCTGACAAGATAAAAGCAGAGCCCACGTTTTGATTTTCCCAGTCAACCATATGAACAGTGGATGAAGGTGGAATTTTGCTTCTTTAATGGCGGAAATGGCTGACTTTAAATAGTGTCCACTGCAAGTCGCCGGATTTGAAGGAGACAGACGGACAGAAAGGATATGGAGTGAAGTTTCTGACCATCGAATTTAATTTCTTATGCAAGCTTTTAACTTGTGGAAGAAGCTAAAGATCGAAGAATTGAAAAAGCTTCCGCCATTGATTGGGTTGTTCATCAGAGAATTAGTTTATTTTTTCGAATCACTCGTCACAACATTTGTTTAAATTAAAATATTAATTGTTCTTAATGACTATCATATGCGAAGGACGGGAATCTAAATAAAAACTTATAATTTAATCGAGTAGACTGTAAACGTGACCATTTTCACCTTCTTCCAATCAAAATTAAGAAAAAAAAGAGTTTTTTGATCATGGGTTATTTTAATATTGCAGGTCTGAATCTGTTTTGGTCAAAAAAAGGAAAGAAATTCCTCCATTTCCAAGTTTTCACACAGTGTGTTCTGTCGGGGGGAAGAAAAAATCCTCCTCTTTTCTCACTCCTGGGTAGTTCTTCTTTCTGATCCTGTGAATCATGCGTCGATTTCTGTGTTTGTTCACAGAAATCGCAAGATGGGAACAAAACCTATTTGAACTGTTAAAAAAAGCTATGGCTGTTGTTGTCTAGTATTCCACTCACCCTCAGATAATAGGATGAACCAGTGAAATCTGTAGAGAGAGAAAAAAAAAGAGGAGAGAGAGAGGGGTAGAGGGTAACGTCAAAAACATGAGTTCAAAAGCGAGGTAGAGTGAGATAATAAAGGGAGGAGGAGAGAGAGAGAGCTGGCCTTTACCCATAATAAAGCTTGGAGCTGAGCAAATGTCACAAGATTCTGAGGAGATAAAGACGATTGAGCAGTGGAAATGGTCTGAAATGCAAGGGCTTGAGCTCGTTTCTCCTTCCACTCCGACGGGCAGAGACCCTGAGGATCAAAGAGGCGAGGAGGGTGCGGAGAAGGCGAAAGGAAGAGAAATGGAGAGCCGGGAACCGAAGGTAGACGGCTGCGGAGGCAGCAGCGGAGAGAAACCGGAGACCGTTCCGCTAGTTGGGTTCCGAGAACTCTTCAGATTCGCCGACGGTTTAGATTACTTTTTGATGGCACTTGGTTCCGCCGGAGCCGTCGTTCACGGTTGTTCTTTGCCCGTGTTTCTCCGGTTCTTCGCCGATCTTGTCAACTCTTTTGGGTCGAATGCTAACAATCTGGACAAGATGACGCAGGAAGTTTTGAAGGTGAGAGAGCAAATTTCTGAATGCGATTGATTGAAATCGTTTCTCATTTCCTGTTCTTGATTTGCAGTATGCATTTTACTTTCTGGTCGTCGGAGCTGCCATATGGGCGTCTTCCTGGGCAGGTGACCTTCCCTTCCATTTCCAATATCGTCTTCCATAATCTGATGAAAAAAAAAAGCTCGAACTGGAATTTTCATTGCAGAGATTTCGTGTTGGATGTGGACTGGAGAGAGGCAATCGACGAAGATGAGGATCAAATACCTCGAAGCTGCCTTAAACCAAGACATTCAGTTCTTCGACACGGAAGTTCGAACCTCCGATGTTGTTTCCGCCATTAATACTGATGCAGTGATGGTCCAAGACGCCATTAGCGAGAAGGTAAAGCCAAAAAAAAGAAAAAATCAATGAATTTTGCAGTAATTTGCTTAGAAAAATGATGTTGGTAATTAGATTTTTTTGAATGATTTTTGCAGTTGGGTAATTTTATTCACTATATGGCAACTTTTGTGTCTGGTTTTGTGGTGGGTTTTACTGCTGCTTGGCAACTAGCTTTGGTCACTCTGGCCGTCGTTCCTCTCATCGCCATAATCGGAGCTATCCACGCCACCACATTGGCCAAGCTCTCCGCCAAGAGCCAAGAGGCCCTTTCTCAAGCCGGAAACATCGTAGAACAGGTCAGAAAGCACAAATTCCACTACAAACTCGAGCTTTTTGTTGCATTTGTGCTTCAATCTCATCTGGGTGTCTCTGGTTCTGAACAAAAATGCAGACAATTGTTCAAATTCGGGTCGTTTTGGCATTCGTCGGAGAATCAAGAGCCTTACATAGTTACTCAGCTGCTCTGAAGGTTTCTCAGAGACTAGGCTACAGAAGTGGATTTGCAAAAGGGTTGGGTCTTGGCGCGACTTACTTTGTTGTCTTCTGCTGCTACGCCCTTCTTCTCTGGTATGGCGGCTTTCTGGTCAGGCACCACCACACCAACGGCGGCCTAGCCATAGCCACCATGTTTTCCGTCATGATAGGTGGACTGTAAGTGCAGTCTTAACATTCTTACTTCAAATTTAATCTCTTTTGCTCACAAATCACTTCCAATTACAGGGCTTTAGGCCAATCCATTCCAAGCATGACTGCATTTGCCAAAGCAAAAGTTGCAGCTGCTAAAGTACTGCGCATAATCGATCACAAACCTGCAGTCGATCGAAACAGCGAATCGGGTTTGGAATTAGAATCTGTAACAGGACTAGTCGAGCTTAAAAACATAGATTTCTCGTATCCGTCAAGACCAGACGTACGAATACTTAACGACTTCTCCCTCAACGTTCCGGCCGGCAAGACCATAGCTTTGGTCGGTAGCAGCGGCTCGGGGAAGAGCACTGTAGTCTCACTTATTGAAAGATTTTACGACCCCATTTCAGGTCACCCCTTCTTCTTCTTCATCTTCTTCAGGCCTCATAAATTTCTTGCTTTTGGTGAAATGAGGAAACTGAATCATAATTTTGGATTGCGAAGGATGTGTTTTTCTCGACGGGCACGACATAAAGACGCTAAAGCTTAGATGGCTGAGGCAGCAAATAGGGTTGGTCAGTCAAGAGCCAGCTCTGTTTGCGACAACCATTAAAGAGAATATACTCTTGGGAAGGCCTGAGGCAAACCAGCTCGAGGTAGAAGAAGCTGCAAGAGTTGCTAATGCCCATTCTTTCATCATCAAACTTCCTGATGGCTATGATACTCAGGTTAGCCCTTTGATTTTGCTGATTTTGGTTGGCTCTACTGTCTGTTTTAGAAATCGAACAATAACTGGAAAAGAAAAACACGAAATGGAACACTGATATTTATGCGAAAAGACCTTTTCGGGAAAAAATCATGGGCAGAAGATATAATCTGCTATGTGAAGGCCGAGATACAATCGCGAGTTTTGCAATTGAAACTTACATATATTTAAAGAGTAAAACAAAACCCTAAATGAGATCGTAATACTGGTCTATCAGCCTGACCCAAAAAATTCAAGGCACCGAACTCTGAAAACATGTTTGGAGTAGAACTTTGTAACTATAGATTTAGTCATTTTTGGACTAAAAGTTGTAGATTGATAAGTGTAATTTGAAATTGGCAGGTGGGGGAGAGAGGATTGCAGCTTTCCGGAGGGCAGAAGCAGAGAATCGCTATAGCCCGGGCAATGCTGAAAAACCCTGCAATCTTGCTCTTAGACGAGGCGACCAGTGCCCTTGACTCCGAATCGGAAAAGCTCGTTCAAGAGGCCCTTGATCGGTTCATGATCGGGAGGACAAGTCTCGTGATTGCCCATCGCCTCTCGACCATTCGCAAAGCAGATCTAGTTGCCGTTCTCCAACAAGGAATCGTCTCTGAAATCGGGACCCATGATGAACTCATCGCCAGGGGAGAAAACAGCATCTATGCCAAACTCATCCGGATGCAGGAGACGGCCCACGAAACTGCTCTCAACAACGCTCGAAAAAGTAGTGCAAGGTAGATTCGATATTTTACTTGCTTCGGATTATGATCGATAGAATTACGATGCTTAGTTATGATTTCTTGTCTTGTAGACCTTCAAGTGCGAGAAACTCGGTGAGTTCGCCTATAATTGCGCGAAATTCGTCATATGGTCGATCGCCTTATTCACGTCGGCTATCGGACTTCTCCACTTCCGATTTTAGTCTCTCCCTTGACATCTCTCACCCGGGCTATCGGGTCGAAAAGCTTGCGTTCAAGGAGCAAGCCAGCTCCTTCTGGCGCCTAGCAAAAATGAATTCTCCTGAATGGGTTTACGCATTGCTCGGTTCGATTGGCTCCATCGTTTGTGGGTTTTTGAGCGCCTTCTTTGCGTATGTTCTGAGTGCTGTTCTAAGTGTTTACTACAATCCAAGCCATTCTTACATGAGCAGAGAAATAGAGAAGTACTGCTATTTACTGATTGGGCTTTCATCAGCTGCTCTGCTCTTCAACACACAGCAGCATTTCTTCTGGGATATTGTGGGAGAAAATCTTACTACTCGAGTGAGGGAGAAAATGCTTGGGGCTGTGCTAAAAAATGAAATGGCCTGGTTTGATCAGGAGGAAAATGAGAGTGCTAGAATTGCAGCTAGGCTGGCACTAGATGCTAACAATGTCAGATCCGCCATTGGAGATAGAATTTCAGTGATTGTTCAGAACACAGCTCTCATGTTAGTTGCCTGCACTGCTGGGTTTGTGCTGCAATGGCGTCTGGCTCTTGTCCTCGTGGCTGTCTTCCCTGTGGTCGTGGCGGCCACCGTTTTGCAGGTTTGTACTGCAGGTTTCCGTTTAATGAAGTGATTTAACCCGATTTCTTACCCAACCCGATTTTGAACCCTGACTATCTCCGCTCGAGTGATTACGAGAGGTCTAAATCGCTAATATTTATTCTGTTTTGGTTGGATTTTTTTGCAGAAAATGTTTATGACTGGTTTTTCGGGAGATCTGGAAGCATCACATGCAAAGGCGACTCAATTGGCGGGAGAGGCAATAGCCAACGTAAGGACAGTGGCGGCCTTCAATTCCGAGGGGCAAATCGCCAGTCTTTTCTCTTCAAACCTTGAGATTCCTCTAAGACGCTGCTTTTGGAAAGGACAGATTGCTGGAAGTGGATTCGGCGTGGCCCAGTTTTTGCTCTACGCTTCGTATGCTCTCGGTCTTTGGTACGCGTCCTGGCTCGTAAAGCATGGAATCTCGAATTTCTCGAACACAATCCGGGTTTTTATGGTCCTCATGGTCTCAGCCAATGGTGCGGCCGAAACACTGACCTTAGCTCCCGACTTCATCAAGGGCGGTCGAGCCATGCGCTCGGTCTTCGACCTTCTAGATCGAAAAACAGAGATTGAACCTGATGATCTAAATGCCACCCCAGTCCAAGACCGATTACGAGGCGAAGTCGAATTTAAACATGTTGACTTTTCTTACCCGAGTCGATCTGATGTCCCGATTTTCCGTGACCTCACTCTCCGGGCTCGTTCAGGCAAGACTCTTGCCCTTGTTGGCCCAAGTGGTTGCGGTAAAAGCTCGGTAATTGCACTAATCCAGAGGTTCTACGAGCCAACATCCGGACGAGTCATGATCGATGGGAAAGATATCAGAAAATACAATCTCAAGTCCCTCAGACAGCACATGGCAATAGTTCCTCAGGAGCCATGCCTGTTCGGTTCAACCATCTACGAAAACATCGCTTATGGCCGGGAATCAGCTACCGAAACGGAGATAATCGAAGCAGCCACACTGGCCAACGCCCATAAGTTCATATCTGCATTGCCTGATGGGTACAAAACATTTGTAGGGGAAAGAGGTATGCAACTATCAGGTGGGCAGAAACAGAGGATCGCCATTGCTAGAGCTCTGGTCAGGAAGGCAGAGCTGATGCTACTCGACGAAGCAACCAGTTCATTAGATGCCGAATCCGAGCGCTCAGTCCAGGAAGCTCTCGACCGGGCTTGTTCTGGAAAAACAACCATAGTCGTGGCTCATCGGCTGTCAACTATCAGAAATGCTCATGTTATTGCCGTGATCGATGAAGGAAAAGTGGCCGAGCAGGGCTCCCATTCGCATCTTTTGAAAAATTATCCAGACGGGTGTTATGCTCGGATGATTCAGATACAAAGATTTACCCATAACCAAGTCATCGGGATTGCTTCGGGCTCGACATCCTCGGCCAAACCCAGTCAGGAGGAAGACGACAGAGAGAGCTAGTAATTGGAATTGCTATTAGAGTTCTCTCTCCTGCTTTTTGACTTGCTTGATATAGAATGTCATGTGTATTAACATAATTTTTTCACCTAATATAATCTCTCGTTGAAATGTTCGAAAAAACCGGCCCCTTCGAAGGATACCTCAGAGAGTGCAGAACAGAGGAAAAACAGAGCAAATCTGTGTGGTAGTTGGCAAGAAATGGAAGTATAAAAGTAGGTCCTACAATATCCAAGAGAGCTTAAATTCCATCCAAACCTGGATTTCCAGTCAAATAGTACGCTTGTTTGATTGTTTGGTGATTGTTGCAAGGACATTAAATGAAGACCTTGGACAAACAACATGTTCTTGGTGGGTTTTGACGGTAATGTTTGGATAAGATTGAAAGACTCTTTCGTAGCAAGGTAGATCTTAACGTTTAAAGTCACGTATAAGTTAGACTTTAATTCAGATATTGCTATCAATTTATCTGTTAAATTCAGTACGTGTATGCAATATTTTCTATTTAACGAGGTGTTTTAATCTGATTTCGAACTTTATCGCGCAATTGACCGTGTTCAAAATTGCCGGGGAAAATCTACTAAGTTCGAACTGAGTTAGAAATCACTGGAGAAATTAGAATCCGGGTTCAACACAGGACTTGCTATAAATGCTGAAATTTGAAGAAATCATTAAGAATTGGGTGTTACACATTCATGACAAGGCTTGGAATGGGGAACAGAAAAGGGTAGAGCCATATCCAGTGGACAAGCCTGAAAGTGGAAGACGACATAAAACTGGAAAATGACAGAAAGAAGATAATGGAGTTTCAGAGCTTGCTGGGCCAAATCATTATCAAAGCTAACCTTCCTGAGAAGGCCACCTGCCTTTTTGTTCCGGCCTGGTTGGACTCTCATCAATGGCCAGCTTACTTTCAGGCACCTTTTTTCACCTGCTTCAGAGGACAAAAAGCAGCAAGAAGGTGAAGACAATATTTTATGGCAGAAGAAAAGCCTGCAAAACTATGGCGGAATTCAGACCAAACATAGCAGAAACTAGATTTTCAGATAAATGTTCACAGGCTATATGACATATTCTTGGACATGCTTACACAAGTCCACCATTTTCGACCAGAAAAAAAACTTGTTTTTTTTTTAAATACATGGTATACGTACGATATTTAAGGTAGGATACGTGTACAACTATCGTACATATAACATGTGTTCGTGTGACTAATATCATATGATCATGCCTTCTTGTATCCAAATTATCTCTATAGTTCGGCGCACTTTAAACTACTAAGTAGATATTGAGTTTTAGCCGTGCTAAATCTGTTTTCTAACATCTCTCACTCACACACAGTGGATATGATCTAATCATACATCGTTTATCATCTCTAATATCAAATCTATTCATACACGCAAATGAATCTTACAACTGTCGCGCCAGCTGCAAAGAAGAGTTTAGAAGTAATACATCAAATCTTTCAAGACTAGTATAGAAAAGTAGTATGTGTAATTGATCTTAATCTAGTTGCTAGCATAAGGAACTCAAGACATCTCTTTTTCTTCCGAAGTCTTATGACATATTTTGGCCAACGTAGCCGCTCTTTTTAACAAAAGCGTATATAGATTTGCAGTTTTGAGTCTAAAAATCACTTGAGAACTTTTTTATGTGCCCTTGTTGTGATAAACCAAAAATTTCTTCAAACAATCTCTAAGGATCTAAACACCGAGTACGTAGTTGCCTCACTTATGCTTGTAATCTCAAAATTAGAGGACAACAACCCTTTGGTGGTGACAATTAAGTCCACGTTATTTGGAGCTAGTAAAATTTCATTAACATACGAGGAAAGGATAACAAAATTATTCTTGCATCATTTGACATGCACACAATGGTCTTTCTCAACCATTGTATACCCCTTAGTGATAATGGCTCATTGATATCTCATATACCATTGTCTAGATTATTGCTTGAGATAATAAATGGATCTCTAAAGCCTGCATACCTTGTGCTTCAATCTAATTGCAACGAAATCAACGGGTTAGTTCATGAAAATCTCTTCATGTAGTTTCCATTGAGAATGTTATCTTCATAACTATTTGGAGCAATTTTAAATCTAATGTGCAACAATAAAGTGAATTGAGGCAAATCTTATGTTGTGATACTTAGAGAATTCTGACAAACCCAATTTAGCAACCAAAGGAAACCATAAGTTCAACACCGGTGCAGAACATTTGAGAGATTATGCTCTCTCCCTTGTCTCCCTAAAAAACGATAGATTAAACAAACTACCCTAAAACACCAGTACATATCCCCAGTCAACACAATAATTTTTCCATTAATTCCCACTATCTCAAACATTTAATCAAACCTAAGACACAGTACAACTCCTAGAGGCTTAAATCATCTTCTTCGGCCACTCTGCATAGGTGAACAGCAATGGAGGATGTTTATCAATACCCCCTCCTCAAAGTTTCACTGTCCTCAACGTGGAAGTGGAGAAATTGATGATCAATCACAAAAAAAAAGGCTCCCAAAGTAAGCATCCTCGGAGGCAAGACCCTGTCATGAAATCAGAACTTTCAAACTAGCTGAACACTGACGAACGCGTACAGACTCAGGTTCAACCTATAATTCATTGTCAATTGTGAGTAATGGGAACTAGAGAGAGGGAACGGAGTGGTGGGCACCAATGGCTTTCCACAGTTGAGAGATATGAAAAATTGGATGAATTAAAGACCTAGGGAGAAGGCCGAGTTTATAAGCCACAGGATCCACCTTGGCTATCACTGGGAAAGGATCATAGAAGCGAGAACTAAGCTTCTCATTTCGTCACCAAGCAAGAGAACGTTGTTGGTACGATTGCAATTTAAGATAAACGAGATCATATATTTCAAAAGTTGCCTCTTGATGTAAATGATGCCTCAACCCATCAATTATAGTATCTACGTCCTAAAGCAAGGAATCCACTGAAGACAGTGGTGAATACCCCACATCATAGTGAATGAGGGGAGGAAGATCTAGCCATAGACAACGCAAAATGACGTAGTGTTAGCAGAAGAATAAAAGGATGTATTATACCAATACTCTCCCTAAGGTCGCCGACAAATCATCATAAGTAAGTTTCAAGACAACGGTTAACCATATCAATTTGGTCGTCCGTCTGAGGGTGGAAAGCAATGTTATGCTACAACTGAGTGTCATCCAATTTAAAAAGTTTCTTCTAGAAAAGACTAAGGAATACCTTATCTACGTTAGAGATAATTGAACACAGAGAGCCATGCAATTTAACAACGTACTAAATGAAAGTTGAAGCCATTGACAATGCAGTAAAAGGATGTTTGAGGTCGATAAAGTGAGCATATTTATTCAGGCGATCAACTACTACTAGAATAAAATCTAGTCCAACAGAATAAGGCAAGCCTTCAATGAAGATCATGGAAATATTGTTTTATATGCGGTCTGGAATAGGTAGAGGTTGTAACAGTTCTGTCGAATACAATGCTTGGTACTTGTTGCGTTGGCATATGTTACACACAACCACAAATTTCTTGATGTCCATTCGTAACTCCCCAATTTTTATTATCTAAGTTTCAGTAATAATTGTGATATATGACACTATATGGGAGTTTTGTGTTATGGTGTTTGGAGGAGTGATGATTTAAGTAGTTATGGAGTGTTTGATGGGGGAGTGATCAATCCCTTAAAGAATCGATCGACCACTGATGGTGCAAAATGAAGAAATGGAGCTCTATGTTGTTTAGTGGTTGATCAATCAAGTTAGTGGTTGTTCAACTTCATTACAGAGTTGAAATAAGGATGTTGTGCGGATGATTAGTGAACGACCGAGTCTTGAAGTAGATTATGAATGTTTGTGTTTTGTGGTTGATCGGCTGGCAAAGGGCAGTCGATCATGGTCTTTACAGATTGTAAAGTTTGAATTTGCGATCGATCATGTGAAGGGGTTGAGCACTGGTTTTCTTGAGAATATACAAAGTCGATTTCAAAGCTGTGTTGCAGTCGATCACCTGAGGAATTTGATTGACCGGTAATACGAAAAGCCACCAGAAATGAGCTGCGATGTCATGTTTCTATTGGATGAAAGAAGTGATTACTCAACAGTTGATGGCTAAGTATGCACCACTTCCTGCTTGGATGGCTGTAGAAGAGGATTAAGTTTATATAAGGGGAAATTTGAAAGAAAATGAAGAAAAAAAATGGATGTGAGAAAAGAAAGAAGAACTGTGTGAGAGAGCTTCAGAGAAAAGGTAGAAATCGTGAGGAAAAGAGGAAGAAATCTTGAGAGAAGAGAAGAGGGAGAGGAGGTGAGGTCTGTGAGGAAGAATGAGAAGGAGGAGGAGAGCTTGAAGAGGAAAAGGCAAGTTGGTAAAGAGGAACTCCTAAGGGAGTTGTATCTTCTAACTTCTTTAAAGAATAGAGGTAAGAAATGATTGTGTGTGTGTTATCTTTTTGAGCTATGTCACAAGAACTAAGATTTGATTGTTGTTTGATGATTATATTGTTGCTTAAAGATGTATTGTTCATGAGATGTATTGTTCTTGATCATTTGATTATTGTGATGGATAGAGATAAACTTATTGAACATGTTAATTGTTTATACTTAATATATGCTGAGTTCAAATGATAATGTTATTGGTTGAGGATTTTATATGTTAGTGATATGCTAGATAAAATAAGAAGTTCCATACATCATGTTGTTTTTAAGAAATGTTAAAGAAATGACTTGTTATGTATATGAATTTCAATTAAAGAAAGATTAACCAATGATAAAGGCTTGGATCTTTGATCCAATGATAGAAGTTTGGGTAATTAACCAATGATAAAGTATTGGTGGACAAGTCCCCAATGATAGAGGTTTGGATAAAGAAATAAAGGCTTGAATACTTGACTCATATGATGAAAGCTTGGATACTTAATCCAAAGTGGAAGGTTATGAGTGAAGTGTTCAATGATAAATCTAAAGGAAAGGATGAATGGTTAGAGGCTTGGATACTTGACTCATATGATAAATGCTTAGATACTTAATCTAATGAGGAAAGACTATGAGTGAAGTGTCCAATGATGAAATAATAAAGTAAAGAAAAGGAAAGAAAGGAAACTAAATGGAAATGTTTTATGTTTAAAGCAATTCGTGATTTATAATGCATCTAATTTCTTACTAAGCATTAAACTTATAGAATATGTCTTGTGATGTAGGTAAGCATGCTAACAAGAAAATGAACAACTGATGGAAGATTTACGCGTTGCGGATCTTATGGCTAGCTAGGCTAAAGGATGAAAGGAAATGTAAATGATTTTGTGTTTATAACACGTTTTGTAAAGTGTAACGAGTTATGGAAAGAAATTTGAGGGGGAGCTTGACACAAATATGCAATGAGACAACTGTCCTACATTAAAACTTCTCCCACTCCATTGCCTGACGCGATAGCTTCAATGACAAAGGGCCTAGAAAAATTGGGCAAGGCTAAAACGAGCATCGTAGTCATAGTTGCCTTCAAACGATTAAATGTACTCTCTGCCTTCGAACCCCAATTAAAACTATCTTTCCAAAATTGATGCGTTAATGGCAGAGCTATTTTTTCGTACCCAGCCATGAACTTTTGATAGCACCTAGTTAGGCCCAAAATTCCTCGAAGTTCCTTTAGCATGTGTGGGGTCAGCCATTGTTGCATAACTTCTATCTTAGATTGATCTGCTGCCACTTTTTCTACTGAAATGATATGTCCCAAATATTCAAGTCATGGCTATGTGAAATGGCACTTAGCCCAATTAACATAAAAGCAATTATCTCATAATACTATAAATACTTGCTACAAGTCCAGGTGTAACAAATGCGACACCATCGAGAAATGTTACCTTCATAACTATTTGGATCAATTTTAAATCAAATGTGCAACAATAGCTAGAATAAAGTAAATTGAGGCAAATCTTAAGTTGCGATACTCAGAAAATTCTGACAAACCCAATTCAGCAACCAAAAGAAACCACAAGTTCAACACCAGTGCAGAACGTTCGAGAGGTTCTGTTCACTCCCTTTTCTCCCTAAAAATCTGAAGATGAAACAAACTACCCTACAACACCCATACATATCCTCAGTCAACACTATAATTTTCCCATTAATTCCCACTATCTCAAACATTTAATCAAACCCAAGACACAGTACAATTCGGGAGGCTTAAATTATCTTCTTCGACCTCCCTGGATAGGTGAACAACAATAGAGGATGTTTATCATCTTGCTCGAGAAGGGAATATTTCCTCTTTATCTACACCCTCTCGTTATGTTTAACCTTTTGTCAAGTGTCAATCAAACTATTTACTTGGCATTTGCCTTTGAAACCCCATTTCTTCACAATAGTCCTTTGCCCAAACATTGTTATTCTTCGTAAACTCTATTTTTTCTTTCACTGTAGCTTTCTACTCCTTGTAAAATAGAGATGAAAGAGCCTCTTTGATCTAGGCTCATTATCATCTTGTATGATTCTCCTTCAATTTCATACATTTCTGTCACGACCCAAAGGGGGGCCCAACAGAACCGCCGGGTCAGGCGACCCGATTCTCATAGAGAACCCGGTTACCTAGCCCAAGGCGTAAATTAATTTGAAAGACTTAATGAGAATACAATAGAAAACTTAATGATACAGCGGAAGACTTAACGAACATCTAAGCCCAAACCCAAATAACATGGGTTGGGTCCACAGAGTGATCAACATGAGAAGATAGTAAAAATATAAACAAGAAAGGTACTGCAGGAACTCCAATAAATCCAATATATAGCAATAACTGAGGGATTGAACAAGGACCATCCATTAGAGAATACTGGAACCATCTCACAACTACTCGTACTAATCCAGTGCACAAAACTTATACCCTAACCTGGAAAAAAAATGTAGTCGAAGGGGTGAGTGACAAGCTCAGTAGGGAAATCGATACTAAATGCAATACATAAAAACTGTTTTTGTCATAACTTTTGAAAAACATATCATTTTTTCTCATTTTACCGTACATGGATTTTTAATTGAAAACTCTTCATCAGTTTATTAAAATTGGCCAATGGCCCTCGATGTGGCTATATCAAAATCTGCTATATACGTAGACAGCTATATCGTAAAATATGCCAACATCGTTTTCAGTATGAAAACGTCATTAGTGAAAAAGAATGGTCACTCAAGGACGCATCCGATACATACCACAAAAGGCGACAAAAACAACACCCCATGAGTTTGAAGAAAAGAGGCAACATATAACAGATAATGATGAGCAATAAATTAAATAACAGAATTTAATAAAGGCGATACTCAGGCGATCGCAAAAGCCAAAAGACCCTGATCAGGTTTAAGGATTCGCAACCTAAGGACACGGCACATACAGCTGTCCTATTACCTATTTGCACTTTAGGGATTAAAACCCAAGGACATTTTAAAAGAAATCCCCTTTAAATAAATTAAAAGATACAAGAAATTTACCTTCACGCTGCAGAAGATGTTCATATCAAGAAGATTCACCCACAAAGTATAGAGAGAATAGAAATAGCAGAATACCATGTACGATAAATTAAACGTGAGAAAACATACGTACATATACGTAAAAACAGACGTGCTATCGAACAGTCCCCGTCAGATTTTTATATGTGGCAACCCACAAAATAATAGTTTGAAAACCGTGATGAAATGCAGTGCATAAAGTATAAAAATCCCTACCTCATAGGCGACCATGATACTCTTACCGAGTAGCCAGCAAACAGGCACTATCGGGAATGAAAATCGTATCTTAACATCTCCAAAACCTTCACAAATATTACTCCTTTGGACGACGGGAACACAGATCTATAGTCGGATTTTGAAACGGTCACGGTCAGAATTTCTCCTCTCCTCTCTCCGTCGCCCTCTGCCTTTTATCATCATAGAGAAAAAGATGAAGACCTAATGTCTTCTTCTTTTATTTTAATTAAAACAATTTACTTTATTTTTTAATAATATAATATATATAATAAGATATTTAATAAATTAAATTAAAATTTTATGAATGTAGGTAACACTAACAAAAGAATCAATAATAAATAGTAAAATAATATTATTAATCCCTTAGTAGAAATAATTTACCAAAATCATTTATGAAATTTAATTACCACTCAGTAAAAATTTGATTTGATCATTTTGACCATTTGACGAAAAATCACACGTCACCGCTACGCGACAAAACGAGTCAACCTTTCAACGATTGATCAAAAATTGGCGAAAAATTTACACGTGGAATTTTAAAAATCATTTTTAAAATCTGGGATTTTACATCTTAACCCCCTTAAAAGAAATTTCGTCCTCGAAATTTAAAATAAAATCAAAAACACAAATTCCATGAAACTCTCAACTTAGTGTGATGCCCAAATCACACAAACCAAGTAAATCTCATTAGAAGAACGCATTTGTTTACGTTTAAGGATTCCTCAAACCTAGAACATTATTTATCCAAGAATATGTCTAAAATTGATACCGAAGGGAAACTATCGGGAAGCGCATAAAGTTTACGTTAAGCCGACAAACCAACAAGGCAAAGAAATGTTACTTGAACAAAACAAAAAGAATGACCTAATGGATTGATTGATAATGAAACGATTTCCAATGGAATGATCGACGAAAGGTAAACTATGGTTTTTAACTAGCTACAACAGCTCACACCATTACAACTGACGTGGAGTCTCCATAAGATTCAAGATGTGACTTAACAAACTTCTCAACTAAAAACATGTCAGGAATTGGAAAAATGAAGATACATCGGTTTAGAGTGTCCATCAAAACGTTCTCCACTTTAGCGAAATACTCTAAACTGATATCGCAACCACACAACACTCTCTGATCTCATGCTATTCAATCACAAAGTCCAACAATAGAGGAAATTTTTTTTTTTTTTTTTTATTTTTATTTTTTTTTTATTTTTTTTTTTTATTTTTTTTTATTTTTAGATAAGCTACAAGAAAAAGATTCCTATCAAAACAAGGAATAAAACTTTGCATCAAAACCAAAACAAAGTCAAGTAACTGAATATCCAATGAAAACCAAATCTTATCCAATGAAAACCAAATCTTATCAAATAAAAACCAAATCTCATTCAATGAAAACCAAGTCTTATCCAATGAAACCAAATCTCGGGGATTTATAGGTAACCACTACGCCATAACACGATAGAAAACTTCCAAAATCCATTGTCTGACACCTTAAAGTAGACTCAACACTTGTCACGCATTGTCTAATATGATCCACACTACAACCAATACTTAGACACCAAGGGCAACCGAACCAAGATATTAACTATGAACCTAACATGCGTCATTTCTCACACGGACAACAATGAGTAGAACAAGAGAGGGTTCTTAACATGGACATAATAACCAACAGGCTTAAAAAATCATGAATTCTACAACAGCTTTATACATCCTTCTGCTACCAGGCACATAATTCTAGAGAATTAGCCAAGACTTCAGACAAAACACCTCAAGTTTGAAAATCTGAAACTGTCATCCATGAAAATAAACAACCTTAGTCAAATCCAAAGATATTCTCATAAAGAGAAACAACTAACTCGAATAGGGACCCACACCAAAACAGTGGTGAATTAGCAAACATCGGCTTCTAAACAACAACATAAACTATTGTAGTCACCAAGAAATTTCTAAACCAAAGGTTAAGGCTAAAAATACAAGATGCCCAATTCGAGAACAAGAATACAAGGCTGATTATAAAACATATTCTAACATGGCCAGCAACATTAGAATAACTATAAAAACAACAAAGACAAGCGACAAGGTCAATCGAAAAGCATGGAAACCACTCCTCCAAGAGAAACATACACTTGCCTCACATGAAAAAGTAATAGGCTCTAACAGACAACAAAATAGAGTCGAAAGAGACAACACCACCTGTCCCAACATAGCCTTTTCAATGAAAATGTATGAAACGAAACGCAAAACACGAGATTGCCAACATACAACCCACCCTCGTATAAAATAAATTCTACAACTAGAATCTCAAATGTCCCAAATTTGAACACACCTTCCGTACAACAAGGACAAGGCCAACATAGGAGTCGAAAGTAAACTAATACAAACAGTATTTTCTGGTCAAGGGACACTCCGCTAATCCACTAGGAAGTGCGACCCACTTTTCTAGTCAACCAAAAATATGAAACCTCATCCAACAATAACACCACTGAGCCGACCATCATATTTTTGCCACTTAACTTCCATTCTAATGATTATTCACATTATGCATAAGAAGAAAATAATTAACACTCCATGGAATCCAAAGAAAAGAATGCTACGTTCTAGTATCCAACAAAACATAGCTCTTATCAACTCATGATCAACATCTCTCCACAAGAGATTTTAGAATGCTTCCCAAAAACACACTGTCCTACCCAAAGAACAGTTTGAAACACATAGAATAAATGTTAACTTGAATGACTGGAGAATCATAAATGCCACAAGAATCTCAACATGAAAAACTACGATGCCTAGTATTAAGGGTTTTCCATAGCCCATTTATGCACCCAACACTAGAAAATAACAAGGACAAATAACATAGTCTAACCAGACCAACAATCTCCCTAAAAAGAACCAGCAAGGAGTAGGATCGAACCACTATGATCCTCATATACCAAGGTGCAGATCTTCCAAGATACAACAAATAAACTAAGACAATAGTTTCAAGGCAAGCGATTTAGAATATATTTAACCAAGAACACCACTTTCATAGCCGTCAAACTTCCCAAATAAGACAAGCACAATGCTCACCAAGGACAAGAGCATAACCCATTCAACTACATCACTTATACCAAAATGGATTTAAAATTACACCGCCCTAGCAGAGGAACAATTTAGAGCGTGAAAACTAACATAGATCGAAAAGGGTCCAAACCAACAACATCGAAAAGCTATTTGTACAAGAAATAATAGTGTCCAATATCCACGGGGGTTTCACAACTACTGATAGAACCGGCATCAGAATCGAAACAATAGAAACGACATAAGGCTATTGTTAAAATCAAATGGTCTTCTAGCAGAATGACATATACAAGGAACGAAAAACTAAGATCTTCCAATACATCCAAGTGTAAGAATCTTAAGGCAAAATAAAAACTAGGGAATGATTCCAAAGCAAACACTTGGATTCTAACAAACCAAAAGCATTACTATCCTATCAATCAGATTCCAACTTGCATAACAAATATAATGGTCATAGAATCAAACGCATGACCATCATGGCAACTCAACTCATTCTAAGAGAGAAGAAAACAGGTCTTAGACAAAGAAGCCTCCACTGCAGTCTCTAAAAATCCATCAAACGACTACAATTTCCAAACCAAGTATTTCTCACAACCTATGCAAGGGATTATATTAACACGTGAACACACATGAATAAGGTCCATTTAGATACTTCAACCAACAATCTCTGAACCAAGAGAACTAATATATCACAAAATCGAATTCGGGAATGTGAACCAAAATCCCAACTCGAACTAACGAGTTCCAAACAAAATAGAACATACTCAGAAATCCAAAAAGAGCCAAGCTTTGAACAACATTAAGGGCAAAAGATTTAAACTTAGACCCATACAGGCCCACACGAAGAGACATTGCAAAAAAAAGATTGGAAACCCAAACTTTTGATCCGAATTCCAAACTACACAGGCCCACAACAAGAAAGAACCCAGGCGAGTACATAACTCGTAATCCAAAATGATTTCACTTAGTGATCCACGGGGTACACCTAACACTCGTGTATAGAGAAAAAGCGGAGCCATCATCCAGCAGACAACTCCTAAATGCCTTCGTAGTAGCATCTTAACCAATTCAAAAACTTAACTACGTATTGGATAATTCCTTGCACAGTAGACACGAGACTGAAACATTACACTATCAATTTCTCAAGTGATCACTCCCAGGAATAACGGAACCATGCTCTGATACCATTTAATTCTGTCACGACCCA
>CM039476.1:16560942-16615428 GCA_022433065.1 Begonia loranthoides | reverse complement strand
ATTGAATGAATCTCAAATTCAATATATATAGAGATAGATGATAATCAATTTGAAATTCATAATTGAATTTCAAAGCGATTATAGTTTATCTCATTCAAAAACTATCATCCCCGACGACATCAATTACATAAAGAAGTTGCTTAATATTAATTCAAACCCAATTTACACGTCATATCTACAAGACCTTAACACGCTAATCTCGTTTAATAACAAACAAACAAACAAAAACGCACAAAACACAAGTTCTTTCATACTTGTCTCCGGGCCGCTTCAACATTGTTGCAACCTTTTAATAATTTCTTTAGTTAGGTGTAAAAAAAGGTCGAATGTTTGATAATTAACCTTTCAAAAGTAATTTATGAGATAAAATTTTAGTGAATTACAATACTTAATTGCTACTAAGTTATCAAATTTCAAATTATATAAAATTGCATGTTCATTCTTGTTAAATCTATTGTTTATAATAACAATCGTGAAAATTTAATTTCGAGCGAAATTATTTAAAAACTTAAAACAATACAAATGAACTAAAAATATTGGAAAAATACATCGATTCTCCTCCGTTCGCGCATTTGGCTGAAACGGTTGAACAGGAACAGTGCATCAAGATCCAGATTAGGGACACTTGATCTTCTACCTAACATAATATTTCAAAAAAAAAACCATTTATTTTCTGCAATCAAATGCTTAATAAACATTAAAAGTATCAAAGAATCAATTTCAGGTGATCTATAAAAGTAATCTTAAAACAGCCATTACTTAGTTTGGAAGTGTTCTTGAAGAAATACTTCTACAAGCATTCAAATTGACATAGATTTTCCAATATAAATTAACCATGCTAGTCCAAAGTTTTGACAGAAACAAAAAATAAATAGAACACAAGCTTTTGAGACTTGTTATGTCCAATTCAGTATTGTTTTAACCTTTTTAATAATAGCTTTAGTTGTTCTTTGAATATAATCATGAGTAAAAGAAATCAAATGGCTGATAAATTAACCTTTCAAAAGTAATTTATTGAATAAAATTTTTAATAAATTATAATACTTGATTGCTTTTAAGTTATGATATCATATAAAATTACATGATCATACTAGTTCAATCTATTGTTTATATAGTAGCAATCATAAAAAGAGAGATGGGTTTGGTTAATCGAAGTATAGTGTTGAACAAGTAGGTGTAACTGTAGAGCGAAATAATTAAGAACTTCAGGGCATAAAAATGAACTAAAAATATTTGAGAAAAATAAATTAATCAGTCCATGGATTTTCCTCCATTCTGGTGTATTTAGGGTTGAAGGGAGCACCCAGATCAAGATTAGGGAAACTTGATCATCTTCCTGACCTAATGTTTCAAACAAAAAACACTAATTATTTTCTGTAATCAAACGATTAATAAACATTAAAAGTATCAGATAATCAGTTTCAAGAAATCTGTAAAAGTAATCTTAAACGACCATTACTTAGTTTGGTTGAGTTCTTGAAGAAATAATTCTGCAAGCATTCAAAATCATGAAGATTTTGAGTCTGTCTTTACTTTTTAAACAATCTTTTTCATTTGCAAAACTGAATCAGAAAGTTCAGAGATAATTACATGTTTCTGGTACTCTTGATTATAAAATTAGCCCTAACCCTAGTTTTGGTGGGTAAAATGATAGCAAAAGCTTGAGAAAACTTCAAATGAAATTCTTGAACTGAATCAGAAAGTTCAGAGATAAATGCATGTTTCTGGTACTCAGATTATAAATCAGCCCTAACCCTAATTTTGGTTTGCAAAAAGAAAGCAAAAGCTTCAAATGAAATTCTTGAACTGAATCATAAATTGCAGAGATAAATACATGTTTCTGGTACTCGGATTATAAAATCAGCCCTAACCCTAGTTTTGGGTGGTTAAAAAGAAAGGTTTAAAGAACTTTAAATAAATTCTTGATCTTGATATTACAAAATCAGTCTTAACCCTAGTTTTGTTGGGTAAAAAGAAAGTAAAAGCTTGAGAAAACTTTAAATGAAATTCTTGATCTTGAAGAACAACATTGAAATCCATTAAAGTGAAAAAAAAATATGAAGTTTAAGCAGTTTCAGAGAGAGAGAGAGAGAGAAGCTTCAATCTTCGCCTTGTAAAATAGAGGAGAGAGAGAGAGAGAAGGTTTCTGATCTTCAAAAGCAAAAGGAGAGCTATACGGACCAAGGCAACATTCATCTGCACCTGCATCTGCACCTTCCGTCTCCCAGAGAAAGAGAAGAATAAGGTGCAGGTGCAAATGCAGAAAAATGGTGGACTTGGCTGTTGCTCTCCACCAGAGCCCTAGCATGGGAGTTTTCAAGTTTCTCTATGAACCCTAAGAAGAAAATCTGAAATCCCAGACAGGAAAGGGATAGAATCGGAGAGAGACAGAGATTCATGCAGTGGGGATGTTGTTCTGGAAGGGGAAAATTTATCTAGGGTTTACCAGCCTAGCCTTATGTTGAAGAAAACCTGAAATTCCAAACTGGAAAGGGACAGACTACAGAGAGAGAGAGAGGGAGGAAGGAAGGAAGGAAGGAAGGAAGGAAGGAAGGGAGGGGAGAAAGATGTGAGGGAGGGATTCATGCAGTGGCGTTGTTGTTTCAGGAGGGGCCGAGGGGGGCAATTTATCTAGGGTTTACGGGGCCCAGTCATGCCTTGAAGAAGAAGAAGTGGGGAGGAAGGCCACGTGATACTAAGGTGGACCACGTGGGATTTAACGTTGGTAACCAATAGCAAGAAGACACGAGGACAAAATGGCGTGTTTGTCCACGTTGCCCTGTAATTGACGGTGGAACCTACACGTACGACTCTTTGGTTAAATAATGCAAACAACCGGTGGTTTAGCCACCAAGTGTCGCTGAATCACCCCCCCGCTCTACACTTCATTCGTCTTACCTAACCCTAACCCGACCCAACCTGACCCGACCCATCACTTTTGTTCATGTCTTTGGAACAATTAAGACAACATGCACGATAGATGATAGTTGTGTGTAACTTTATGCATGTATTAACCTAACCCTAACCCGACCCATCACTCTTGTTACTGCCTTTGGAACCATTAAAGACAATGATAGATGATAGTTGCGGGGTAGGTTTATGCATGTGTTAAGCATTATGAGGAGGCATCATGATGACTAAGGGTCGTATCATGCAACGAAAGTCCCCAAACCTGATCATGCGTCACCAAGTTTCGACTGCTGTCTAGATCGTTTAATGCTCAATCTCGATCAGTATGTCAATCACATTAGTTTTTGGCTATATATATTGTGTGCAATCACCTTTCTATAAAAGATAATATTACGTCCACACTCTAGTCTCACAGGTTGACGTGTTGATTACAAGTTATGTACTTATTAATAGAATTGTTATAGGAAAAATGACAAATCAACCATCATACTTTGTGATCAATAACAAGTCAACGACTACAGTATTGTTGCTAACAACTTAACCATTGAACTATGAGAAATCGCCGTCGCAAACATCGTCATTAACTTTCTGAAAATTGCAGTGAAAAAGAGCAAATACCCATGAAAAAAATAAAAAGAACTTGTGATTTAAGAAGAGACTTTTAGTGCAAAAGAGTTAATATCCATGAAGAGTGAATTTAGAAGATTTCGAATTTTGTAAAAGAATGGATTTAGAAGATTTCAAATTTTATAATTTAAAAGATTTTGTAAAAGAATGTTAATATTTTAGTTTTCGGATGATTTAGAATTGTTATACAGTTCATGAGAGAATCACAACTTATCTGTGTTGTCTACTTTTACGAAGAAGACAATGATTTTTTTTTTAATTTACAGACATTCCTCTACGGAAAGACAACTTTTCTCTACGTAACGTTGTCTTTCCGCAGCAAAATGTCATCTTTCCTCAGGGGACTCTTCAAAACGATGACATTCCTCTGCGAAACGACAACATTCTTGAGTTATATTTCAAGAATTCAACTTCCGCAACAGAAAAACAACATTCCGTTACGAAAAGACAACGTTCCGTTACGAAAAGACAATGTTTCGCAGAGGAACGACAACAATATTTAACGAAAAAACCACGGTATTTACTCTGTCAATTTATCAAAATTCAATAGTTAAATTGTCAACAAAAATATTTTAGTAGTTAACTTTCTATTGATCACAAAATACAATGATTGATTTGTCAATTTTCCATTATTATAATATAATATAAAGTATATATCACATAAACATCACATTATCAAGCGATATTAGAGTGTAAAAGTAAAATTACTCATTTACAACACAGAAGTAATGGTGACAATATTTTAACCCGAACCATTTACATAAAACACGCATTGAGATTTTATTTTGACGTATCGTTTCATCCATTCGTACAACATTAATATGTTTCTTTGTATCATCAACACCTCACGCAAGCATAGAAATCTCTCACCCAACTAGAAAAAGTGAGATTCCCCCACTCAATCTCTCCTAATGCAAATACCAATTAGCTTAGGCTTCACCATCATCACTCATAATTCATCCATAAAATAACTTGAAATCACCATCCGAGTTCAGTGGATGGTCAAAAAATGACCGAAAAGTTCGACCTGCAACTTAATCCCATCTTCTCACACAACAAAATATGGAGAGGGAGAGAGAGAGAGAGAGGGGGGGGTAAACAGAGGGAAGGAGGAAGGGTGGGTGAGGCCTAAGGGAGACAACATGAGGACTACTTTCATACATGAGAAGACAAAAAAGTGGGAACCTCCATTATTTCATTTCTCTGATACCTTTGTCTTGTGGCCGTCGAACACAAACTTTCACAAAGCATACATGTCCAGCCAAGTCCAGCAAGTGACAAAAATTACAGCTTTCGCTCTCTTTCTCTCTCTCCTTTAAAACTTCATCTCTCTTACTTCCCCCATCTGAACTATCCAGCACCTTCTGCTTTCTTCCACGTTTCCGAGCCACTGTTCGTTGCAGGAAAAGACAGAGTAATGAGACATATACGTTCTAATCTCACACATTGACGTGACGTTCAATCAATAAGCGAATGATTCCTAGGCAGCACGTTCCATCAATAAGTAATGAGATTAAAATGTAAAATCAGAGCGGATTGAGAAATCCCTCTTTGTTTTCTTTTTAACCATGAAAGTAGGTGTTTTGTGTGAAATAATTCAAAATTTAGAAATTTCGCATTTGCAGACATCTTTGACAGTGAAAAGGGGAAGAATAAACTTACCAACCAAAGATGGAAAGCATGATAAATCTTGGATTAATCAATTTTTGTTACTCGAGTTCGTCCAGTTTGATCTCGTGTTGCTCGCCGGAGGAGAGAGTTTTTACCACAACCATACCCTTTTGCCACTCTGAGCTCCCTACCAATATCAGCCTGTTAGCGTTAATCCGTGCTGCCCGTTTGAAAACCCTGAAAAGAAATTAATTATTTGACTATAGCTAATGGTAATAATATCATGAGAGAGAGAGAGGTTTCGGCGAATGTCCGAGGGGTTAAATTTCATACCATTTAAGGGGTTTATTCTCCACAACCAAATCAACGCTTTGACCCTTTTCTCGGAGAATAGTTGCAACCATGGAAGCTGCTCCTTGAAGATCAGGATCAAGAGCACAGACAATGTTCTCTACTTGGGGGCTTAGATCTGGTAGAAGGCCTTTCTCCTTGAGCAACTGTCCAATGGAATGTTTTGGTATAAAGGTACAGAATAATCTAGCCGAAAAATTAAAGATGCAAAAACTACAAACAGCCATGGTAGGAGAATTGCAATGACCAACTTTAATTGAACTAACACGACAAGAACAAAAACTGAAACATAAATTATCATAGATAGCATTCTTTCGCATGTTAAGCTCCGCATATTGCAATAAAACGTTAATCACAAAGCATTTCATGAATTTGATGTCATTAGAAATCAAAAGAAAAAAACTGCTTAAACTCACTTCTACAACAACGGCATCACCAAATCCAAATCCACAAGCAGGAACGTCATCACCCCCATATGTTGAGAGTAAATGATCATATCTTCCACCTCCACAAATGGCTCGCAACTTTCCCTCCCTATCAAATCCCTGGAACATAATACACTATTAGGGGGAGGGAAGAATTTGGAGAAAAGTATGATGTAGCCAAGCGCAAATATCCATGGGACAAAAATCATCAGAATTGACCCAAAAAAAAAAGGCAGGAAAAGAAAGTCAACAGAGTAAAGTATCAGATGGAATTTACCAAGCCTCGAGGGTAATGGGGAGAAAAGATATTAGAAGTAGCAATAAAAACTGTAATGCCTTCTATATATACAATAATATATGAAAAAAGGCACAGAAGAAACCCTATAGCGAGTCTAACCTCGAAGACAATACCAGTGTAGTAGGCCAAACCACGGACAATGGACGCATCAAATTGAATCCAATCAGCATATCCAAACTTTTCAGCCAGTGAAAATAGCTTCTTAAGATCAGAAACTGCTTCTCCAGCCCCACCAAGAATCTCTATACAGAAATATTGATACATAAAAACAATACTTATCATTACAGTCATACTTCCAGCAAAAGAACAACATCAAAGCAGACCATACATCAAAACAATACTTATCATTACAGTCATACTTCCGGCTTATTGTGTTTCGGCTATGATGAGAATCAATACTTTTTTTTTAATCAATACTCTTCTTTTGAAATCTCAGCACAAGGGAAACCATTTTAATCAATACTCTTTCTCGAGAGAAGTTGTAACAATGGCGGCCATTTCACTGTTGTGGGGAGGCTTTTTCTTTCCGTTCTCTCTTTCTCGGTTGTTTACTCTTAGTTTTAGACGGTGTGCTCTTGCTGTCTTTCAAGTATTGTATTCTGGGTGATCTTTTTTTAGTTTTAGAGAATTGGATTATCATGACGAGACGCCATGCTTATGGAAAGAGTTTTTTGCTCGAAAATGGGCATCTCCGGTGTTCTCCAGTACACAGGAGATGTTCAGGGTGACGGGGTTAGTATTTTCCGGCAGCCAACTTCTGGGTTCGATTCTAGCGGAGCTCGGAATGATCGAAAACCTCCGCCACCTTGACCTCTCAGCTAATTTCTTCAATGGGTCTTTGCCCGCTTCCATTTTCAACGCTTCCAAACTACCAAGTCCTTTCTCTCTCAAACAATGGACTCTCTGGCGAGTTACTTGAGGTAACCGGCAGTCTCAAAAGCCTGCAGCTTCTCAACCTCTTGACAATACTTTTTCTAAGACGATCCCAGGAATTCTCAAACAATGGATTCTCCATTGTAAAGTTGCTCCTCCCCTATTTTATCTATGGAATTAACGGACCGTAACAGTGAGGGCGTCGGGTTGCTAACACCTCTACCTATGAGATGTGGTTTACCAAAATTTAAAGTATAAAGTGTTGGTTGCATGGACCCCCTAACTTTGGGGTCCATTTTGATATTTACCCAAAAAATTATTAAATCCAGCGACAATATTATAATTCCACAGTTCCAAACAAATTCATGTTATAGCTTCTCCAAGCTTCACTATTATGGCTACTAAAACAGTTGTTTGTACAGACCCCCTGATACTATCAATAACTGTATTATCATTATCTAACTATCCTTCCCCCATTATGAGAAGATGGATGCATAATAATCCAAAAACTAATAAAGATCCCATGCTGCCGTCCCAGAGGGCAGGATTAATTCAATATTGTTATTTGCCATTTTCAGTCCAAAGAGTATTATGAAAAACTAACCTTCCAACTTCTCCAATGATTTAATTGAAAGAACTTGCAATAACTCATTGATAGCCTCTTCAGATACACCCGTAAACATCAACTCTTTTTTTATTTCTTCTAATGGAATCTTTTCGATCTGCTTTCAAATAACATAAACAAAGGGCAAAAAATAATATGTAAAGATTCTCTATATCAACCACCAAAATAACTTGGAAGATTCTACGCATAATCATTTACTACGAATAACTATGAATGAATTTCCTATCATATGACATTCACAGAAAATAATTAACCTTTAAGATACACTAAAACAAACAGAACAGCCAGAATGACAGTGAATGCAAACTTGAAGATGGTGGCACTAACCTTGTCTTTTTTTATTGGTAAAAGAGGTAAATATAAAAACAAAACTTTATCTCGACAATGTGTATTTTACTCCTTCCACAACAAGATATTTGCAAAAAGAACACCAGAGAGATTATATAAAATTTCATCATAAAGAATTAATACTAACCTTGTCTATGATAATGCAAACCTTTCCAAAAAGATTTTCAGGAATGGAATAACATCTCAAAACCTCTTGTAAAACCTGAAAAAATAAAGAGAGGATACAACCCATTCAAGTTTCCAGATTTTACCAATGAAATGTACAATAAACATCATATCACACCTTTCTGCTTGAAACCTTAAATCCAACATCCAAGGATGTTATTCCAATTCGCTTGAAAAAGGTGACAATCGAAGATAAAAGTTCTGCTTCAGCCTACAAAATAGGACGAGGCCAAAAATATTCACATAAACAAAGTACAACATCGGAGAATCTGCTTAAAATCTTCACTGAGTAACCATGCCCAATCTAATTTACTATGTCTTGAGAAACAGATCTAAAGTTTCATTAATAGTTGCATTAAAAAAGATAGGAGAAATAGATACCTTCACATCTTCCATCAATGTCAATTGTGATGTCAATAGGGACATATTTTAACAACATGATTCAGAACAATAAAACTTCAGAAAGTAAGTAATGAGAATGTTATGCTTGCTCGCAAGGACAACAATTCAGAGAACAGGAAAGTTGCAATCTAGAACATAATCATGAAATAATAGAATCAAGTTCATTGCATGTACCGTGACATCAGGTACACCAATGATGTCCATATTCCACTGGTAGTGTTCACGACGACGTCCCCTGGTCATTCTCTCATATCGCCAGCATTGTCCTATGGCAAACCATTTTAGTGGAAGCGATACAGATTTTCTGGGTAGAAAAGAATAAGATGGTAATAAAATTCTTGCATCTATGCTACAGTAGGAAGATGATAAATATGAAAAATAAAAATGCATGAACTCATTTACTCTAAGACTCATAGGACAGAAAAATACATATAGGGACATCCATCCATGGATGCACACGTATGAAGGATAACTATACTTTTTTTTTTTTGAAAAAACCAACATCAGTGTAGTCACAAGTTGTACCCTTTCTGTATAACTAGCCTAGCTAGAGACGGAGTGAGCTCTGGCCTTAAGGCAACACGGCGATTTCCCCGATCTTCAAAACAATAGAGCTGCAAAACCAGAACATATAAAGTCAACTCATTGAAATTTATATGCTTTCCATTACGCTGGAAACATGGTCAATAAAAATGAAGAAACAAGTGATACATGTTAAAGTTAATAACATTTATATCCTTGCATTTGACCACATGCCGCCATTTTTAAGCTATCAAAACCTATGTGACCTTGAAGCAACTGCCATATCAATACTGAGGATATTCATCGAAGCATTGTGACAGAAGTGAAAGCTAACTAAAGGACTGTAAAAACTCAAATAATGCATAACCTGGTCCCTAATCTCCTCCCCGGCTTTTCTAATAAACAGTGCTTCAGACTCAAGCACGGGAAAATCGACCTCCTCAAAACCAAACAGCCGAGAAACCTAAAGGCAAACAATACACAGTTCAAATTCCAATACAAAACCATCAATATTTTCTTAATGTGACAAGAAAATATTCCTACCTCTCTGAAATTGAGAAAAAGCCAGTTGCGGAGGCGCATATCTTCGGGAGGGAAGTCCCTGGTGCCTTTAGGAGGATTTACATCAATTCTCTGTACATCTTCCGAGACCGGGGGCGGAGATAGCGCTCCAGACCTACCACCTCCGCTTCCATTATCAGCGACAGACTTCACCGATTCGTCAAATGATAGAGAAGAGTGAGTTCGAGAGTTGTAAAGGAAAGGTACCCGGCGAATAGGAAATCTAAAAGCAATATTGAGAGTGAGAGATGAAGATTGGAGGATGAAAGGTTTAAGATATAGTTTGAACCGGGGTTTGAGGATAAGGAGCGTCGACGAATTCGCCGCCATGGTTGCCAGAGCTCGAGAGAGAGAGAGAGACAGAACGCGCGCGCGCTCTTTACTGACCCGCTTGGCAACGACATCTGCCCAGTATTTAGGCCCAGTTAGACAGCCCAAATTGTCATTCGTTTCATTCCATGACTCCAATCATAATGGGCCAAGGCCCATTTCTACTCGAACATCCACCTGAATAAAAATGAAGCTCAGTCCATCACTATGGGCCAAGGCCCATTTAGTCAATATCTCTCTCTCTCTCTCTCTCTCTCTCTCTCTCTCTCTCTCTCTCTCTCTCTCTCATATCTTATTTGTTAGTGAGTCAGATGACAATCCACTTCTAATATTATATACCATTTTCTAGATCCGAATGATAATCACCAACAACAACAACAACAACAACCAAAAAGCCAAAGTCGGCACATGAACTTCTAGAAAAATCTTCATATTTTTCTGTTTTAAGTCATTTTCAATCTTGAGAATGGTTGGAAAAAGCTAGAAGGATATATTATTTCTATCCACACTTTCTGCCTTCGTTTCAGTCACTAACTAATCTCCTCTACCCACTGATGTAATTTGCTGTCGATAAATAAAAAAAAAAAAAAAATTTTACATACAAACTCTTTTTATGCTTACTATGTTCAATGACACTCTTTTCAATTAATCTCGCTCGCACACTGCTCGCTCGTTAGACACAAAGTTTGCTCTAACGTCGTGGGCAATCGGCACACCTCGTAAGCTGACTCATTGTTTTTCCCAACAACAAGTGTCGCACGGTCCCTCTCTAGTCCCTCTAAAAAGATGACCGTGACAATTGATACCATTGGACCAGCCAGGTATTTCATCTTCATTTTAGTCGTTCATTAGGCATTGACAATGGATCAAACTGGGTTGGGTTGCACTGATCCACAAAAATCAACATCATGTTCGATCCAAGCCTAACTTGATGGTCATAGGTTTAAACTTTTATCTAGGTTCAAGCTAGTTGAGATAAAAAAAAATACAATGGTGCTCTCTTCGCAATTTGGCCAGCTAATCCTCCTATAACTATATAACTAGTCCTTTTGAGTTGTAGGGGACCTAAAAAAGTTGATATTAGCTTTGCTCCCACACAAATTATTAGGGCAACCCACCCTCAAGGCTAAGGTCCCCCCCACCCAAACTTCATACCTAAGGTGGATGTCCATCTCGGAGTCAATTCGATATTGTCTAGTAGCTCGTTGCCTTATGATACAGTACACGAGTCGGGTAAGATCTTATGGGTATAAATGATAAGAAATATATCGAAAGGTAACCGCCTCATCTTCACATATTAGATTCCTAGCTATATGGTGTGGGTTTTATGCATTTTGTTGCAAAGTCAAATTCATCTTTCTCTTTGTTTTTTAGCATTGCATGCATTTAAGGCTTTTAATAATACTCATTGTGATGTAGAGTAGACCCTCCTAATAGTTTTATAATTTGGTTGAAAACTTTTGGGTTGTTAATTAATGCCTTATTTTTTTCAAACCATATCATAGCTTACTTTTAGCACCTCGTTTTGGCATGCTTTCTAGATTGATTTTACTAAGCACTTTGTCACGATTTTCTTTATATTTTTTTAATATATTATTGAATATAGTAGAAAGTATATTCAATGAACCCAAAAAAGCTAGAAAATATTGAATTTCGTTAGCTATTTTTAGTGTAATAATGTATGTGACGATAAGAACATACTATAGTCTAGGGTTTCTTTCCATCTACTACAATATTGTCGTCTTTATTATCATAGAAGACATTGTATTAGTTGAAGAATAGAAATCTGAATCGTTCTCATAGACTTTTCTCAAACGATATGCGATTATACAGTCTTTCACAATTACTTGATCATATAGCATCCATGGTTTTACATAACGAAATGTCACAGTAATGGACTTTAACTTTTGGAGTTCAAATAACACTTTATAACAACATATTTCTTTTGGTTAAATCATGAGGTCGTACTGACCTTCACGATATTTACTTAGGAAAAAATATGAGTCTTTTGGGATGAGTGACTAACTATTCCGTAAGAAATCTTATATTATACTCAATGCATAAAAAATTGATTTTATCATTTTCTTTTAAAAACCACGATTCAATGAAGAAGATATAGTGTATGAATTTACGTTCATTAAAACCTTTTTGATCTATTTTAAAATAGGCTCCATGAGCCATCGATGGGGCTAATCTAGAAAACATTTGCCACAGACATTGCTAGCTATATAAAAAAAAATAGTGTATTCATCGTTTTTTTGTAGAAAAATTGCTTTAGTGAAAATAAGGTCATTCACTGATCTTTGCACATCGAATGTCCACAAGACGCATGAAACAAAGAAATGTTGATTGCCTGCAAACCAATCAATTGCGCATCGAAACCGAATGGTTGTGGAGTGTAAGAAGAAAAAAAATGACTATTCGAGTCAATTGTGTATCGAACACACGGTCAACTTTAGGGATTCGAACTCAATAATACGTCATCACTGTCTCAATACTACATCGCGCATATAAACAAAATACATTCACACAACAGAAGGTGTGTAACAAACAAAGGGTCTAAAACACAATCCAAAACAATCGGAGGTCCGTCCAGTATATACATAAAATAAAATAAGTTACTATGCATGCGTAAAATAAACGTGTAAAACTAACATACACATAGTATAAAAACTGACATATTGTTAGACAGAATAACAGTTTTGAAAACCATTATGCATATATATATATATAGTAAAGAAACTCCTATCTGGACAACGATTGTTTTTCCGATTAGCTAGAACAATTCTCATGGGAATAGGCTCAAAATCAAAAACATCATTGGAACCTAAAACAAATAAAATATCAAAACCTCATACAAATATTAGGGACAATGGATGGGTTCACTAGCAACTCAATCCAAAAAGAAATGATAAATGATCGCAAATTCATAAATTTAACTACACAGTAACTCTCAACTTTTACTGTTTGACCATTAGACTGAAAATCACATTCGGCCAAATGCATCACAGCAATTCGAGTCAACACATGACAAATTGAACTCAAATAATGTAACAAATTGACTCATTTTACATTAAAAACAAATCAAGTAATGGGTATTGACTCTTTTATTTATTTATATTATTATTTTTTATTTATTTTGTAAAAATAGAGTTGAAAAAAGAGTTATTAGGAATAAAATTTAAAAGAGAGGATAAATTTCATTGTATGACTCGATATGAACGATCTTGATATGGTTAGGGTTATCCGCCATTGAAAATCCACCTTCTAATAACACCAAAATCGAAAACTCAATGTGTGGTAGGGATAGGATTTTGTTATGGTTAGCGACAACACACCAATTTGTGACATTTTTGTCACGTTACAAAAAAAAAAAAATCATCCAAATTTTAATTAAAACTATTGTTTGTTTATTTAAATACAATAAAAACCTACCGTTCGTTAAGACGAAAGATTATAAATCACATGCAGAAAGTATTACACATTTTCGTTTTTGTGCGTAAAATAAACTAGAATCCATATATTTCAATATACAGTGATATTAGGTTTATCTTCTAATGTTACACTGTAATCTTACATTATGATGTATCGTTTAATAATGGGTGTAATTAATGTCTCATTTTAACTGTTTATAATTTATCTTGAATACTACGCTGATTAATGAGTGACGCATAATTAGAAGGTAAATGTAACGTTTTTACTTTTTAATTCTTTTAATACAATATTGTTCGTTTTTTGTTGAAACTCACACTGTTTTATTCTTAGAGTTAGTCCAAAACACATTGTACTAAGTAAGAATGATAAATCTACTTATAAACCATGCGTTTTCCACTCTTTCAAACAACGTGAGATCATGCACCCTCACTAGTATGGGTCGGACACTCACTTGAGTCATTTTTCCCTTCTCAAGGCGGACTGTCATAATCTCCCCCCTTGGGGGCAAGTTGTCCCCATTTGCCACATTTTTTGTTGAGTTTTGACTTTGATATCATTTGTAACCTTCTTAGTCATCATCTCAGTACAATATTGTCCACTTTACACCGAATCTCGCATAATTTTGTTTTTGGAGTTAGTTTAAAACGCTTTGTACTATGTAAGGAGTAGAACTTTATTTATAAACCATACATTATCTACTCTCCCAAATAACATAAGATTGTGCATCCTCACTGGTATATGTCGAAATTGGGTCTTCACAGAGCGGATTGTCAAAGTGTAACACGTAAACGCCGTATGAGAATATAAAATTATAATATAGAATTAGAAAATAAAATTATAATTGGGAATTAACACAATTGTTTTTGTTATCTCCACTAATTGAAGCTAAAGCACAATTTTTTACTAAAAATAAAATAAATTTATAAAGAGAAATTACAATAAAATTATTTTTTATTATTTTAAGCATAAAAAATAAATATTTTAATTTTTAAATTGTCCGCACTAATGACTCTCGAACGATGGCCGCTTGCAAGAAACTTCCGCCGTTTTTGGCTGCAGCCAGCAGTTTTGTCACGATTAAGTGAATTTACAGCAATACCCCCTCAAGTATTGAAAGGGCTACTTCAGACATTTCACAGTAGAAGTCGTGGTCAAAATTAGTTGCCTCTTTACCAAGACCGTCGTCCCCACGCCAACCACTGAAAATTTAGGTCTATACTGACGGCAAAATCATCATCAACCATCATCAACATACATACATACATATACATACATCATCCATGGATTGAAATCGCGAGGCTCGCTCTATATATACTTCCGTTTCGGCCTACCTTCAACTTCCTTCAAAAACAACTTGCTTTTCTTTCGTAGATTCCCACACTTCAATGGGTGAGGTTAGTTTCAGTGTCTGATCACTTGCGTTTCTCCGCCTTTTCTGAGTTTTGGGTTCTTTTTCTTACCCTTCTCTGTTGTTTTGCAGCAAAAAGAAGGTGCTAAAAATGAAGGCGGTGCTAAGAAGGCTGCCGACGCCGGTGCCGGCGATGCTGGGAAGAAAGAAGACGGTGTTATCACCGCCGTCTTCAAGATTGACATGCATTGCGATGGCTGCGCCAAGAAAATTAAACGAGTTGCCAAACATTTCGATGGTAACCGACATTTCTGGATAAATTTTTATGGTTTTTTGTGTTTGAGATTGAGATCCATTTGTTCTTGACTTTGAAGAAAGGCAACTACTTTAATATTAACTTTTATTTTGTTTTAATTATTTACGTGCGGGAGACTCCTACTTTTTCCTGCTATAACTCTGTAATCTATCGTTGATTTGCAGGTGTAAATGATGTGAAGGCGGACTTAGCAACTAGTAAACTGACGGTGATCGGAAAAATGGATCCCACGGCGCTGAAAGAGAGGCTGGAGCAGAAGACGAAGAAGAAAGTCGAGCTTCTGTCTCCTCAGCCGGCAAAGAAGGACGCCGCCGCTGGAGGAGGTGGCGAGAAGAAGGCGGATAAAAAGGCCGACGATAAAAAAGCCGACGATAAAAAACCCCAAGATCAGAAACCCAAAGAGGTAAGTTTTTTAATAGCTACTTTTTTGTCGTATATATATATATATATATATATATATATAAAGTTCTGGTGATTTCTGAAGAAAACAAATATTTAATTTGTTGCAGAGTACAGTTGTGTTGAAAATACGATTACATTGTGAAGGTTGCAGCCAGAAAATCCGCAGAATCATCAAGAAAATTGACGGTGAGAATGATAAGAACAAACTCTTCGTCTTCAAACATGATTTTTATGACGTTTATGACAATTGGTGACGTCTCTCTGACACAACAAATTTTTACTATTTTCAGGCGTTCAGTCGGTGACCATTGATTCCGACAAGGAACTGGTAACAGTGAAGGGAACAATGGACCCGAAAAAACTCGAGCCTTACCTCAAAGAGAAGCTAAAGCGGAACGTCGAAATAGTCCCTCCGAAGAAAGAAGAACCGGCCGCCCCGGCCGGAGACAAGAAAGATAAAGACGCCGGAGGGGAAAAGAAAGAAGCCGGAGCGAAACCGGCCGCCGTTGGCGGCGGAGACGGTGCAAAAAAAGACGATGCAGGAGCTAAGGCGGTTGTAGTGGAAGCGAGCAAGATGGATTACCACGGATTTCCGTACCAACCGATGACGTCTTTTTACGAGCCGCCGGTGTACGCCCAGAGCTACGCGATGGAAGCGCAGCCGAGCTACAGTGGCTATGGCTACGTAAATCAAGGGTATGTTCAACACGGATACGCGATGCCGATGGACCACCATAACTTGCATGCTCCTCAGATGTTCAGTGACGAGAATCCCAACGCTTGCTCCATCATGTGAAGCTGAGTTCGCCGGCGCCGGCGACCGATACTTTTCTCAATTACTCAACGAAGAACAATCTGAAGGTGTATATAAAATATAGCGGAGAGATTAAAGAAAAGTTTTAAGAATTCTACAGAACGGTTTGGTGATGTAGATTATAGACCGGGTGGTATACGCCGGCTCAGCCCGGTTTAGGTGGTTCGTTGTTTGGTTTTTTTCTTTTTGGATATTGGTTGTAATTTTTTTTTTTAAGTAATAAAAAGCTTATAATTATATCCACATAATTTCAATTTTCTACTCTATTTAATTTTAAAATGTTTCAAACACGTTAACTGAAAATATTCTATTTTAAAAAATTTTCTCGCTTTTAACGTGTTTTTTCATTAAGTTAACGGCGATATCTGTAACATAAGTTTCCTGTAATTGAGTGTTTTTCTTGTTTTTATCGTTTTTTTAACAAGTTAACAGCGATATCTGCTGGGTAAATTTCCTATAGTTGAGTATTTATTTTGTTAGCAAAAATTATTTAATAATTGACTTGTCATTGATCTCCTATCGTTTTTTTGACAAGTTAACGGCGATATCTACCTGGTAAGTTTTCTATAGTTGAGTATTTCTTTTGTTAGCGAAAATTATTTAATAATTAACTTATCATTATCTCATAATTCATTGGTTTGTTTTGTTAATTTCCTGATATTATATTATAGATGTCCAATGTACTTAGTGAAATAATTAAAAAATGAGTTTTGGTGGTCCCTTGTTGTATTTATTGCCATTATTAATCTTCTCTTTTTTCTTGATTTAGACTTTTGAAATATATAACACATGCTAATTTTGTACACAATATGTATAGATGACTCGTATTAACTTACTAATTAGAGTAACGTATTATTATAGTGTAAGATCTTTCGTTGCGTCGCAAAATTTCACTTTTTTTATTTTATCTTAAAGGAACTTTTCAAATCAAGATTTTGTCAAAAACGTTTTTTAAAATGCGTGTGTCATGCGCGTTTTTATCTAAAATATCAAATTTTTATCTTTTTGACAACTGAATTCACACTACAAATAAAAAAAAATAGTCTAAAATTAAGTGTTTCTCGAAGCGTTACGTTACAATATTATAATATATGCTTATGATATTATAATTTAAAGAGTTTTAGTTTATCCAAAAGAATTAAAAAGTATAATCTAAAAAATTATAAGCACAAAAGTGTTGAAAAACATTTTATATGATTTTGTTTTTTCAACTTTATGAATGATTAATCTAAAGAAATGTAAATATTAACTAAGAAAACCCCATCTATCCTTGAGGGGGTATATGTCTTTTCATCAAATTAAAGGCTACCTAAAATATTAAAATTCAAAGAAAAAACAAGAAATTGTGTAACAATCTTGAGTAACGTTGTGCAAAACTTTAACACTATGTAAGGGCACATGTCGCATCTAAATAATATGTGAATAGTAAAGTATCGATGTCACGAGAATAAAATTATCAAAATTTAAGTCTAAGTAAAACAAGATTAATTAAAGATAAAAGTTGATTGGGTAATGTGAATTGAATAAGAAATAAACAATTTGAAAATTGAATTGAGCATAGGACAGATCAAATAAGGTAAACACGTGATAAAATATGACCCAGATTCGATTTTTTTTTTTTATGACCTTTTTTATAAATGTTGTGAAATGCTGCAGTAAAATTGTTAGATAATCGAAAATTTTCTTTTTGATACAAGACTCAGTAGAGTTGCTTGATTAATTCTTACAATATTTTCTTTAGATTTATGATGAACAGATATAATACAGAATTCAGTAAAACATAATTTTAAAATGATCAATCAGCTATTCAAATAAAACGATGTATAAATATTTAAAATTAGCTAAATAAAAAATATAAAGTTAATATTCTCTCACAATTCAATATTGGTCCTGATTTTTATTTATTGTTAAGCAAATAAAAATCGAAGTATTTATTCATGTCTTTCGAACATATTAAATTATCTAAACAAATTCATGTATCAAAACTCAACAAAAGTATGTAGATTAACATAATTAAGTACTCTTTCCTCCAACCCAATAAATACTTAGCTCATAAAGAAAAAAAAAGTGATCATATTAATCTTAAATATCATGTTAATAAATACAAGAAAAATATAATAAATTCTTCTCTATGATGTCGTTGTTGTTCCTTGCTGTAGTAAATATTGTCACCAAATTGATGTTGTGAGGAGTTTCGTGTTTTTCTGTAAATTCTTCTGTTTGCTACTGCTAGATGAAGATTCCTCTAGTACGAAGTGTCTGAATCCTCTTTTCCCGTGTGTTCCTTTACCTTTATTTTGATCTTTGCTCGGTTCCTCTTTTCCAGAAAATGTTCTTCATTTTTAAATAAAACGCTCCTCCATCCGAAAAAACATTGTTTCTCTTTCAACTTATTTTAAAAATAGAATTAGAGTATCTCATTTTCGTCCCCTTCATCTTTCTCCTAACAAACTTCTCTTTGTTCTCTCTTGAATTCCTATATGATGAATAATTGTTATCTTCAACTTTATTCTCATGCATTTAAATATTTTATTTAAGATAAATTTGTATAAAATATAATTCAACGTAAAATTTTACCTTAAAAATACATAAAAAAAACATATTTTTATATATAAGCATAATGTTGTAACACTACGCGACATTTCATAGCAAAAATATAATTTTTATTTATTAAATCACTAAATTTGAACTATATACCTATATATATATATAAAATAAACGCATATAATAACTCTTTTTCAAATATTTATTATCAACTTGACTTTATCAAATTATTTTTCAAATTGATGAAAGTGATATCATTTAATAAAAGCAAATGTCAAATTATTTTTACAATGCGAGTGTCACACTTTACGTGTACGATGGTTTGTCACTTAAATAAACATTGGTTTGAACAGTTAATCTATGAATTTTACAAGAGAAAAAAGAAAAGAATACGAATCATAAGACCGCTACTACACAGTCTACCGCTAATATAATAAAATTAAGTTCACTAAAAAGAAGATTTCCTTGAAATTATGTTAGGGTTTTGGCAAATTCAAGTGTAGTTTATATATCGAGATATTAAGTCATTACTAATACTCTTTTTCAAAACTATATTCTAAAATATTTACCAACACCGTACTACCTTCATTTTTTAAAAAAGATTATATGCTACGTGACAAAAATGAAATATTGAACACAGACCGATGATCGTTACATGTTAAAATTATATACACAATGTTAGGATGTAATATTGTGCAGCACAAAATTCAAATTGTTTATGTTTTTTCTTATTAAGATCTTTTTTTTAGGACACAAGAAACAAAAAATAAAGGGTAATTATCAATTTAGTCTCTGAAGTTTGGATGTCCTTTCAACTGACACCTTAAACTTTAAATTTTTAAATCTGATACCTCAAAGTGTAAGGCGTTATTAATCAATACTCTCTCTGTTACTAAGTCGTTAAAAGTTTCACGTGAATCACACGTTAAAGACAATCAAAACTGGATCTTCCACTTCTTCAGTCGCTTCTCCGGCTTTTGAGTGTTGGAAACAAATGATAATGGAGGCCGCAACCTCTATTTCTAATGGGAAACCAGACTCCGTGGCAGAGATCTTCGCACGTCTCTGTGAATATGTTCTCAGTGAATCTATACTTTTTAACGAATGAGTAACGGTGAAGGTGTTGATTGATAACGCCTCAAACTTTAAGATGTCATATTTTAAAATTTTAAAATTTATGGTATATGTCTAATGGACTCTTAAATTTTAAATGCTAAATTAATAAATACCCAAAAATAAAAAAATTTAAAAATAAAATATAATATTTGCATTAAAAAGCTCTTGAAATGTGTATTTTGGGAGAAAGAAAAGACCTTGTGTGGAATTGGCTCAAGGGAAGAAAATTCAAATGCTTGAAAAAGGGGTTGCTCATATCTTCTAAAGCCCAAAAGGGCTGCAAAAAGTTTGACCGTTTGACTTTCTACCCATTTTTTATTTAATTCTTTTTTGACCTAGTAATTATTTTTCTTTATTTCGATCACCCCCTACGATATAGAATGAAGAACAATCTACCTAAAAATGAATTAAATCACTTGACTCTTTTTAAAACTTAGTTATATTATAGAGCAATAGAAACATCACAAATAAGCAGGAGTATATATATATATATATATATATATATATAAGTTTTTTGATACCCTTTAATGTGTAACTAGGTTTAAAAAAAGGTCAGGCAATTCAGTTCATTTTCGACCCGAGTTGTTCAACGTTCTGTTTCAGGTCTCATTTATGGCGTGACAATTTTAATTTACCCATTTTTAGTACATAAGAGATAGTTTAGAGAAACCATAATGATCGTGAAATTAGAAGAAAAAAAATGTTAAGTTGATATTCTAATTGTACACTTTAATCTTACTTTATAATTTGTTATTTGTGTGTATCTCATTAATTGATATAATAATTAAGATAAATTATAAAATAGTTAAAAGAATAATTACATGAATTAATTATCACTGTGTGAGAAGATAAAATTAGAATGTACAATTAAAGAATAAACCTAACATTACTCAAAATGTAAAAACCCGCAAAATTTTAGATTTTACATTTTTATGAGTAAATTTTTCATTATTAAATAAATATCAATTTTACGGAAATAATTCACGCTATCCCGACGCTCCCACTATTTCATTTAAATTTATCGAACATAATCGCACAGTCCAAACCACACAGTGACACACGAATCTATCGGTTTGACTGTTTGACCAAACCCTCACAAGTGCCTGAAGACCCATGACACATGACAAGGTTTCGGTCAATACAAGAAAATTCGACTTAGACTAAAGAGAAAAATTTAATTAAAAAAATGTAAAATTCAAAATTTTACGAATTTCACGCATTAGAAAATTCAACAGAATACATTATTAAATAATTACTTTTGTTTCACGTGAAAACGCTACGCAAAATCTGACATCACGAGAGTCATTAGCGTCGAACTTTATTAGTAAAACACGTTACATTCAATATTACATAGCTTTGATTTATCTCCGTCCTTGAATATCTAGTACAAGCAGTCACGTGGGAATTATCAGTCCATCGTTACATGTCACATTCGCCCGTAACCCCCGACATTTTCTTCGTAAATAATAATAATAATAATTACAATTGAAAAAAAGAAGAAGAAAATTTGACAATTTATGTTTCAAACATTACTTGACTTCTAGTGACAAAGACAATGAATTCAATGAAAGAACAAGTGGTTCTAGTTCTCTCTTACGGGGACAACACGTATTCTATGTCTGGTGGAAATCACATTTTAATTAAAATAAATTAATTAATTAAAATAAATATTTAATCTTATAATTAAATATTATTATAATTCTTCTCGTTTTTCTGACCTCACTAACTCACAAGCACTGTTGGAAATCTATGCCACGTCATGACTTACGTCATCGCTCATTGGCAGGACAGGCTTGGGAACCTAACACATGCGTTGAGTATAGGATTATTAGCTACTTAAATCTTCTCCATTTGTCACTAAAATTTGTAACAATTTACTATTTATAGATTATCTATTAAATTAGACTTTATTGTTAATTTATTCATTAAATCCAGGATGTGTATATTATATTTTTCGTTTAATCAGTGCTGTAACTCTATTATTAACTCTTTGGCGATTTTTTACCCGATTTTGAATTCTGTCGATATACTTTCAAGCAATTTCAAACGTTATCGAGAGATAGACAAAACTATAAATCGGTTTAGAAATCAAATTAAAATACTTTATTTAAAGAAAAACATTGTATGCACGTGTTGCATTTAACGAATAAATTGACAGCAGGATTCAAAATTGGTGATAGCTGAAAGATGGAGGTTCAATTTGTTAAAAAAAAATTTCAAGTGTAATTTCTAAATGATTTCAAACATTACCATCTAAATTGTATTTTATCCTAAAAAGAATTATTGGACAGTCTAAATTGTATCAACTCGGTCTTACTTATGTGACTAATATTGACTTGTTCGATCAAATACTCAATTTAGCAGGACCTTCTCCAGCTCGAGTTTGGCTAGGTTCGAACCGTATTGAAATAGAGTGCGTTTAATTCTCACTCGACATGCTCTCTTGGATAAGTATAAACATTAAAATATTTAAATTGAAATCAAGAGTTTATTGTATAAATAAATATAAAGTGAATTCAAGTATTACATGAATAGATGAAGTTGTTTTTTAAGTTTATAACAAACCAATATTATATTTATTAGTGGTTTGGATAATACCACTAATTTCGGCAAGGTGGGTCTAAAATAATGGGTCCAGGTGACATTAAAGTTCACGTTTGAGTGGTATTAATGGGGAAACTTATCTTATGAAGGTAAGAACTGTGGAGTCCTCAGTATTTCTAATATAATATTGTCTGTTTTTTGTCGAAATATACAAGGTTTTGTTCTTGAGTTTAGCCAAAAATGCGTTGTACTAGGCAAGGAGGAAAATTCTACTTATAAATCATTCACTTTTTGTAACGTCCCCCAGTACTTCCAGTACAATATTGTCTGCTTTGGGTCGAAGCTTGCATGGTTTTATTCTTGGGTTAGCCCAAAATGCGTTGTACTAGATAAGGAGAGAAATCCTACTTATAAATCATGCATTTTCCATCCTCCCAATTGATGTAGGATTGTGCACTCCCACTGATATAGGTCGGACCCACATCTGAGTAATTCTTGGTCTTCACATGGCGGGATGCCACATTTTTCACTCTTCCAAGCGATGTGGGATTATGCACCTCCACTGATATGGCTTAGACCATCACAATCAACAATATCTTGGGTCGTCATTGCTTTCACAGGATGTGCTGACACAAGAACGACCAAAGATCATACAATTATGAATAGTTATACAATCTCACATCTACTGAGATTGTTTATAAACACAATTCTCTTCGTGTAGGTTTAAACTTAAATCAAACAATATTATACCCGCAAAATTGATACTACACAATTAGGGTTCGAAAGTAAGAGTATTTGTCATAGTTACAAGAGATGTACTTGCAAAGCACGTACATTCGGGGTGATAACTTGTGTGCTATAGTTGATCTAACTTACTCTATAGTATGATTAATAGTGTATAAATTGAAAAGTAAGCAATATAATATAGGAGAGGATGGCATGCAAAAGGCTAAACTAAGATCCCAATCAATGCACAAAATTATTGTATTAAAATATGAGATTATTGAAAAACTAGAACGATTTTTTGCCATCTTCTTTCAATTCTTTATTTTAGGTTTTTCAAACACATGCGATTCTACAAGACAAACATGAGTTCTCGAGCTATCGAATTATACAAATATCCTACACATTAGTCAAATAATTCGGAGAGTTGAAATATAAACAAATCGACAAAATTCATAAAAAAATTAATTAAAAATATATATATTATACTTATTGGATAGAATATAATATGATAAGTTGGCCATGCATGCTCAAAGAAGATTCTTTCCATATATTATAAACTTCTGCATATTCATTATCATTAAAGCCTATTGCATTTTAAATTAAGATAATTACTGAAATGGTTAACAATTATTATTTATATTACCAAATTATTTATTAGAATATTCTAGATATATAAGTCGCAATTATTATCATTACAAATGATATTAGAGCCAAATTCCAACAAGAAGTATAGTTGACGATGACGTCGAGCCCCCAAGGAAAAGATTGTGACAGTCTGTGTTGTGAATGCAAAGATGACCTATGTGTGAGTCCGACCCATATTAGTGAAGGTGCACAATCCCACATTGCTTAAAAGAGTGCAAAATATGGAGTCCACTAGTGCTCTGGAAAAAATATTATCTGCTTTAAATCGAAGCCCGTACGGTTTTGTTCTTGGGGTTAGCCCAAAACGCGTTGTACTAAGTAGAGAGGAAAATTCTACTTATAAGTCATTCACTTTTCACTCTCCCAAGCGATGTGAGATTGTGCACCCTCCCTGATATGGGGTGAGTCCTCACAATCAACAAAATATTGGTTCGTCTTTGACTTCACAGAGCAGACTGCCATAGAAAATGCATGGTTTATAAGTAAAGTTGTCTTTTCTATCTAGTACAACGTGTTTTGTGCTAACTCCAAGAATAAAACTGTGCGTAATTCGACCAAAAATAGACAATATTGTATTAACAGTACCGTGGACATTAACAAAAATATATTGTCAAATTATTTATGAGAATATTCTAGATACATATGTCACGGCCCCACCTACATTTAAACCATAGTTAATAATATAACAAAAAATACACATTTTGAGGGAATATTTGATGAATAAAATGATTCCTTTCCATGCTCCCTACCATCACTTCTTATGTCACGAAATTGCAGATAAATTCAATTTCTGAATTTAATATTTATTTTATGCTTTCACCCACATCGTTAGTTCAATGTTTAATCAAATAAAATTCGCTGGATTTGTTTTATTAATTGACTTTTTTTTAATGGAGTGTTGAATTATATGCAATATCAAGATGTGACATAAATTATAGAAGTAAACGTCACGTATGAATACTTTAATTAATAGTATGATTTGATTTTGTTATTTATTAGTGTCTTGACCCTAAACTCCAATTGAAGTATTAAGAGATAATTAAGACAATTGATGTTAAGAATTCTATAATCAACACACCCGACAACATGCTGTCCATCGGAATGATTCTTCTAAGCTCCTCCACCGAGATAATCGCACACTTACTATTCTATTAACGCCTTGGATTCATCGATTATTTCGTTCAGTTTTTCAGAAGTTAGCTTAGAAAATTATATGAAGTCAGGAACTACTGTCGTTTGTAAATAAAATTATATGAAAGGGTAATCTGTAATTTAAACTGTAACGTTTGAGGTCATCTATAGACATTAAACTATGTTTTTTTTTTTTTTACAAAAGAAACTATTTTCTTTTGGCTATTAACAGTTTTGAAATTATTATAAGCTTATTCGTTAAGTTCAACATGCTGATACCACATTTTTCATTTAATTAAGTGTTTTATTCCAATTTTTAATCATTTCGAGAAATTCTAACCTGATTTTAAACTTTGTCGATTTTCTCTATTGTGATTTCGAATTTTATCGAGAGATCGACAAATTTTGAAATCCCCGAAGAGATGAAACATCAAAATAAAATACTTGATTAAATGAAAAATATGGTACAAACGTACTTGATTGAACAGATAAATAAATAACAATATTCAAATAACTTATTGAGATTTTTTTTATAAAACTAAAAAATAAAAAAATAATTTAAGATTATTATTGAAAAATAAGATTTCCAAAGTAAATATTTAATTTATTTTAAAATAGTGGATCTAAATAATGTAAATTATAGAAAATAATATTAAATAAATAAATTTAAAAAAAAAAAGAATAATTAAGGAATAAATTAAATAATTAAATTATTAGGATAATGAAGTTGAATACAACGGAAATTAGTCAGCTATCAGACGGTAATGACGTATTAAGACACATGAAAAGAAAGAGAGTTGGAGCTGACTCAGCATGACTATGACATAAAGTATGACGCATGCATCATCATGCCATGTATGTATGTATGTATGGTATGATGGTCATGCTTTATGGTTTGAACAATGAAATGGACCGCCACCTGTTAGATTGCCGGTCATTATAATGAACCACCAAACGGCATGTAGGGAATAGTGGGTCCCATTCCACGTCATCTCCACTTGGATCCCTATTTAGAGTTTGAATTTGCAACCTACTCTAAAAGTATTATTAGATTAATTCAAACAATTAATTAATTTCTTTAATTTTCTAGTTTTAAATCGTGACAAATCAAATATGTGATAAATGAAGAAATAACACTTTATTATATCATTTTAAATTTAATATTTAAATTATTTCGCTCGAAAAATGCGTGCTTTGTATATTTTTATCGATTCTACTGAACGAGATTTCTAAAATATTTTATTTAATTTTTTTATATTTTGACCAAATATATTTTCTGGATAAATTTGTGAAAAAGCCTAATCGAACTTATTTTTATATTTTAATTTTAAATTTTTATAATTAATATATTTTTTTTCTCAGAAATTGACGGTTTAGACAATGTGCTGGTTGTGTCATTTTTTTTTATATTTATATTTACGTTCTAATTTTATACATTAATTTTTACTTTTTCATATGTTTTTCATTGATTATTGTAATTAATATTTTTTTCTTAATTAGTTTTAATTATTTATAAAATAAAATTAGAATGTAAAATTAAATATTAATTAAAATTAAGAAATCACTTATGAGATATTTATTATAAGTAATTATAAAAAAAAATGGGCAAGAAATTACAATCCAATATATATATATCACACTCAATGGAAGATTGGGCTTTGCCCATAGCGATGAAATGGTGGAGTGGTAAAGCTTTTTCCAAATTTGATAATTTAATTTTGTTTTTATTTTATCTCATTTCATTTTTTTTTTTTCCGTATGAATCAAACTTTATATTAATTTCGCTCACAAATAAAATTTTGAACTATAAAAAATGAACGAGGTAAACCTCGTAGCCACGTTTACCATTAAAAAATGTGTCTCAAACTTCCGGGTCAACTCGTGGACGTCAGTCTATACCCCTTTACATGAAGGAGGACGACTGTACTTATATGATGAATGTTTTCGTCTTTGCATTTACATAGGTGTGGACATCTGTAATAAAACAGTTGATGTCCGCTTCCTAGAAAGAACGTCTGTTAATTTGAAAACGTTAATAGCAAAAACGTTTTCACTTTTAAATATATAATTTCGTACATTTTTATATAAGTGTATATTGAGAGGGGTGTCCTTTCAACTCTTACGATCAGTTTTGGACGTCCTCTAATACCAAAGGACGTCCAATGATTAGCCTTAACCGTCCTCTAACCCCATATGACATTCAATTATCAATTTTGGATATCCTTTAATGTCGAGAGATGTCTAAGGATTGACTTTGGACATCCTCCAAGGTCATATGACGTCCATGGATCAGCCTTAAATGTCCTCCAACGCCAAGAGACTTTTTTTTAACATAAAACATAATTGCGCTCAAACTCAATCTACCCTAAATACTTTAATTTGTTATTATCTAATCTATCCTACAATTATAAGTCAAACTCAATAACCTAATATGTGATTCTCAACTTATTTCCTCACCACTCATTTTAACCTAATTCCTATATTGCTTTAATGCACCTCCTCCCTATCGATCATGGATTCCAATATTTAAATTATACGAAAAGTTATCATTTTTATATAATTCTTGATATCGTTATTTTAACTTTTGAAATGATTATTGAACTAACTTTACAAAATAATATGAGTAAACCGACTTACTTTAATCAATAGGCGCCTTGAATATTAAAAATGCAAGTAGGTTCAAATGCAAAATTCGATCCCATTAAGATTTCGATCATGGTTAGTGATCTCGAACCATACCCAATAATTTCGAAAAGGATTTTTGTGAATCTCAATCTTTGGGCTTGAAATAGAGCAATCTCAAAATCTTATTTCAAAATTGTGGGTTTGGAGCTCAAATTAAAAGACTTACAAAAAACCGCACAAATAATATTGGAAAAATATGAACAGAGATATGCTATGATATGATTTTTTTCAAACCAAGATTTACATGATTTATAGAACATATTGATGTATAACGATACATGTACTACATAAATTAATCAAATATATGTACTAACATATACATAAATCACTTAAGTACATGAACTACACATTCATGAATTGCATACATACATAAACTAATGTACTTACATATATATGAATCTCAACTCAGTCTCGGTAGCTGGTCAGATCAAGTCTACCTGTTACCGAGAGGCTAAGGTTGGGCCACCAAAGTTGGGACCGGCTCAGCTCAGCCCCCAAGGGAGGTCCTTGGTCGGCCCGCAGGCCTTCGACCACTAGAGGCCTACTGAATTACACCTCCTCTGCCTAAATCCAATGAAATTGACAGGAATCTGACATAAATCTGCCTCAATCCGGCGAGGCTTGCTGGTCGACCAATTAGACTAAGTCCACTGGCTAGCCTGCCTTCATAAAACCAGGCCCAACCCTGACCGAGCCTAGTCCTAGATTTTTTTCAGTGTCTGGGTCGGCCCGTAGGCTGTAATCTTAACTCTCTAGGTGACTCTTCACAAATATTAGAACTTAACTAAAAACACTTTTAAAAAAAATACATTAATAAAAACACATTATTTGAATCAAAGTTTATCTTTTGGCTGCATGTACAAACCAATAATATCATGTCTCTACTTTTCTTCGTCCCCTACGCAACATGTATCAGGAATCAAAACCCAGATCTTAGAAAGAAAAAAGAGTCTTAAATTTGAAGACCCACAAATAATTCAGCAGCTAAAACCGATCTTGAACTTATCCACACTTGTCTAAAGACTAAAACAATGAGAGTTAGACGACGTGGTAAGCAAAGAGAGACTGTTGGATGACACCCTTTTCATGGCTCTGTGTTGTTGAGTTTCTAGCTATAGAAGCATTGAATCTGAATCCAACCGATGCTGTTTTTTGTTTTTAGCTCAGAATAATCTCTGAAAATGTTCCATGCATTTCAGACAGCACATCGTATGTGTCTGTCTCTAAATTTGAAAAAATCACTAGATATTTCAAATGCTTCCAGGACTTTGCTACCCGATCGTGAGCTAGATAACCTTCTACACGTGTTCTATTTGATATTTTTTTGGGATTAAGATTGAGGATTATATTCTCATTTTAGTCTGATTTTTTTTGGCATTTGTTGAAAATAAAGTATTGTTTGTGTTATAGTTCGGTGTGACCCAAATTCTATCAGGACAAGTCGGTGGGCTTGCATTGTAAATCTCATTTAGTGTTTTATTTTCTCTGTAAATCCATGTAAGTTAGAATCGCAAAACTTGCTATTGTATTTCGATCTTCATAATAGATTTGTTCCTCTGCCCGTAGTTTTTCCAGAAAGAATTTTTCTGCGTAAATCTAGTGTCTCACATCCTATTTTTTTTTTCTGGTAATTATTTGATTTTTTAACAGATCGTTATATTTAGGGATAAAGCTAATTTGTGAAATTTTCATTTATGAATTTATGATTTTATTTGTATTGTCTCGATATCTACTAAATAGAGAATTAATTTTTTTGTTTTGCGCATAAACTTGCACGACTTTATTTTTTATATTTATTTCAAAAATCTTTATATTATTTAAAAATATCTTGATCGTTATAGCACTTTATTCGCAACTTTGAGCATAGGCTTCCATGATTTTTTTCTAAATATTTATGACAAAAGAATTTGTAATAGCTAAAGATGAAACTCTTACTCATAAACGTTTATTTTTTTAACTTTCTTAAGAGTTGTGAGACGTTTTTAACTGATTTTGTGATTTTTGCCCCAACATTATCTGGCGGTAAAGACAATCCAAGATCATATAAGTGTGAGAGGTCAACCGATATCAATGAAATTGCATGATCACATCTTGTAAGAAAAATTGGAGATGAATTATAACGATTGATGCTTCATTATATGTAACCCTTACGAATATCTATTTCCCTCACTTATCTCAGACGAGGTTCCTTTTAAAAGGATTCGAGAGACGACGATAGTGAGGGGTGACCGTTAAAGGAATGGAACTTCTGGAGAATTGATCTTCTCTGCGGGATTCCAATAGGTTAAACTTCTTTTGCGCTGAAAATATGATTTATTTAGAGAAAAAAAATCAAATGTTTATGACCTCTGTCGATGTAGGTTTTGTACTTTGTTGATAAATTGAGCTATTGAGATTGAGGCTTGTGGATTTGGAGAAATCGAAGATCTTCTAGAGGTGATTATCGTGTCCCTATCACTCTTTATCCATGATTTGGGTTGTTATTGTTGAAGAATTTGAAAGAATAAATTTAAGATTTAAAGTTGAATTTTTTGATTTGGTTTTGTCAATCATCATGTATAGATTATGTATATTTTGATCATAAGATTTGTAAACGATTGAATTTCATTTTCTTAGGAAAATATGGTGAAAATTCAACAGCATAGTGCAACTTGCATCGGAGGAGACGATGTTGGGCCGTGACTCTGCACAAGCTCCTCTGCCTGGAGGAGTCGCAGCTCAGCCAGGCAGGGTTGCGGCCCAAAGTCCTCAATCAATCTAAAGACCTGGGCCATAGCCCAGGCCCACTTAGAGTTGTGGCTCATGATGTTTGGGTCGCAACTTAGACATTGTTTTGAGCCCAATTTAGACTTTTAATCCAATTGTGTTGGATTGTTTCAAGGCTTGTTTTTAAACCATTTTAGGCTTTGGACTCAATCGTTTTTTAGTCATTTTCTTTAGCATAAAGTTTGTGAAATTTTAATACTAATTTTCGGGATAACGTTATGATTAGGTTTTGGAAGTTAGACTTGGACTTGACATTTATTTGGACTTCGATGATATTGTTTGGACTTTGATATTTGGTAGACCCATAGAGGTTTATTTTATATCTAGCATTGCACTGTTTTTTAAAAACTTATTTTGAGACATGTTCTCACATAAAAATGATGTGAACATGCATATTTAATTTCATTGATAAACTTGATCGTGTGAATCAAGTTTGATCGACCCATGTGAAGGTCATATTTTCCCTTACACACATTTGACCGTTGGAAGATGTATTTGCTTGTTAATATTAACTAGAGTAATGAGACAATTGTATGTGTTGTGTCTCCAAACACAAAATCCTAAACATGATCAAGGTTGTTCGTGACTGTTACACTCATCGAGTATCACCGTTATTGTTACTGAAGATAACACAATATGCTCGGAGTCTGTGAGTGACTCTATTTTCACTGAAATTTACAGTAGTGAGTTATTTTATATTTCGTACCACACAATAGTGGATTATTTTGAAAACTTATCTTACTGTGTTTTCTTCAATATTACATAACTTGTTTTAACTTAACATGCTCACATATTTTTTTTTATTATATTGTTGAATATAAAATTCATCCCTACTGAGTTAGTTGACTCACCCCACATGACTCTTCATCTTTTAAAGATTTAGTGTAGAGGATCCTTAGTTGCCAGAGCATGAGTAAGCGTGGTAGATTTTATTAACTTTAGTTTATTTTTGAGAAACTTTTAATACGGTTAGATTTCGTCAAAATTATTACCTCAAATTAATTTTTTTTTATTTTCTCTATACTTACCGACACATTATTATATAGACTTATGTTACTGTACTATTTTTTATGTTACTGTTGGACTGTGGTTGTAGGCCATCCTACTTGGGCCATGACTTATTTTTCTTATTTAAGTCTTTTCGTTGTATATTAAATAAATAAGTGAAAGGATCAGACAATTCAGCTTGTCATCGAGTCAGGTCGTTTCTTGTTCTGTCTCGGGTCTCTTTTGTGGCGTGATATGAATAATTAATAAATGGAGTTATCTTTCTGAAATTAAAACTCAACTGGAAGTGTGATTGGTAAGAATTACGGTAGCCTACCATGTGAAGGCAAAAACAATGCAAGTCGAGTAATTGTGACGATCCAACACATACTAAGAGAATTGCACAATCTCACAATCCTAACTCATAGCTCAACTTTGGATGTTGAGCCCCCAAAAGGAGAAGATCGTGACAACCCACTATAAGAAGGTAAGAACAATCCAATATCAAGTAATTGGAAGGACCCAATATTATACCAAGAGAGTTGCACATTCTCACACAGATTAAAACGACAAAGATGAATTAGTCTTAAATAGAGTTTTTCTTGCAACCTGGTACACATTTTTGAGATAAAACTCGTATAAAAAATACCTTGAAAGATTCAATTCAAAGCAGATAATATTGTATTAGTGGAATTGAGGCTCCAAGCATCTAATCTCCTCCTACCCACGATCTGCCTTAAATTAGGTCTCTCAAACTCGACATTTTTTTTTCCAGTTCTTCGATGTTTTTCAGCGAATAAACGGGTATTTTGAAGAACCACCAAAACTGAGTCCATTTTTATCCATTGTTACAAGAACAATGTTCCACGTTTCCAAAAACCCTAAAGAAATCCGTGTATACTTCAGCTCCAAGGGATTTAGGGTATCATACCCCACGGAAGGGTAGGGTACCCTCCTCAACCAGTAGCAAAAATATCAAATCAAAAGTAAAAATCTATAAATATTAGGCTGTAAGCAGCCAGTACTCCTTTTAGTTTCATCATTCAAGGCGTTGTGTCGGTCAGGATCAAACACCCATCTTAGATAACGACGTGAAAATCTTGTAGTTAACCTTGACCTTATCTTATGCCTAAAAAACCGAATGAACTGAAAAGGGTCGATTCGATTTGGTTCGATAAATGAACCATACTTAAGTGAGAATGGTCGGCTCGATCTGGTTCGGTCTGTTCATCTAGGTTTTTCTCTTGCACCGAACACAATCTAACTACTTAACACATCATTAAATAGAAATCGAAATCGAAATCGAAGAATTAGGTGTTTGAATAACTTTTGATTGTCTTTTCAAGCGGTTAGAGATCGAACGATAACCAGAAAAAAAAAATACGATGTAGGACACCAGATTTACGTGGAAAAACCATTTCGGGATAAAGCTACGGGCATAGGAATAAAGTTACTATGAAGATTAAAATACAAGCGCGAGTTTTGCAACTCTAACTTACATCAATTTATAGAGAAAACAAAACCATAAATGAGATTTACAATGCGGGCTCACCGGCTCTGTCCAATAGAATTCAGGTCACACCAAAATCTAACACAAGCTTATAACAGCATTGTTTTTGTCAAGAGCACAACAGAACGATCTAATCCTCGAAGAGAGTTTGACTGCCAACTCCCAGTATTTCTATCCTGATCCTCTTTGGAGCGTGACAGATTTCATGCTCGTTAGCAAGCAAACAGTCGCGCACGGTTCAATTTGCGTCGATAAGAGTGTTAATGTAGTTCAAATCTATCAAAATAAATGAAAGAATTTTAGGGTTTGAAGAAAAAGGTCAAGAACTGAAAATATAAACCGAGTTTCAAACAGTTGAAAATGATATGCAGTTTGCATTAAATGACATGTCGCTGAAACCCACATGAACTGGCAACGTACCTCCAAGAAACTTCACTACTTCAGTCCAGTTTCTGAGCTCAAAAACCTCAACTATATATACATATATATATTCAATTACAGGCTCTGGAAGAACATATCTAAGATTGAAGTGAAAAAAATTTCAAAAACTTCATTTTTTCACCAGTATGTCTACTAAGAACACGACGACCCACGAAGGAAAAACCAGATGTTTGCTGATGCTGAAGCAGTCTCTTAGAATGCTGGGAAAGGGTATTTCTATAATGGCTCGTAGGGGAAGAATTAATGGGGAAGATTCTGATGAAGAACTAGAAGCTTCAACAATGGTGGCGGATGATGTTAAGGAAGGGCATTTTGTAGTGTTTGCAGTAAAAGGTGAAAAGGTGAGGAGGTTTGTGGTGGATTTGGAGTTTCTTTCAGACCCTCATTTCTTGAGGTTACTTGAAGAAGCTGAGGAAGAGTATGGATGTGAACAGAAAGGTGCTCTTGAAATTCCTTGTCAGCCTGAGGAATTGCAGAGGATTCTGGAAGAAAAGATGGAGAAGAAGATAAGTGTTAGACAGTGGATTAGGGTTAATATTTCTAATATTGCTACTTTATTGTAGTTTAGTGCTGGTGATGAAACCATGCACTCTCTCTCTCTCTCTCTAGATTTCTTCTCTAATTCTCTCATTCTCTCTCCACTCACTTGGAAAAGGGTGAGAGAGTGATCAATAGTGGTACATAAAAAAGTGGTAAATCTAAGTTCTTTGGTTTATTGAAGATATGAATATGACTATCCTCTTTTCTTAAAATAGCACAATGATTAGCTGCGTCTTTGTGACTGCCCCCATGGGAAAGCTAAGAATGACCTAAGTGAGGGTTTGACTCATGTTAGTGGGGGTGTACAATTTCATATTGTTTGGGAGAATAAAAAATACATGGTTTATAAGTAGAGTTCTTCTCTCTGCCTAGTACAACACGTTTTGTGCTAATCCCAAAAATAAAACCATGCGAGCTTCAGCCCAACGCAGACAAGATTGTACTTGGAGCGCTGGGGACATTACACTCTTACTTTCTCAATTGGCCATTCTAAAAAATTAAGATTTCGAACTGTGAACTAATATTTATTTAACATTGAGATTTTACGTGAAAAATCCTATTGAGTAAAAAATTATGGCAGATGATAAAAATTTATCGTGTTAAAATGGAAGTGCAATTGAGAATTTATAGGTGTAGCAAATCACTATCTACGACAAATCGATAATGGGTAGTTCAATTTGGGATAATCCAATCTGACAATCGCGATCATACAACGCGTAATGCAATCGCTAACAGATATTTCTACATCATACACAGTTGCACTGAATATCTCACAAACCGAACATAAATAAACCCGATTGGACATCGACCTAGTGCTCGACACGTTGAGAAGTTTCATGCAAACTTAGACAAAGTAATATGAAGTGAGAAGTATCCATGGAGAGTAGGTCAAGTTTATGTGATGGTGATGAACTTCAAGTGACTCCAAAATCATGGCGTGGCCCCTTACTTGATAGTAAAAGGGTGCACATGCCCGGTTGGAGGGATAGGCTAGTGATTAAAGGTGGGCATGGGTCCGTCAGTCTCATCTCTGTTCAACTTGTTTTCTTAAAAAACCCAATACATTCCTTTTGAGATTTGCATTATTTTTAGCAACTGTCTTGTCATTTAATCTCAAACGAGATCTAAAATCTTTCGAGACTGCAGCAGAATACTAGTTTTCACTGGAAAAAAACAGACAAAAAACGTAACAATGATGATTATCTTGTTCATTTATCATAATTCAGTGTTTTATTTGTTAACAAAAATTGTTTAATATCTGTCTTGTTACAAATCTCATAACTCGGTGTTTTTTTTTTTTGTTAATTAGTATTATTTTGTCATTTAATCTCAAACATGGTCTACAATCTTTCTTTGAGTTTTCTTGCCAATCATATGTTTTTGTTCTTCACATTTTAGGGATGTTTTTTGAGATTGGTTTGATTTTCGACAAACCCTTTTTTCGTTAATTTGTGTTAAGACGTCTATAAAGTTTAGGTAGTTAATCCTTTTGAGCAAGCTCCTAAATTAATCTTAAATAAGTTGAAGTTAATGATTACTAATCAAATTAAAAAAAATAATGCAACGTTTACATTTAACTTTACACTCTGATGTGATACTTACGTGTCATTATTTTATATTATAACAATTTAACCAATGAATTAATGACACATAAACGTCACATCAAGGTGTAAGATTAGATTATAAACGCAACATTAACTCATTCAAAAACCCGGGAACATGCATATATCCAAAAGTTACCAAATGAACTATCTATGCCCAAGAAAAGTGAGTCTTAAACTGAAAATTATGGATTTTTGAGGGATAATTTGGAGTGAGTGCTACTCAAGCTAACACTAATGTCGGCCATAGACAATTGGAAGGGTGGGGTTTCAGAGCTTTGAAGAGGCTGACTTTGACATTATTGGTCTTAAATTTAAGACAGACAACAAAGTTTAACTGCTACAATACTGTCTTTTGTTTTTAAAGAGATTCTGACAAGAATACATACCAGATTTCCCATCAAAAGATGCTTCAATTTGTTTTCCTTCCCTGTTTTTGCAGAAAAAGAAGCAAAATGGTTGAAACTGCACCAAGAAAGTATATCAGTAACTGAGCAGAGAACAATGGATTCTTCAACATCTCCATAGATTTAAAGATTCAGAGCAAGACATGGTTAAGTTCAGACAAGTCTAAGAAAGTATGATGGAAATACTAAATAAACACTTGAGATCCAATGTGTTCTTCATCAAATTCTAATGGCACCCAATAATGGTGGTCCTCTAAATTGTGAAACCCAGATGATGATTTTCATCATTCAAGGGCCTCAACATTTCAGCTTCAGATCTGTGTGTATAGTACTTGCTTTGCCTCGATGATTGAAGATTATAAAGTCTGGATTCACAGGTAGAGAAACAATCCTACGATGCAACAAAAACACGCAAGTCATTGCCTAATAACCCCCATCCCTAATACAAATGTCTCACTCCAAGCACTATAGAACAGCAATGAAGAGTTTAGAATTTAAATCTTTACAGCAAAGATACGGATTGACATTGCGTTTTAAATAGTTCTTCCATAAAATTGTTTTAAAATAATAATCAGGAGATGAAGCGAATTCTCGTATGTGCTGCAAATAAACTTCACTACTTCGGTCCAGTTTCTGACCTCAAAATCCTCAACTATATATATTCAATTACAAGCTCTGGAAGAACATATCTAAGATTGAAGTAAGATTTGTATGTGCTCCAAATAATTGAGAAGAAAAAATTAAGATCACACTAGCAATATATCGGTACAATGTACACGGTCAAGCAACACTACAATGTGTTTTTTGTTGATTGAACAAAAAAAAGTGTACGAATCACATGTGATAAGTCACAATGTAATTTTTTTTTATGAGAAACTTTGTGTTGAAAACAAAAAATTACAAGTCGGCGAGGGGAACAAACTTCACCCGACTAAAAAAACAGCTAATTAAAAATAATTTCTTTCCAGTTAGAAAGAACCACATTAGATAAATATGATTTCAGCAATATTACTCTTACTTTTAAGAGAGATGGTAATCTGATTTCTTCTGGCATTACTATAGTACCAACAGACATAGAACAAGCAATAAAGTGCTTACTATCAGCCAGATTTCATTGTGGGTCATTAATGCCATTAGACCCACTAGTTTATAACATAATGAAAAATGGTACACTAGTTCTTGCCATCCTTGCAAGATTCAAGAGAACACCAAATGGTCCTTGTCATACAAGTCATTTATGCAGAGTTCAGTAAAACAAAAAGTTCCATTTTTTTCTAATATGGGGACAGGTTCATTGGCCAATTCCAGCAATACTAACCCATAATTCAAAATAGCAAAAGCAATATCTCCTCGCATAATACGGATTCTAAACATTCATGATCTAGACGCGTATGAGTCAAATTACTTATCCTTCAATCTATTAGTGAACTATCTCTCCAAGGATTGTGAAAGATGTTCCACTAGAAATATTCTCGTTATTCCGTCGACTCATATTCTCAAAAAAAGTAGATCATGCTCTAATATCTTCAAATAAATTAAATCCATACATTAAAACATGAAGGCTTCTTATTCCACAGCAGTGAAAACACTTTTCCACACTTTCATATATTAAGAGATTTCGCTTGAAAAAGAAAATATTCCATACTAATGGATTCAGGTCTATAAACGTCTGTTCCAATGTACGAGATCTTGCAGAATTTACCAATGAGACTCTATCCATTAGTATTACTCAGAAGAAATCAATTATAGACACTATTATAATTAGTTCTGTTCTCTGTAGACAAACTTGGGATTTGCAATCCAAGGTAAAATCAGTTCAGGATCATGGGATTCTTTTCTATCAGATCTTTCAAAAGGAACCGAAACCTAAAGTTAACTTCACTCTTTAAGGAAGGTAGTAAAAAACTTCATGCTAACATTGGATAACAGTATTTTTTTACTGGAACAACCATTCATCAAAGTAAATGAAATCTGGGTAAATTCGAAGAAGAAAGGAAGAGATTAAATGATACCTATTCTCATCAGAATCAGGATGTATGGAAAGAAACTTGCCAGGAACTGTAAGAGCCGCCAAGATACAGAATACAAACCCTAGAAGCAATTCGATAACAACCTGCCTTGCGAATAACGCCATAAATCAGAAAAAAAAAAATCCTAAATCAAACTTAATAAATAAATCGGTACTTTGATCGGAGGTCCCGAAAACTCCTCCTCAGTTATCTTCAATAAGCTCCTATCTGCAACCAAATCAAAAATCCATCAAAAAGCACTCAGAATTCACCATAAAGGAAAGATGAAATTGCAGGGAATACGTTGGACGGTCAAATAAGCGGAATGAGCGAGAACAAGAACTCCGAAAACCCCAATGACGAAGCCACCACCCATCTCACTTGAACCTTGATCTCAGAGTTCTGAACGATTGCGAAACTTTACGATCGATCTCGATGGTGCCGGAACTGCACAGATTTGGTTTGCCAAGATTTTCGCACCAGCGCCACAATGTTCATACGACGAGGTTCTTAAACTTTTGATACGACACGTCGTGTTTTTTCTTGTTACATATTGACAAGCTTAATTTAAGGTAATTAACCCAAAAAAACCACTAATTTATGTGATCAGTGAGAAGACAAACACTAAATAATTTTTATTAATAAATAAAATACTAAAGTATAGAAAATGAACAAGACAAACATCATTATCACCTTTTTCATCAAAAATTTAATTTTTTCTACAGTAGATATGTCGTCTTTTCATAAGAAACCTGTACATGAAATAATTGTAGTCAATGACTTACTTTCTATAGCGGAAGGCCAGTATCCGTTGCAGAAATGAAATTTTCCAACAGTGAAAACTTGTCTTCCTAATCAACATTATAACTCAAAAGAATTTCAAATGCAGTTAACATGTATACGGGGAATCATCTCCTTGGATCTTGAAACACATCTTCATCCAGGAAAATTGTCTGACCATGATGAAGATCTTGATGTGGCATCATTAACATCGAATAACATAGAGTTTGGTGTGTCCCATATTCTATTAGGTCAGGTCGGTGGATCCGCATTGTATATCTCATTTAGGATTTTGTTTTATCTATAAATTCATCTAAGTTAGAGTCGTAAAACTCGCTTTGTATTATGATCTTCATAGTAGATTATTCCCATTTTTTTTCATGAAAGAGTTTTTCCACATAAATCTTGTGTCTCACATATTTTTTTTTTCTTGTTATCCTTCGATTTCTAACCGTATTCAAAAAACTCGAAGGACACTAATGGGACAATGTTGAGATGGTATTATCTGCGGAGCTTGCAAGTGTCACTTGAAATTTCGAAGGTGTAAGATATTTATATAAGTTAAGGAACTCATCTTGAGTTAATTTTGTTGTACATTAAACATTATTTAGAGCCAAAGACATTCTCTTCCATTTCTCATATTTGTTGAACTTTTTCTTCGATATTTTTTGTAGGTTTGATCTTGAATCAATTTAGAACGAAAGTAGGAATACGACAATACCACCTCAGATCAGTGCAACTTCATTTTATGGACTCGAACTCTTCTTGATTCTCGATCATTATATAGATGAACATTTTTCGGGTATGAGCGAATATCATTGATCGATCCCCATTTAATCCAACACCATGAAACGACTGCATAGGGTTAATAAAGAGAAAGGGCAATAAGAAAAATCTTAGTCTTGACTAGGCTTAGTAGCTTAATTTCATGTCGATGCTTAGCTAATAATGAACATCAGGTAAGATAGTAAAATTAAAAGATAAGCTTAACCTTATCCTTATGATATAATATTAATTTTTTAAAATAATACATTATACGAATCAATAAGTAAATAACACGTAAACGTCACTTCAGAATATGAGTTTATAGTATAAAATAACATTACTCACAAATTTATTCATTAATATATTATGGGGTAATTATCAATATTAATTATGAAGTATAATTGACATCTTGAACTTTTATTTTTGTTATTTAACACCTCAAAATTTGAGATGTTAGAAACGAACACTCTCAACCGTTAAATGGTGGATATTATCTACAAAAATTAGCTTTTGCGTTGTTGAAAATACTCTTTTTACTGCTGAAAACACTCTTTACGCAGTGAATACTTACCTTCCATTGAGAAAAGCAAGTCCTTGAAACATGATTTACTTTCCACAACAGATATTTGTCTTTCGTTGCGGAAAGCAAGTCATTGACTACAACTAATTCATATGTACGGGTTCGCTACAAAAAAGACGACATATCCGCCACGGAAAAAAAATTTACCTCAAAATGAATATTTTTTCATCTTCAATACCCGCATAGTCTAGGGTACTGTTTCGTCGTCGAAGTGGAGATATTTAATTTCAGAAGAACACGTGGCCACAAAAAACATTAGTATCTGTCATTTAACGAACCCCCTAATTGCGACGGTGTCCGTTGTTAACGTCTCAAACTTTGACGTGCGAAAATAAAAATTTAAAATGTCAGTTAAAAAGATATCATACTTTGGTGTCAATATTGATAATTACCATAAAATTAGAATATAAATTAATTAGAAATATATTTGCTTATTATTCAAAATCCTGTAAGTTGAACAGCATACATAGTGGGGTTTGTTTATAAGGCAGAACAGAGGAAGTATGAAATTAGCGCTTCGGAACGCCTGTGTCTCCGTTTCCCGCTCCTTCAACCCTAGCCCTGCAAACCTTCATTTCTTCTTATTCTTCTCTCCTCCCTCAACACCTGCTCTCTCTCCCTCTTCCATCACAAATCGCCTTGCTCATCGTTTCCGAGGTCCGCTATCTGCTGGTTTCTTCTGCTCTTCGATGACCGGCGGTGACGATGGCTGCGCTCCTACTTCCTCTCCTTGGCTCGGAAAACAGTTTGAGGAGTTCCGTGTTCAGCTTGAAGAGTCCGGAAGCTTGCGGGAGCGCATTCGAGGCGTTGCTATGGAGATTGAATCCTCCACTAGGTTAATGCATGCTAGCTTGCTTTTGGTCCACCAATCTCGCCTCAATCCTGGTACGGGAAGACTTTATTCCTCTCTCTTATTAATGTCTTTCATCAACGTTTGTTTTTCAAAATGCATTGCAGATGCGGAGGTTTTAGACAAGGCAAAGGCTCATATTGTTGTTTTGAAGGAGCTCTACAGCAGACTTGCGAAAATTCTCCATGAATGTCCTGGTCAGTATTATAGGTGAGTGTCTTCTAATGGTGAATCTGTTTCTGTTGACCTGGTTTTTATATTGTTGACAGCTTCAACTCATGCTTTGATATAGGTATCATGGCGATTGGAGAAGTGAGACGCAGACTGTTGTCTCACTTCTTGCTTTTATGCACTGGTTAGAGACATCAGAGCTCCTTTTGCACGTTGAAGCTGAGGAAAAACTTGGATGTCTGTTTGTTTATGCTCATACTTGTTGATTCTGATTTGATACTTCGTTTGATGTTGCACAAATAATTCTGATGAAAAAAAAACTCCATAAAACCAAAATCTACGCTAAAGCTCCTCCAGAACAGTTCAGTCTTCTGCTTTTTTTTTTCTTTGGCATCAGATTTTTACCCCTAAGATCTGCAGACAATATGCTCATATTTCGTTCGATTGAGTACCAATTTCTTACATTGGCTTGCCTCTTCTGAAGTAACCCATTGTGGGTTTGATTTGTTGATTTGTCTGACCTTGTAAGATGTTAAGCCTTTTTCTGCCCTCCAAATTCACAAGCAAAACCACAAAAATTTATTTTATTAAATGTTCCCCGGCAAATGGTGCTGTAGTTGACTTCCTTGATCAAATGTTAGAGGTGAAACAGACAATCAACCTCTTTATAGCTACATCAATCATAGATGCAACATATTTTTTCATTAGCGTGACATTAGAATGGTCATCCTTCCAAAGTTTAATGTTATTATTACTGCAACTGTTTCACTACAATTTTTTTGCTTGATTTTCTTTGGGCTTTCTGTTTTTAGCAGTTTTTTTTTAATAATTTTTGGCTACGTTACCATTGTTTTATGGAATGGTAGTGGAGGTAATATGTGTGGGCTTCTATTCCACATTCTTAGATTTGTATGTGTTGGTTGAGATAATGCCTGAGTAAAAAGAAACTGAGAAAGTTAAAGCAATATGTTGAAGGCCCTATTTCGGTTATGTTTTCATGACATGATTGAACATTAAGTACTGAATTGTTGTTTGCATCTTGCAGTGAACAATTCAGAATTTGGTTTGGATATTGAAGACTATCTTGTTGGTAAGTCGAGTTTGATGAAGCGATTTACTTTTCGTGTATGCATGTAACCAAGTTACGACCATTCATAGATTAAACATCTAGATGTTGACTTGGAAGCTTTTTATATAAATAAATTAGTAACAATGGTTGATGAGAGAAATTTGGAGAAACCACAATTATCTGTTGACACTTGATGGGTATATCTGATTCTTGGCTATCTGAAAAAGTGGATCAGCTAGTAGCATATCAGCTAGAGTTTGCTTTTTGATCTCATACATCTGTGAATTTCAAAAGCATTTTTTGCTTATTTTTCTTTCTCTTAAAAAGTTTAAAACATGCTGATTTTGGATATTTTCTTTCTGTGCAGGTATATGCTTCATGTCCAACGAAATGGTGAGAGCAATACTGGGCTGGAGTAGAATTAATTTTTTATGCAAACTTTCGAGTAAATTGTTTTACTGCTTTTTCTTGGAGTAAAATATGAAAGAAGGGTTTTAGGGGATGTTAAATTTGGGGAATGTGGAAGCAAGCAACTACTGTAAATCTAAGCAAACTATAGTTGGGAAAGATCATTTCTACAGAATATCCTACGCGTCTCAAACAGACTGACTGATATCTTTTATGTCCTTGTAGCCAAGGTATGTTGTGAACCAAGTGACAGCTGGGGACTACAATTGTCCAAAAAAGGTGTTGAAGTTCTTTACAGAGCTTCATGCGGCCTTTCGGATGCTAAATCTTCGCAATGATTTTCTCCGCAAGAAGTTTGATGGTATCTTTTTTTTTTTCTTTTTAGTTATATAAAACATGCGATTACTATTTTAAGGTTTTGCTTCTCGTTATTGGAACCAGAGCTCTGCATGTGAATCATCTCTGTCTGCAACAGGCATGAAGTATGATCTAAGAAGAGTTGAAGAAGTCTACTACGATGTTAAAATCCGAGGATTGGCAGCAGATGAAGATCAACACAATGAGTAGGTTCACTCTTCCATTGCAGTCTGCAGAGATAAAGGTCAGTCGATTTTCTGGTTTGATGTTGACATCTGAACTCGAAGATCTTGAACTTATTAGACAAATCGACCGTGATGACGTTTCTTCTGTAACTGGCATTTTAAATTCTAGGCAGTCTCTGATAAGATAAAGAATGAAATAGTTTTTGAAGAAATCTCTTTCTTCAAAATTCTGGGGTCAACTCCATTCCATCTTTTTATCCTTTTTTTTTATTCTCCACTGAAAAAACAAACGAAATTATTTAGTGCAATAAAATTTAGAGAAATTAACAATACTATCCCTAAACTATAAGATCAATCACAAGTCAATAATTAAATAAGGGAAATTAACAAATCAATCATTGTACTATGAAATCAATGACAAGTCAACTACTAAATAATTTTTGCTAACAACTTAAATATTGAACTATGGGAAATAGACGAAGTATTTATCGTTATTACATTTTTTGTAATAAATGTTGTAGTTCTGTAGTGGAACATTGTCTTTCCACGGAGAAAAGACGACTTTCCGCAGATAAAAAACAAATTAATTGTCTTCTTCGTTGAAAAACACAGACAACACAAACAAGATGTAATTTTTTTATAGATAGTAAAACAATTCTAAATCTTTTGAAATCTAAAATATTAAACATTCTTTTACAAAATTTTCTAAATTATAAAACTAAAAAAAAGTAAAATCAATATAGTATTTTATCGAATCCATTCTCCATGGATGTTAATTGTAACGTATCAAATTCAAAACTCCCAATTTACTGCATTCTTCCAAATCAAAAATCCTAATTTGAATTCAATTCAAATTATTAATCTAACCTAATAATGTTTTCCCCAAACCCAGTCTAACCGAAACCCAAATTAGTGTTAGATTACTAAATGGTCACGCGTTTTGGAGTAATGGCAGTGAAACGGAAAACGTTTCCGTTATCCCTCATTGAATCCAGACCTCTGGAAGGTCGGATTCATGAAGAATCTTATAAGGAAATAAGTGTGAGACTCCCCTATAAATAGAGGGTCTCACCGAGGAAGGAAATCACACAAAATCGGGGAAGAAGTCTCAAAGCTCGGAGAAAAACTCACCTCTGCAGCGAAGGAATCCCTCCCGAAGAAGCTTCCCTCCAGCCGAGCAACACCGCAGCGACCGACAACCTCCTGCAGCAGCAGACGACCACTGAGCGGAGCTCCCCGACGCAAAGACAGAGAGAAGCTCTGTCTAGGGTTCACAGGAAGAAAAGAAGAAGGTCCAATTTTGAAGTCAAACCAGAACCGGTTCATCTTAAGTGAACCGATCCAGCTTGATCCGACCCGACCCGACCCAGCTTGATCCGACCTGACCCAGTTTCGGCGCAACCCGAACCGATCCAGTTTCGACCCGATCCGACCCGAAGTCGTCTTCGACTCATTTAAGGTCTTTGACGGTAACGATATTCTGCCCGAATCTCTTTCAATGATTAATATCGTTATTTTCGGAAATTTAATAGATATATTATTTTGGAAGGTATTCGACGATTTTCAACGTTCGTTCAACACTTAAATCATCCTAACGTCCTAACTCTCTCGGAATCCAGGTAAGTGGAACACTTACGTCGTTTTGGCCATAGGCCCTACATCACAAGACATATAATATTTTCGTTATAATTATTTTGTTATTAAAGTTGTTATTTTGTTATTAGAGTTATATAGTTTTATCCTGTCACGCACGACTAGATATTGACACATGGTATAATCAAGATAAAAACTATAGGTCAATTTGTATGTGCATGAAACTGATGGAATTGACGGAAACTGAGATGGCTAATGAAAGCCTGAACGCATGAAACCTTGTGATAGCTAATGAAAGCTTGAAACTTGGTAGTTATTTTTGAGATGGCTAATGAAAGCCTGAACACATGAAACCTTGTGATAGCTAATGAAAGCTTGAAACTTGGTAGGGCTGGAAAATGAATTCCAACCAGTATGTAACTTTCAAACTTAAAAACTTGGTAATGCGTGAGATTAAACATTTATGCACGTGTTACCACTTACTGAGTTTATCTCACATTTTAGTTTTGTGATGTAGGTGAATTTTTAACAGATGAGGAACTTGGACTGATCGAGGATTTTCCCGAAGTAGAAGAACATACAGAGGGAAATATCGAATATGTCAATGATGGGCCAGCAGAATGAATTTTATTAAAATTTTCATATTTTGAGAAGAATTTTATTTAAATGTTTTAATTTTATTTGAATAAGTTTGTATTTGGTTTTTCAATGAACTACGTTTGATTTAATAAAGTTTTAATTAAATACTTTATGGGATTTTGAATATTAGGATTAACTCTAATAATGGTTTTAAACCATTATGTTGTTTAATTAAATGTTTCTGCCATAAATAACTATTTCATTAACTAATTTTGTAAATGAGAATTTATAACGACCAAATTAAACCTAATTTTGTAAATCGATTTGGGAAAAATTTTAGGGTTTTCAAAATTGGGGATAATATAATTTGGGGCGTTACATTAACTATTTTGCATTGAAAGTCTTTAAAATAATGAGTTCTTGTAGTTTTTTTCATGAGTATTAGCTATGTTTCACTGTAAGTTTTCAAAAAGTTAACGGCGATGTTCCTTGTGGCTATTTCTCATAGTTTAGTGGTTAAGTTATTAGTGAAAATACGTTAGTAGTTAATTTGTCATTGATTATAAAGTATAGTGGTTGATTTGTTAATTTCTCATTAAATAATATTGTTTTTATTTACTTCATCAGTGAGTTATTAAGTTAATTCCGGCAGAAACTGTTGGTGAGTTTCATGAACTAAAAAGGTGGAATTTTGTTACGTGCACATTCAATTAATTATATTCTTAAATTTAAGGTAACGTTTTAATTGCAATAATTAAATGCAGAACTAATTCTTCAACACCCAATTCCTTTAAAACAAATTCATTTCTTCCCCTCAAAAAAAGGGACCCGAAATCATCTGCTGCTCCACAGTTTCACAGGCTTTGCACCGAAATCCAGACATGAAAATCTGGAGCAGCAGGCATGGGTTCATGGCTTCATCTATTTCAGTCCTCATCGTCTTCCTCTCCTCGTCAGTGACAGCCCAGGAAAATGGTAAATAATCTTCAAACAGGCAAAGCCTAAACTTGATTATTTTTGTGTTATGTTCTTTTTGTTTGTGATGGATTGTGGTCAGAGGACGAGAGAGAGTTCGATTACTACAAAGGAAGCTCCAAAGGTCCAGATAAATGGGGAGAGCTTAAGAAAGAGTGGGCAGTTTGCAAAAATGGAACAAGACAATCTCCCGTCGACATTCCCTTGCGCCTACTCCGAGTAACCCGAGATTCCGGTGGTCTAACTGCAACCCACATCGCTTCCGATGCTACTCTCCTCAATAGAGGTCACGATATTTCGGTACGAATCTTTCATTTTACAAATCAATCTCGACGGGTAATTATTTATTTTACATAAAATTATTCTATCAATAAATATATATCGAGTAATATTAAGTCTCTCAATTTTACCTGTTGACGTTGCGCTTTTTATTGTTATTTATTGATATAATAAATAAAATCAATTATAATAAATATTATCTTAGGAAATAAAAACATAAAAATATAAAATTAAAAGATAAATTTAATATTATTTATTATTTATAAATATTTGAGAGATGTGTTTCTCTAAGTATATCTTTATTTTATTTAATATAAATTCTAATATCCTTCACCTAAGTTGGCACATTAGGAAACGTCATCTAACACGCTATATATCGCGATATTTTTGCACAAATTATTGCTTACACAATCAAATCTAATCTAAACATCATCTTGAAAAATCGATTTTTGGTCGCGGGTAATTATTTATTTTATGTAAGATTAAACGATCGGGCAAATTATATTTCCACTATTGACTATTTGTTCTTAAAGTTTCATCGATTTGGTTTTTAATGGAAATACTAACATTGCTCGACTAAGTTGACGCGTTAAAATATTGTATTCTTAAACCAAATCATTTATTCAAAATTTTATTAATCGAACCAAAGGAGTACAAGGCAAGAACTTCGAGGCGTTTTAGTTTTACATTGTTGGTTATATGAACGCATGTAGATACGATGGGAGGGGGATGCCGGATCGATTAACATCAACAACACTAAATATCGTCTTCTACAATGTCATTGGCATTCGCCTTCAGAACACACCATTGATGGCAGAAGGTCTGTTTTTTTTTTTTGCTCTTGGAAAATTAACAAAACAATCACTGAATTATGAATCATTTTTATTCCGAGGAAAGTCATCTTTTCTCGCTCACTTTTTTACAGTGGAAAGACAACATTCTGTAATAATAGTTGACTTGTTATTGAACATTTTTACGTTGTTTTCTTTTATGTTTTTTTGTTCATAACCTTTCTTTATACAACACGAAGCTGACTTGTTTTGTTTTTGTCAGGTACGACTTGGAGCTACATATGGTTCACCAGAGCTCAGACCCAAACGCCACAAACAGAAGACTCGTCCTTAGTTTTCTTTACCAAGTTGGTCTTTTTCCAGATAGGTTGCTTTCCCAGGTTACGTCTTCTAGAATTTCTGTTTTTGTTTTTTCAGACAAACTTTTGAGTTCTTCAACTTTGAAAAGTAAAGTCTTATAAACAGTAAAACGCCCTCATTGATTATTCTACGGGGAGTTTATACGAAACTTCATTGGAAGTTGTCTTTCTCTTTGGGTTCTGTAGTTATACTACAGATGGGTAGTGAAATTTAGAGCTCATCTAGCAGTGTACTAGGGCGGGAGCTGCACACCAAACTTGAATCTGCTAAATACTCAATATTGTCTGCTTTGAGCTGAAACTCTCACAATTTTATTCTTGTGTTTAGCCCAAAATTGCGTTGTATTAGATAAGAAATAGAACTCTACTTATAAACTATGTATTTTTCACTCTCATAAGCTATGTGAGATTATGCATTCTCACTGATATGAGTCAAATTCTCAATTGGGCAATCCTTAATTTTATTGAGCATGCTTTCACAGTTTCCTTCCTTTGAAGCTAGATGTCTTCGTCGGCCACATTTCCAGTTTGAGTTTTGACTCTGATACCATTTGTAACATTGTCAGTTCTCCTAATACAATATTGTCCGCTTTGAATCGAAACCCATATGATTTTGTTTTTGAAGTTAGCTCAAAATGTGTTGTGTTAATTAGAAAGGAGAACCCTACTCATAAACCATGCATTTTTCACTCTCATAAGCTATGTGAGATTGTGTATTCTTACTGGTATTGGACAATCCTTACTCTCACACGACATGCTTTCACACAATCTCCCTCTTTTGAGGCCGAATGTCTTTGTCAGCCATATTTCTAGTTTGAGTTTGGGCTCTGATACCATTTATAACGTTGTCAGTCTTTTTAATATAATATTGTCTGTTTTGAATCAAAACTCACATGGTTTTATTTTTAAAGTTAGCCCAAAACGTGTTACGTTAAGTAGAGAGAAGAATCATACTTATAAACCACGTATTTTCTATTTTTTCAAATGATGTGAGATTGTACACCTTCACTAATATGAGTTGAACTCTCAATGAGGTCATCCTTCGCTTTATAAGGCTAAGTGCTGCCATTGTCCAACCGAAGAAATCTACAATACCTTTGGTTTTTTGCAGGATTTAGTTTGATCTTCAATGGCACATCTTATTGCAGATAACTTTTGACCTCAAAGAAATGATATTTACCGAAAAGAAGGAGAAGAACCTGGGCCTGGTAAATCCTTCACAAATCTCCATGGCTTTGAGAAGATACTACAAATACATGGGCTCTTTCACTATCCCCCCATGTACTGAAGGAGTTACTTGGATAATTAATCAACAGGTAAATACTTCTATGTACTTATAAATATTCCCCTGTATTTAATTCTATGTTTCCTCTCTAATATTGCCATTCAAACACTTGTGCATCATTTTAATGGATTTAATTATTAAGATAAATTATAACAAATTGAAATAAAATATTAGTTAGATCAATTAATAAAGATCATATAAACATCAAAACAGCAAGATTAGAATATAAAATTAGACTTTAAACCTAGCGTTAAGATAAATATTGAAATTCTTTATATTGCTCTCGTGTTTTTGTTATTTGTTTAGATTATGCCGGTTACGTGGTATCAAGTGCAGCTACTGAGAGTGGCCGTTCACGACGTAAGTACTCTCGCTAAATCAGAAATTTAGCCGAAAAAGCTGATCCAGAAAATGATGGGAAGTTTGTCATTGTGTGTATTTGTAGTATGCAAGAAACAATGCTAGGCCGGTGCAACGACTTAATGGTCGACCAATGCAGCTCTATTGTCCAAGCCGTCGGCCGAAAAACTAAGTAAAATCAAGCTTTACAAGCCTGGATTTATCGTAGATTTTCAAAACAATGTCTTGAGTTAAAAAGGGAGAGCATTTAAAAGATAGAGGCTTTTATGATTAATAACATTTCAATCTACCTTTTCCTGCCAAATTAATGTTATGTTTATTCTCTGTTCTTATTTTTTATAGTGACAAATATTTATAATTTATTACATTAATTACACTAATTAAATAATTCATAAAATAAAAATAGAGAATAACTAGAACAGTACTCCACACATAAGTAAGTTCATTGCCGTTTATAAGAAAGCATATACGTAATTTTTTATCTTTTTGCTAAATGACCCGACACTAAAGTTTGGTATTGTTTTTGCAAGACTAAAAGTCAGAGGCGGCAGTGGGTCGGCTCGGTCTGCCATCAGGACCATGACAATGGGTCGGCCGGTCTTGCCATCCGGAGCCCATGAAGAGTAAATAATACTCATTTGAAGTGTTTGGTAACAAAAATAAATAATTTTTTTTTCACACTACAACAATTTTAATAAGATGAAAGATTTATTTTTTAATAACGTAAAAAAAATTATAAAATATATATACTTTAAATTCTTCAATTTTTAAATAATAACATTTAACCATCTACTTTCTCTCATATTCTTTTAATTTTTTTGCCTAAAATCTAATATATATTTATGTAATTTAATAATTAAACATCAAAATTTATTAACTATTAAGAGTGATAAATCACTTTTAAGTAATTAATTTACTAAATAATTATTGTTTTTTTCCTAGCACTAAAGCAAACTAGGACTAAAGTAGAGTAGTAGCTAGACACAATGTGAGTCATGTACTTCATATCAATTGGCATTTTGATTTTATTTTCAAAAATAAAAATTGCCCCATTGGAGGATTTTGGGGGGAGAGACCTTAACTTCTCAATCAAATGTTGAGCATTCGAGAGACTCAATTCTCGTCCCTGAAATGCTTCTCAATTGTTCTTCCCATTCCTTAAACTTCTTAGTCCTATCGAGGATAGAATTAGCATTGATTGGGAAGGGAAAGAAGAAACTAGTAATCCATTAAATTCAATAGGACTTTACCCTAGAAGAACACAACGGGGATAAAGAACTCTTAAACAAGCCATAATTACGCGATCTATATGAATTTGAGCTAAATTTGGTAGGTGATACTTTGTTTTTCAATTCCGAAGCCTAGCGTCTCCTAATAACAATCTATCCCCTTAATCTTTCCAAGTAATTTCCAATAATAGCAAACTATTCTCATTCCTCCTTACTTGATGTCTTTACAATGCTTTTTATCTCTCATTGTATAACTTAGCCTCATAGGAGACTTTCCTTTCAAATCAAGAAGAATTTACCCTAGAAGAACTCAAAGGGGATAAAAAACTCTTAAACACGCAAGAATTACACGATCTATATGACTTTGTGCGAAAGTTGGTAGGTGATACTTCGATTTTCAATTCTGAAACCTAGTGTTTCCTAATAACTCTCTATCACCTTAATCTTTCCAAGTAATTTCCAATAATAGCAAACTATTCTCATTCCTCCTTATTTGATGTCTTTACAATGCTTTTTATCTCTCACTGCATAAGTTAGCCACATACGAGACTTTCCATTAAAGTCCAGAGGACTTTACCCTAGAAGAACTCAAAGGGGATAAAGAACTCTTAAACACACAAGAATTGTGCGATCTATATGAATTTGCGCGAAATTTGGTATGTGATACTTCATTTTTCAATTCCGAAGCTTAGCGTCTCCTAATAAACACTATCACTTTAATCTTTCCAAATAATAGCAAACTATTCTCATTCCTCCTTATTTGATGTCTTTTATAATGCTTTTTATCTCTCATTGCATAAGTTAACCACATGGGAGACTTTCCATAACCTAACTAGGCCCAAAGGGTTGAACCGTATAAGAACAAGAGATAGACTATGGTTGATGGCTCAAATACACAGGCATTAGGTGACTGCTAAGTCCATATTTTTTGAAGAAAATAATAATGAAAATAGCACAAAAATATGTTACTTGTGCCAAATTTTCATTGGCTAGAAAAAAAGAAAGACAACAAGGATTGGAAAAAATCATACCTCCAAGCCTGAGCAGCGATTGTACTATGAGCATACTTAGCGAGCAAAGATATTCTAAAGAGATGGGGGATGAGTCTCTTAAACTGTAACCTCATTTGAAGGAAATACCTTCCGAATGAAGCGCAGAAAGCGTTGAGAATAGAACGTTGGATCCACAGCAGAGATACGTATCGAATCGAACTGCATCGATTTGAAAGCATGTTCGATCTTCTTGCTCATGTTGTATTCTTGTAATATGTCGATTATCCCGAGATATAGAACGACATCATATGCCTCGCAGAATATCTCACTTTCTTCCTCTGAAATTTTTTCTGCCCTTGCAGGCATGTTCACTCCAAGCTGGATTTGAAGTCTGCATGAAAGAGATTGGAAAAAAATCACTTCAAAAGGTCAATTACGGCAGAAACCGAGCAGTAATCATATTTCTCTGATATGCTTATGCACAGATAATGAAGATTCTTAGGCATTGCATTGGAAGGGGACCATAATGAGGTAAGAGATAATCATACCTTGCAGTACCAGGTAGCAGAAGATCAACAATTTCATCACCAGCAGATGATGCTCTTAGTCGGCTGCCTCTCATGTGGGGACCCACAACAAGACTGTCATCATCTGAACCGCGGGGGACCAAAACAAGGCCCTGTGGGTAGCTTGCCATTTCATCTTCCCAAGGATCTGCCATTTAAATCACGCCAGAATTTGTATGATTCTAAAATGATAGAGATTTTCAAGTAGCAAGCGATTATAGCAAACGCATCAGTAAAAGTCCAGAGTAATTATCACAAGACATATGCATGCATTGAATAATATGACGGAAAATAAAAGGGGATGATATACCCCTCATGTGGCTAACTTATGCTAGGAAAAGCAATAAACAACATTAAGAAAGTAATAAAGGAGGAAGAACAATTTAGGATATTCATGTAGTATAATATAATAGTTGCTATTTAGTAGGCAAAAAGGTAATGAAAATTACTTAGAATAGTGGGAGAGCATCTATAAAGAGGAATAGGTAGTTTGAGGTAAGGAGTCTTTGAGAATTGGTCAGGGAGACAGAGCCTCTCGAATGGCTCAATGTAGTGTACTTTAGTATTTTTTTCAATCAACCAACAGCCACTATTAAGTTGTTTTCTACCAATTTTAAAGCTGTTCTGTACCTGGAGATTTCCAAAATTAAAGGTCATTTTCCTAATAAGAACCATTGGATACTAATATAGCTAAATTTCTCCAAGGAAAGAATCAGAAAATAGTAACCTGGCTGTCTGAGTGGATCAACAGCATTTTTATCATATTGATAACACATTTAATGTTGACTACAGTAAAAAGCAGTTTTCGTCTATACCCAGGATGATTCAATTTTTTCTTTGGTAGCTTTTGAAATTAATCTCTACTACCTCAAGAAACAACCATAATCAATAAATACTTTAAGTTTATAAACACTATCAAAATGTCTAACAAATAGTGTCATGTTAACAACTTAATATAATCAGCCTGAGCCATTATTTTACTTTAGTCAGGTCGTAACATTGCCAGCTAGTTTCACTTGAAAAACAAGTTCTAAGATGAAAATTTCACTTCCTTCCAGTGCTATTTTCAACAATTAAAATAAATCACAGAACATTCAATGTGATGCTGACCTTCCTCCGCAAGAACTCCAAGTCCATCAGATCTCATGCTTCCATTGGATATGATAGATCGTAGGTGCTGTGGAGCACGATAATGCACACCTAGCAAGAGGCTGTAATCCATTATGTTTTGTACTTCCAAAAACTTACTGTCTATCTCAATTTGTCTGCATAAAGATAAACACAAGACCGGAACTGAGTTGGTAAAGTTAGCAGTAATAGAAAAGTCAAACAATGTCTCCCGAGCTCCTACTTTCATGAAAGTCCATGCCCGTTATTCAGGGCATGCATGACACAATTTATCAAAATTTCCAGTAACGTAGATAAAATAACTCTAGAGGGGACTGATAAACATGTAGAAAAGTCACAGTAAAAGTGAGAACAATAATATTACGTTTTACTGAAAGATGATATAAGAATTATCCAAGAAAAGATTCCTAAGATCACTTACTTCAGTAAACTCTCTCGCCAAGAAGGTTCCAAATAAAAGCAGTAGCTTAAATCCAAATCCTTGAGTATTGTGTTTTCATCGATTTCAACTTTGTCAGCAGAACGCCCCAGTGATGATCCCTTTAAATCAAATCTTCGATGGATCCGTAATTCAGTGCAAAACATATTCCCCATCACTACAAAGCGAAACTGTAGATAAAGTATTTTCAGAACAAGTGGTAGATTCAAAAACAATATTTTACAAGTTTAATCAATAATAAAGATTATAGAGGACCATGATAAATTCTTTCACAAAAACATTGTATTGGAATTTCATAATATCTTAAGTTTCAATTGGAGTCTACCTGGTGATTAGCCACCAAAACCTGGTAATTTCTTGGCAAAGTTTATGTGATTATTACCTTTCGACCACTTGACGGCTCAATTCTATGCAGACCAAAGAATTTTGTAACGAGAGTGTTTTCATATGATCTCACATGATGATGATAATCTGGAAGCATCCTTAGAAGCACCTGGACATCAGAACAAAGATTACTGAAGTTCTGGATGATGAAAATAGGAATTAAAGTACTATTAAACATAGCATGAATTCAAAGTAAGTGTTAAAAAAAACTCAGGTAGAGTGAAGAAAAAAAGAGACGAACCCATGTATTTGGGTAAGGGATATGAAAACTATTAACAGCTTCAGTTCCGTGTAACAAAATGAAGATGGTGCAAATAGAGGTATACAGACCTTAACTTCAGATTTCC
>CM039476.1:16340197-16531026 GCA_022433065.1 Begonia loranthoides | reverse complement strand
AAGGAGGATCTTCCCACCTCAATCTCACTTCCTTGATCCAAGAAATTATGAACCAAGCAAGCTCTAAAGAACAGAACTAGCGTCAAATGTTAAAGTTTCCATTTTTATTTTCTAAACTTCATCGTCTTCGAATTGAATCTTCAATCTGGATACCCAAATGAGAAGACGATGAAGGGTTTATCACAATATGAATATTGAAAAACATTATGAACTACAAAAGCTCTGCAAAATCAAAGCAGAAAGCTTGCCTTCGTTCTATCTCTTCAAAGAAAGAAAACCATAACCGCCATTAAAGGAGGCAGATGAAGCATAATTTCCCACTTGGGTGAGGAGAAATCATCGAAATGAATTTCTAACTAAATCCAAATGACAGTAGTCAGAGACATAAAAACACTAACTTTAGATCTGTAATAAGTGATTTCTAGCTTTTTTTTCTCTTAAAAACACTTCTGTATCGAATGGTCCGGCCATCGTCTTCTTCAGCCGCCTCTTCCCTTCTCTCTACGCCTCTTCGGACTTCTGTCAAAAGGCCATGATTCAAGGGTTATTTTGAACTTTACCCAGATTAAATATCGAAAGAACGTAGAAGATTCTCCATAAATGGATGGTGGGTATCGAAAATGATTGAATAAGATGAAAGATTCCGATGAGGAATCAACCAGTCGTCGCCGTCGATGTAAGAAATGTCAAGATAAGGAGCTGATTCCGTTTGATTCAGCTGCTTTCCATACGACACTCTGTACGTGTAATTAGCTCCGGGTCCGATGCATCCGTACTCTCCGAACACCACCGTCCTGTGTAATATCCATAATTTTAATCAAACAAGCAGACTACTGTAAGAAGAAAATCCATGCAAACAAGTCAGAAACAGTCGTTACACTTGGTTTGTCCATGGCGGCCGACTCAGTGCATTAAAGATTGAGATAAAATAGTCTAGGAAAATTGGTTCTCACTCGTCTCTAGAAGGGTCTCTCCAGTCATTCCAGCCATCGGAAGAAACAACCTCCGACATGTAGGTGTTGGAAAACACCACCGTCGCGTACGTCCCCCAAGCTCTGCCCAGCCAAACTTTCCCACTTCCATTGATAAAGCAGTTCACAAACGAAAACCCACTTTGCTCGCCGATCGACTGCCTCCCCTGAGCAGTAATAGCTCCACTAACCCCATCGGAAACTGGTATCGCCACTGAATTTATGGTGCAGTCCTGCCCAGAAAAGAGAAAACCAGAGCAGTAAGTTGGGAGAGTCCTCGAGAAGTGAGATGGGATTGTTATGAGATCTATAAACCTCGTAGATTGATTTGCCGTTTCCAAAAATGAAATCGATGGATCCTTCAATGAAGCACTGTTTGAAGTAATGCCTCCCATGATCGTCGTTTAGAGTGTCTTGAGCTCCATAAAATCCACACCCGTAAAACGCAGATTGGTCTCCGGCAATCCGAAGTGCCACTGCTTGGCCTCCAACTATTCCGGGCAACGGCGGCGGAGCAGTATTCTACTCACAAAACCACAACACACCCAAAATAAAATAAAATAACCAAAAATTTGCCCATTCAAGTCTAAACCCTTTTCAGATTTAGAGAGAGAGAGAGAAGAAGAAGAAGAAGAGCTTACCTTAAAGCTAATGTTAAATGCAGTGAAATTAGGAGCAAAAACTGCAACAGAAGAACTATAAACGGTTCCTCCGGTAGAATTTGCAGTATCATTCCATGTTATTTGTGTGTTTAAATAACCTTTTCCTTGAAATATTAAGTTCGTTTTGTTAGCCTGCACCACCACTTTCTCCCTGCAACCACAAATCAAAATCTTTTCTAGACCTTCACAATATTTCTGCCACTTTTTGAAATTTAATGTCTGTTTTTATCTCTATAAACTAAGGTTCTTTTAGTTGCAGCCTGAGTTATTCGCCCGATCTCGTCGGAGATATTAAGAATTACCTGTAAGTGCCGGAATCTATTAAGATGAGGGTCCTAGAATGGCTATACTCAGGAACAGCATCTACTGCCTTCTGGACGCTGCCAAAATTAGCACAACCCTTCAAGTCGACGGTAAAGATGGAAGCAACCTCATAGACGGATATGATCGGAGAATTCCACTTTGTTTTGTCGCATTTTCTTTTGGGCTTTCTCCGGTGATGGTGTCGAGCAGAGACAGTCTGACTCTGAGTTATCAGAGAGAGAAAGTCTTCCACCCTATTTTTATGCAACAGTCCTGCTGCTTGGTAAATAGCAAGATTAAAGCTGTGAGGAGAGGCAATAGAGGATAAAGAGAAGGAATAAAAGGAGATGGCAATGGAGAGGACGGCAATGGCTAAGGCTGAGACCCAGAAAAGGGAAAGGAAGGTGGGATTGATTCTCATGGGTAGAAGAAGAAGATGATGAAGGTGTTTCTTGTCAAGTGATAATGGAGGAGAGACAGTACCTCAATGTTTTCTTCTTCTATTTGTTTTTTCAACTCGGATCTCCGGTTGGATTTTTGTATTTTTGTTGATCATAATCGTATAATTTGCAAGATATTGATGAAATTTGAGTGTGAGATTGAATTATATCGACTGAGGACGAAGAAGAAGAAGAAGAGAGGTAGTGATGATAGCGTGAGAGCAAAGAGAGGCAGGCATGGGCTGCTGCCTGCAAGAAATGGGGGCGGTGGAATGTGGGAGATGATTACGCAGCGCCCATGGCTGTGTAATGATGAGCTGATTTAAGCCTACGCTTACTCACACGATTACTTACCTCTTCTTTTGCATATGACCAATATCAACTCTCTATTTTGGGTAATTCCCACTTTCGGTTGCCTACCGGACGGGCCTACCACTACAAGGAGGGCCAGGTCAAACCAGACCGGCCTTGCAGGGACCAAGGTTGAGCCCGACCGAGCCCAGGCTTGCAAGCCTTCGGACATTGCAGCATTCCGACTGGCTTGTCAAACAAAGCTAGCAAGGTGGCCCGCCTTTATGAAACCAAGCCCAAGTGGGGACCAACCCCAATAGGGTCTGGTACATAAAACATTTTTCAAGCCAGGGGCTGGTCGGCGGCATTTGCTCAGGCAGAATTCCCACTAACCTTCGGCATTGCAGAAGTCGGAGAAAAGAAAAAAGGATAGCTAGGCTTAAAAAAAAGAGAAGGTAAAACTACAAGGGATAATGGATTGATCATCAAGAAATAAAGGGTCACTTTTTATTAGTAAAAACTTCATAAAAATATACACAAAAACCCCGGCAGAATACCGTGGGCAGCAGCCGAGTCGACCCGAGTCATGATTGAGTATCGACAACTCGACACGAGGGGATTGTTCTATGAAGCATAGATGTCCCTTTGAATATCACCATTTGGTAGCAAATTCTTCTGTAATTGCTAAGCTGCATAGGTAAAACCAAAAAAATCGATAGATAAAATGCATGGGCTAAATTAAAAACCGTAATACTGGGTTTACCCTCTAATTCTACTGTCCAATCTTACTTCCCGACGTATCTCATTAATTAGTGCAATTAATTTCTTTATGTAAATGTCTGTAGAATTATAGGGTAAACGTCGTATTACTCGAATCTAAAAAGTGAAGTTAGTAAAGTACCTGGTCGGGTTCGATTCTCTCGAAAGCAAATTTATCCGTCCAAATAGATTTTGCTTCCTCGGCGGCCGGGAGGACAAGGTTCTTCACTTGTAAGTAAGCAAGTAGCCTCTCAATACATGAGAATAATATTTGGAAATAACCCTGTCAATCAAGAATTTGTGAAGAGGTTAGAAATTTTTCAAAAATTTACACCAATAGTCCTCGCGGATCGAGTAAATGTTTCACTTTAGTCCTCATAAATTTTATTTTCGTCTCTAAGATCTGTATAGTTTGTGTATTGTGTTACTTTTACCTTCGTCCTTGCGATAATTTTCTCGCTAAAGTCTTCCAAAATTTGGAAAAATGTGTTCTTTTTCCTCGTTCTTAGAAATATTATCTCTGGCTTGCCGTGAATCGATCGATTGACTATTTTAAAACTTGATAACACAAATTGAAGCAGTATTCGATTATGAAGATCTTAACGAGAACTAAGAACCATGCCAAACTATGAGCGCCTCAAATTATGGTCATCAATGGCCAATGGCCCGCGGTCCGTGTATGCCTGACCTCAGACCGAACTTAGACCTGTTTTTCACATTTGGGCCGACCCGCATACTTTATCCAATGGGCCGGCTTTTTCAAAGAGTTAGCACTGCGACGCAGAAGAAAAAATAATGGGCCTATAGGTCGGCCCAAAAATTGGTTCGACCTTGGACCACCCAAAAATGGGTGAGTCGACGAGCCTAGATCTTGGTCCGCGCCCAGCCCAACCCGCCGCAATGACTCAAACTATTAGAGCAATTTATATAGTTTTCTCGAAAAAGGAAAATCGTTCGAAGTATACGGGGAGTCAAAAATCATGTTAATATTATGCGAATAAGAATAGCAACCAATTGGGCAAAAGATTTAGTCTCGAACCTTTCCCCGATTTACATTGCTGGTTGCAACTAAAGGTAGTTCTGCAATTTCTTGGCCGAAAACTCGAAGCATTGCAGCCGAGACCACAGATGAGCTGCAATATCAGAACATAACAAACTATGTCAGTAGTTTTGAGCAAAAATGACAAGGAACAAGTCAATTTAAAGAAACTCAGTTTCTCACTTGACCATTAAAATGGCACAGTACATTCCCCCAAACTCTAGTCCCCCAACGTCCCTTCTGAAAAAGAAGAATGCAGTAGAGCAAAATTTATGCTAAAAGGATGCAACTGACCATTGATACAAAGATCTTATTACTAACCCGTAAACCATAGCCGGGATGAGGTCGCGCCCACTTGTTATATCGATTATCGGGTCGAAGCAATCCTAAAAGAAAGTAAGGAGTGTTTCAATAAACATATTTCAGTACTTGTCACTGCACTATCGAATGCTTTTCAGGGTCATCACAAATGGCTTGCAGGACGGGCTGGAATTTTTCCTTTTAAGGCCGGGTCCAGGTCTGGACTTGTTTTTTACAGATGGACCAGCGTCGCCGGCTTTATCCAGCAGGTCAGCCCATAGGCCGGACCTGGGCCGCAATTTAACGGACCAGGCCGACCTGGCCTGCTCCGGTGATGACCCTGAAATGCTTTATGAAAAAACTATGAGCAAGGATCCTATCCTTGAATTTTCTCTTTGTCTAGTCTTCACCCAGTCACATAAACCAGATTTTTTTTGCATTGTTGAACGATTAAATTTAAACTACAAATTGAATGTCTAGATTTAAGCAATTATAGGCAGTAATTTCTCTGCAACAATGACATATGCATTCATACAACTGTACACAGACGGAGACCGGAAACATACGTGGAAGATTGCAACAGCTTCTGAGAGTAGAGGCCTAGTTTCGGGGGAAGCAATTTTTCCACTGATCAGCCGCCATCTGACATCGATATCATTACAAGGAACTAAGCCTTTTTCCAATAACTTCTTGTTGGCAACACTTCGGAGGGAATCCGGAACCTTCTCTTCCCCACTGTCGAGCAGCTTCTGCAGAGCAGCATGTATCCTAGTGCAATCTGGCCCACAAAACCACTTCCCTTTTGGTAGTTCCTATTTGACAAGAGAATCAGAATTGTGATCCCACAAGTTTGGTCAATCATAACAAGCCAATTTCAGATCAAATGACAATATTAATTTCACTATTGCTAAGTGGATTCAATTAAATGTTTTCTTATTGATGTGGGTCCAAAACGATGATTTTGGTCGAAAGCTAAAAAAACGATTTTTTTGCGCACCTTAAGAAACGCCATTTTATGCTTCTCCAAACAGCCAACATGAAATTCCTTCTCACACTGATCACAAAGTATAATTGTCCAAGGACCAAATCCGGATTTGCTAAAATCTGACCCTCTGCACGAAAATATATTCGGAACAGGTGCATAAAACTGAAAGTATTTGAGAAAAACCATGAAAGCCCAATTCCCAAGTGTAAATAGATAGCTATGAAAACAAAAGAGTGGACTATTTACCGGCATAACACACATCCACTTAGTTCACTTTCGATATTTTTTACTATTCGAATACATCTTTTGGATATATCATCTATGGGATCAACTCCGGAAATCCTTCCCGCAGCAACAGCATTTTCATTGTACTCTACAAATTTATCTCTTTGGTACATATTCTGGCAAAATTTACAATACCAATCGCCGCGAGGAATATTTGGTAGAGATGCACATTCTGCACAACCAATAAAATTGCAAATACGCATAACCTCATATATTATATATCAAGGAAGATACAAAGACGTGAAGGGAAGAACCCTTATCAATAAGAAAATACTTAATTTAAAGTAATTTCTCTCCAATTAAAGAAAACTAAACTAAAATGATAAATCCCAAAAACTCCAAACAATAGACCCCCTTGACAATATTAAAATTAATATTATCTCAAACATCTGTAATTGACTATTTATCGTCGAAGAAAACAGTATTGCAACTATAATTTATAAGTTTAGAAGTGCCCAAATCCATAATTTTCTATCGGCATTAAAGTTTAAATTTACTAGTTTGATTGACTAAGGTATAGTTGGGAGATGAGTTTGATTTCCAAATATCAATGTATGTAATATAACTATATATTAAAAACCCTTTAAAATCAACTTAATTGCACCTGCAATATCCCTTTTTTTCAACCACCATTTCCGTTCTCTAGTCGTCATAACTACGAATTACGACATATGGCATTCAAACAAACCAATATAAATTAGACAAAATTCTAGAAATAGTTCGAATGGCGACCTATATCAGTTAAAGTTGTTCTTTTACCTTTGTGGAAAGCCCTTGGGCAACCATCACAGAGCAGAAGATTCCCACCATCTAGACATATAATGCATACATCATCATTATCACTGGTGGAAAATTTTCGGCCTTTTGAGAGGGAGATTGCTAATTCATGGAGAGACACCCCGTTTGACGTATAAATGTACGCATAACTGTAAAAGAATTTCACAAAAAAATTATAAACTCTATCAGGAAACGACCGACTTACGAAGTTGCCAACACTTGAAACTAATACTTAACGGTTTTTTCCGAGACGACCAACCAGCGTGAACTTCAAATTGCGAAGGACTAACCTGAAAAATATACGAAAACCCGTAAAATGCCTGCAACTGATGTTCATTACCAGAAAGAAACTTTGAAGAACAAAAAATAATAAATATCACCTCACAGTAGCAGCAAAAGCAAAAAATTCCAGAACCCTTCTTGTAACCTTGGAGCAATTTCTGTTCATAACAAGGAGTTAATTTTTTTTTAAAAATTAAGAATCATAGATAGAGCATATATAATAATTATCTCGAGTACCTGCCCTCGAGCAAAATATGCTAATTCAGTTCCTTCAGGCAATCCACCTTCCTCGAAAACCAACTTATGCAACCGTTGATCTCTTCTTAAGAACCAAAATAATACAATATTTCATGCCCATAAATACACAAAATATATTTAGATAAAAGAAAAATTAGTAAAATAATTTTTTGTAAGAAAAATGGACAGAAGAACCAAAAAAATTGGTACTAACTTTGTTGTCATCTTCCATTGACTTTTGATTTGTGAAGTAATGAACTTTGGAGTGCTTTTTGAGGATTTCAACATGAAATCTGGCTTTGATAACCTAAGATTAAAACGGACAAAAATACATCACTAACATAACAAATAATTTTAACAAGAGTAATTATCAATATTAACCCTGAAGTATTAAAGTCTATTTAACTGACACCTTGAATTTTTATTTTTGTTAACCCCTCAAAGTTTGAGGCAATAGCAACGGACACCCTCACCGTTATGGGGTCCATTAAATGACAAATATTATCTACGAAAATTATTTTTTCGTTGCGAAAAATACCATTTCCATAGCGGAAGGCATATTTTCGTTGCGAAAAATATTCGTTCCGCAGCAGAAGACACGTTTCTACTGCAGTAAATACTCTTTTTGCAACGTTTGTATCCGCTATTTAATGGATCTCATAATGGTGAAAGTTTCAATTGCTAACATCTCAAACTTAACAAAAATAAAAGTTTAAAGTGTCATATAAAAAGACCTATTACTTCAAAGTTAATATTGATAATTACTCTTTTAACAATATAAATTGTTAGAAGAAAACATCTATTCCAGTCTTTCAGCGTAGAAAGATATTTCTTGAAAAGTGGTAAATAAATAGAAAAACAACCTGTGAAGAAAAGGGGGGCTGGAAAAAACAAGCATTCAAACTTGAGAGAATTTTATCACATAAATAAAGTCAAACATGCAGCACCAAATCAAACAAAGCTCAAAATATACAGAAGAAAGACCAACCTTTTTTTGATCTTCCAAGAGCTCCTTTTTTGTGGCCGGATATGTGGTGGAGCACTCTTTGAGGACTTTGGGGTCAGATCTCGCTTTGATGGCCTAAACAACAGTTGAAAGCAAATGGTAATATGAAACCTTGCAGAATCTAATTCAAATGGGAGACATTTTACTCCCTTTCTTTATATTCTTGGAAGTCCTGGCCAATTTAGACATATTATTTTAGTTTTATATCCAGACGTTTTCAAATCCACAGGAGGGCATACAAAAAAGATAAGGAACGAATAGAAATGAAAACAAATACCATTTTCAGTTCTTTAAAAGAACACATTTGCAACAATTGTATACAGTATAAAAGACAACCGAAAAATGGAGAACGACCAAGAAATATTCGAAGGATATTATCATATTAGTAGAAATGTGCATAGGTCGTCCCAAACATCCAAGGGTACTCAAAAAGACCAATAATACTCACTTTGTTCTCATCATTGATTTACTTTTCTGTGAAGAGATATGCACTGGTGTTCTTTTAGGAGACTTTGTGATCTTAATGGGCGTGGGTGACCTGGCCAATACAAAGCATGATAATGCAAAACATTGTATAATTATCAAGGAAAGACGCATCGGTAAAATAATTTTCTCATGCATCCATCTAATATCATGAACCTTAAGAATCTAATTTAGACATTAAAAAAAAAAAACCATAATATCTCCAATCCTTTCAGTACAATATTGTTTAATTTGGACTAAAACCCGCACAGTTTTTTTCTTGGAATTAGCCCAAGATGCGTTGTACAAAATAAATAGAAGAACCCTACTTATAAACCATGCATTATTCACTCTATCAAGCAATATGGGATTGTGCACCCTCACTGATATAGACCGGACTCACACTTGGGTCATCTTTGCCTTCACAGGACAGGCATGCACAAAAACCTAGTACTTACTCCACATAATTCATTACATTTTGAACAAATTTAAATCATTGACATACTCTACAGAGTCTTTTTCCTTAAATTTATTGCATTCCGTTTCCAGTTGAATGTCCTTAGGATAAACAGCATTTATAGCTCAAGAAAGTGCCTCACAAGGAAACAGAAAGTTTTGAGGACTGACTTACGACTCAATCTGGCATTTATTTATTGCATGAATGAAACAAAGGTTCTATCTACAAAGCTTAACACATAGGACCCCAAAAAATTTTGAACAACAACAATTGTAGAAAAATCTTACCTGTACGTCTTATCGCTTGCAGAAGGTGGTGGCGTTTGCGGGGTAGGGGTGGACTCTGATTCGTTTGACTCTGCACATGAGGTGCATAAAGCTCCAACTTGCGCCACCCATGATGTACGAAAGCATCCTGGAATTCATTGAAGACCCAACTGAAGCCCAGTAATCTTATACTTTTAAAAACAGCCCAACATTGTACAATAGAAAGAGCTAACCTTTACAACTTCTGCAAGTGAAATTTTTCTCTTCCGATGAAGAATTGACCACCCTTTGAATCGTTGCCTCCAGTTTATGCATGGCGTTTCCCCTGCATGCTTTCAGCAAGTCTAATAGGCTCGTACCATTTTCGAGGCATATATACTGTGCTGCTCGTTTGTATTGTTTGCAAGCATGAATCTCAAATTTGGATGGAGTAATAACCTTCAATAATGAACCAAATATAGATTAAAAAAATGGCGGAAAAGAGTTCCTAGAAAAGACATTATGAGTTGAAAAACAGAGGTCCGTACCTTGCATCCATTACAGGACAGGCACGTACATAAAATCCCACCATCTTTAATCGTCCCACGCAGACCATAATCGATCCCCTGAAAGCAAATTGCATAAAAAACGGAGACATTTATATTGAAGTTCCAATATTTGTAGTGTGCTAATTCGCCAAAATTACAGTTCATGAAATTGAATTACTTATCACAACAACCTTCCTGGTACCCATATATACAACAGGTACTCCTTCTAGAAAACCAGTATCAAATAGCTCCCTCACTGTCATTAATCTCTTACTCGATGCAGACCTTTTCACCATCCTCATTTCCACCTTATACTTCGGAGTAGCTGTCTCTGCGTCCATACCCAAAATGTCTTCTTCTTCAACAGCCTCTGTTTTCTCCGGGGAGGCCTCAGTTAGCTCGAGCTCGGGTCTCAATGACGATCTAGTAAACCGCCTGTCGGCCTTTCCTGGCAAATCTGTCTCTGTCACTCCATTGTCAGCACTTTCCACCGCAGCCTCCTCGGCTTCTCTTTTCACCGGAGATTTGAGCGCCGGACTCTCTCGCACATTTTCACAGATGGGAATTTCTAAATTGCAGTGGTGTTTGTCAATAACTAATGTTTCAACGTCTTCGATCTCTTTCACTTCTTCGATCGAAGACTTCCCACCGATCTCGAGCTCATCTAAGCTACTAGTTTTCTGGCTTTCATCATTCGCAGAAAAGCCATTACACAAATTGATCTGGGACCTCCTTTCCCTCGTATAAACAATCAAACCGTTAACCACTGAGCCTTTAAATCTCTTACAAAAACCATTCTGAGAAGCATCATCCATACAATCACCCACATGCGTATCCGTCTGAGTTGGACCGAGTGACTCATCCAGCTGGGATCGAACCTCCAATGCAAACGCCAACTCGCGTTTCATACCTGTCTGCAAACCGTCCACCACCTCCGAGCAAGAACCCAAAAATTACAACACCAATTCGTAAGGTTTGAAAGAAGATTTGTAAACAATAAATGCAGCAGTGACTAGTTACCACGAAATGCACAATGGAATTCGGGAAAGGGGAAAGACAAAAGTCCGGAGAAAAGATTGAAACGGATCAGATTGGAAAAATATTAGGGCTTTCCGTTCAGGGGTGGAAAGAAGAAGGAGAAGGGAGGATGGGACCTCGATTTTCCACTGTAATCAGAAGGTGAGCTTCTCTACCAACTGAGAGAAGAGAGAGAAGATAGAGACTACCTACGTTGCCGAATGGGGACGAAGATATGTCAGGACAGTCAGTGAAATGACCAAAACGCTCCTCCCTTTTTAGAAAGAAAATATTTAATTATTTTTAATATTTGGTGTTTATGTTAATTAAATTAAGTAATTAAGCAACTAATCTCATCTCCTAATCCTAATTACAACACATGTTTGAACTTGAAAACTTAAACTAAGGCTTTATATAATCAACCATAAAGTCATTAACTCAGTTAAGAAATTAATGGGATATTAACAAAACAAACCCTATAATTGAGGATAAAAAATACGGCAAACTTTCAAAAAATTTTATAAACAACTAAAACCTCAAATTATTAAAAATGAACAACGCAAACATTCTCGTAATGTTTTCCGTCTAAAATTACATAGACAAACAGTGCAACCACTCTAAGGTCAAAGTATGTCCAAATTCATCCTAAAATTTCCGTTTTTCCTTACTTGAGTTTTCCGATCATTGTCGATCTAGTCCATCAGCGTTGACCTTCAAAGTTGATGTTAGTCCTTCAAGAAAAATAAATTTCACTATTAAATTCTACATTACAATTGAAAAGAAAATCGAATATTAAAAAATTTCAAAGTTTACCAAAGTGAAGGATGTTCTTCGGAGACCTCCACCCTCCCCTTTGTTGTCGGCCTATCGGAGAGAAAATAGGGTCGATCCAGTTTGTCAGAGAGACGTCCATCTTAAGCAAGGGACATTCGTTTTGAATTGAGAGACGTCTGTTTTAAACTGAAACAACATCGTCTTTGTCTAGTTTAAGCGAGAGACATCTGTTGTTACCTGAGGAACGTTCCTTTTAAGCTGAGAACGATGCCGTCTTTGTCCATTTTAAACAAAGATGTTCATCATCGATTAAGGGACGTTCCTTATAGGTCGAGGGACGTCCCTTGTCTTTACAATCCACTCTGATATATATAAGGGTGGATTGCAGAAACAAGAGACGTTCCTCAGCCTATAAAAGGACGTCCCTCTGCAATTTTGGACTGAAAATATGACTAAAAAATTTATGTCGTTTATTTTTTATAATTTGAGGTTTTAGTTATTTACAAAAAACAGTATTCATAATTCTTTCATTTAAGCTATGATAATCATTAATAAAACGTTAAATTACAATTTAGCCCCGAATTAAAAGATAACTTTTATTAACACATTTTACATTTACTCTAATTATCTTGAGTCACTCAATTTTACACTATTTTAGTTGGACGATCTTTTAGTCTTTCGAATTGATTGTGATATCAAGTATATGTGACAAATCGAGTGAGTTAAGGTAATTGCACTGTACTTTTAATTAAAAAAAAAACGTAGAATCCAGTACAATCACGTTACCTTTTTCAGCACAGGTAATTCTCTCGTCGCACACTGCAATGCGTTACTTCTTAATAATTCCTATCGTATTTCTTAATATATAACTTCGAAAACCATAAACAAATCCATAAACTTAAATTTATAAAAATTAAAAAAATTATAACTATGAATTATGAATTATGAATCACATGCATGGCTAATTCCTTTTGTTGATTGGGGGAGAAAAGGCAATGATCTTAGGATGACATCAAACGAACCACTCTCACCTAATTGCATTTGACCTCATCTCCTCTGCTGCACTCTGCATAGATTTGGAGTCTTTCTTTCTTCACTATTTTGTTTTTCTTGTTTTTTCAAAATTGTGGGTTGGCGGGTAAATCCCACAAAAAATCATCATTTAATGCACAATCTTCAATCTGCCTGCATCTATTTCAATATCTGCCGACGAAATTCTTGGAAAAAATTAAAAAAAAAAACCTTTTTTGTTTTGAAAAATGCAGCTGGGTTGGCTTTGAATCTTATTATGAGTGGTTTTTGAGAACTAAATCTATCAAATTTGCTTGTTTTTCTGATACCCATGATCCAAATTCCTCAGCCAGTCCCTAAAAAATTGAAGGGTTTGAGGTCCAGAAAGTGATCCGACCCAAAACTCTTTTTTCCAGACCAGTGTCTTTCAAATTTCAATCAAACCCAGAAACAGAATCCCAAAGGTTGATTCAATATGATCGAAAGATGGTGTATATATATATATATATATATATATATATATATATGGTCAATAATGATGAAGAAAATGAGATGAAATGATTAAAAATTGCACTTAACTGGCAGTGGCAAGGTTCCGGTTTCTGTTTTCTGTAACCCATTATTCTCCTGAGCAGCAAGTAGTCAGCCATGGATATCAGAACATTCAAAATTCCCAAAAAGAAAAACACACAACAGAACAAAAATAAGAATGACCCATAATAGTAAAACTGCATTAGATTATAGCTAAAGTAGCATCTCATTTATTTCGACAGATCTTCAGGGTACAAACAGAGGAAAACAGGAGGAAAAAAAGATGTCTTTCTCGCTCAGTTCTGAACTTTCCTGAAGCCAGAACAGTAAAAGGAGAGAGAGAGATTCTAAGCCAGTGAGAAAAATGCCAAAGGATGGAGGTTGCCCTTTAATTGGAAACGCCCAACAAAGAAGACTACCCAAAGTCAATTTGGAAACACACCCTCGCCACCAGAGGGGCGACCACCGCTGCCATCAGCCAGGGTGGCCGACGATCCACAGCCATAGAATGGTGGGGATGGTGCAGAGGGGTTGGCAATGGAGGTTATAATGGCTGTATATATGAGTGAGGTAGTATATAGATGGTTGAGGTGACTTAAAGAGGAGTTTCGAGGGTGTCCACTTTTTGTTAAAGAGGAAAAAAGAAAGAAATGGAGGTGGCAATTTCAGCATCTTCCAAAGCATATGCCATTTACACCATCTTTCCTCCAATTTTCCTCCATGTTCTCTAACCCGACCTTCCCTGATTTAATAATCTAAATCTGATATTCTAACATAGGCTCTTTCTACTTCGTGTTCATAGAAGGAAAAGTCTATTAATTTTGGCCATCGAAAATGGGAAATTTTCATTTTTTCAAATTTCTCTAATAATTTTCCTCCGTTAAACACTGAAATTTCTCTAATAATTTATTGGCATGACATCATGTGTGTGTTGTGTTCCACTGTAATCCTATTTCCATTTTGGAGGAGCTGTAACTTATAAAATACAAGATGGAAAATTGGAGCTCTAAGATGTTCTTGACAAGATCTACTAGAGTTAGGTTTCATCAAGCCCCTAAAAAGAAAGTTCAAACTTTATTGTGATAGCGTGCATCATGTCTTTTCCCAATAAATATACAAGCTAATAACTCCTATTATAAGAATGTACCAACTATTTGACCAGAGGAGAGTATAAGGAAAGAATATGTGCATTGGAAGAAGAATATTACTTGATACCAAAGTGTTTAGCAGCACATGCCTCGATGATCCTCCTTCTCCTAAAGCTGTAATCATCACTGGAATCATTAAGCAGAGTATAATACACAAAAAAGAAAGCAGATTATTCACAAGAATCGATCTTTGAAGAAGACAGGACTAAGGTACACAGTATTAGAACAATTAAGGAGGGTTGAATTATTTGATATTTACATAATTGTGCAACCAAACTCAGTATCCAAGAATATAGTTGCAGTACAACAATGCAAAAGAATTTAATCTATATTTTATATAGTTACTTCTTTGCTTTCTCAGTACCAACCACTCTTCTATCTCTATGATTGATTGCTTCTTCAGTCGGCCTTTTCGGTATCATCCCAGGAGAAAAAACTGTAGTTATTCAAAGAATTATGGGGAAGTATACCAGAGCCAGGTATACAAAATAAGGAAAAAATGAGCAGTTTTGAAGGATGTGCTTTTATGAGAATCATCTCTTTCCTGTCTTTGCTACTTTAAGCTTCATCACTAGTTCCTCGCGCTGAGATTCCACCTCTGCATATTTGAGGCTCATGTGGAAGTAGCGTTCTTGAAGATCTTTTAGTTCCAACTCAAGTGATGATATTCTTTGTTCGAACTTTTTCACCACATCTTCATCACTAACTGCTGATATTTTAGGAATATTTACTTCCTTGTTTTGATCATCAGTCAATGTCCTACAGGGTAACAAGACTAGGAATCAATGAGACTGAATAACTAAACCATAGAAACAAGAAAATTCAACAATTTTCTGGAAATATAATCAGAAACAAGATGTTAATGGTTTAAATAGAGATTCATATAGTGTAAGGACCTGAAAAATCTTTTTTTTTTTTTTAGTTTCAGTTTATTTAGTCTATCAACAATACAGATCGCTACAAACTCTAAGTAGATACTTAGAATATGACGAAAAGCGAAAAATTAGGAGATTCCCTATTTAGCATACTTATGATGAAGTTTATGGTTCTTATTAGCTTCCATTGTCTCGGAAAGATCATTTTCACTTTCGCCATCAACCTATGAAAAGTAAAAAAACAATACCAGTCATTTAAGCGCAAAATGAATTATATCATACAAATAGATATAAAATGATCAAGCATAGTAGCTACTAAGCAAAAAAACAAAGAAGAGAACAATTATAAGGCTTACCTGTCTTTTAATTTGATTACTGAACAAATTTTGTGGATCTTTGACAAACTCCTGGACTTGACCATGCCTAACAGTCGGCTTCATTTTATTATTTGGATTCTGACTAGTGTTCTTCATAGTATCATACCATTAAATTAAAACCAGTGAGAAATCACAAAATTCCCGTTTTTTACATAAAATCACACAGCAGAAAAAAATAAACTTACTTTTTGAAGCTTCGAATCTTTATGAACAGGATTTTGTTTGGTGTTCACTTTAGAACCAGAAACCTTTGTACTTCTGGGCTCCTTCTGTTTCTGTTTTTCCTCCTTCATTAGTTTCAATTCCGCTTCAAGAGATTGTGATTTTTTTAGGCTCTCACTTTTCTCCTCCTCAAGTTGTTCTATTTTATGTTGGAATTGACTGTTCACTATCCTGATCTGTCTCAGCTCATTTTCAAACTCGGTATTCTCTGAAGATAATGCCTCTTTTGCTTCCTTCACTTGAAGAAGGTTTTCTTCTAATGAAAGTCTGTCACGTTTGAAGCCCTCTAATTCAGAGATTGTCATCTGCAACATGAAGACCTTCTCTATCAATGATTTATTCTCTTTTTTCAAGTCTTCACATTCTTTAGTTATTAAAATTATATTCGACACCAACTTTTCTTTCTCATAATTGGTTGTTTCCAACTCGTTCCTAGTAGCCAAGAGTTCATCCTGTATGATACCTATTTTCTGCAGTTGATCCTTCGAACTTGTGTATTCACCAATAAGTTTCTGACACTCACATTCAGAAGCAGTCAATTTCAGTTCAAGATCACTGATCCTAGCCTGGCAATTAACTTCATTTTTTTCATAATTCTCCAAAGACTTTGACACTTTTTCGTTTTCCAGCATTAGCAATTTCTCCTTTTGTGTTGATGTATTAATCTCACCCATCAGAGTTTGTAGCTTTGTTTCGTACTCTTGAAGAGCAGATTCCAATTTGGATTTATTTGCAAGAACTTGTAATAGTTCATTCGTAATATTCTCTTTTTGTCTTTGGTTTTCTTCACGGAGTGAATCTAATTCTGATGTCGCAGCTATTGCTTTCGAGGCAAAATCTTCCAGCACATAAGAAAATTTCTCTTCTAAATCTTTTATTCTTTGAGAACACTCTGCAAACTTCTTATGTGATTCCCTCAACTTCGTCTCCAATAGGGACCGACATTCATGAAGCTCCAGATTTTGCTTCTTCAGTTCTCCATTTAACTTCTGAAGAGTATTGCATTCTTCAATGAGACTTTCGACAGTGGCTTGTAACTTAGGATTTGCCCTTCTCAGGTATTCAAACTGTTCTTGAGCTTCTGAAAATCTATTTTGCATTTCATTTAACTTTCTGATCAAATCTTCTTTCTCAGTCTCCATTTGAATTTTAAAATTAGATATTTCCTCATCGTTCGAAGATTTTAGTTCAGCTTCCAAGCAAGATATACGTAATGACAGCTTCCGATTTTCTTGTTCAAACTCTGATACACGGGCTTCTAGTTCTCGGTTTATATTTTCAAGTTCCAAAGATTTTCTTTCTAGAATGTTATTGGTGGAAACATGTGCATTCACACTGCTGCTAAGCACCTTAACATCATTACGCAAATCATTTACGCGTTTTGAAGAGCTTTCACGTTCTATCAGCATTTCTTCCATCTGTACTTTTAGCTGCATTTTTTCTTCTTCAAGATCAGAGCACTTTGACTGCAATTCACTTTGCACCCCTCTATAAAAGCAGATCTCTTCTTCTTTAGATTGCAAGTCAGACTCCAGAGTTGCTATCTCAGACTTTTTCTCAGTCAAATCCAGCATTAAATTTTTAACTTCAACTTCCATTTTCAAACTCTTAAGTTCATTTACAGGATCTTTATTTTCCATCTCCCTGAAAATTTTCTCTTCCGACTCATCCTCCAGACTATAATTCTGCACAGAATTTTTATTTGTTTGCTTAAGCTTGTACAAGAGCTCTAGGTTTTCTTCAGTTAACTCATTGCAATCCTTTTCTAGCTCCTGCACTTTCTCTTTTAGTATTTCAATTTCTCTTGCCAGAGTGACATCTGCTATACAATGACTTCGTTCCGGAGACTTGGATAACCTTGAATATACGTTCATACTTTCTTCTTCTGCAAATAACTTACCATTGTATTCGGCAGTTGTTTCCAATGAGGCTGGTTTGATTAGATTCCAGTCATTTTCCTTATTATTGTTTTTTTCTTCCAAACCTCGCTCCAAGTCCTGTACTCTAAGTAGTAAATTCTTCTCTGATTCCTGTACTTGCTTCAATTGGAGCATTAATGTCTTGTTTTCATCTGCATACACATCAATAGAGTCTTCCATAACCTTGAAATTTGACCGTAGTGCTAAAAGCTTCTCTATCTCAACTTTTTGCTTCTCGATGGTATCTTCTAGTTCCTGAAGAACCGAAACAAGCTCTACATTTGACTCTTGACTCCTCTTTAACTGTAGAGCTAAACTGGCATTTGATTCTTTCTGAAACCTCAACTCTTCGGCCATTTCCTTTTGAATTTGGGGATCAATATCATCTTGATATGATAAATCTTCTATTTCAGCTTGTTTCTCTTCAGACTTCTTCAATAATAGTTTCATTCTCTCTATTTCTGTTTTGAATCCGTCACGTTCTGCTTTTGCCAACGAAAAATCCATGTTTAAATTTGTCAGGGTTATTGATTGATCAAATAATTCCTTCTTTGATATTTCCAAATCACGCATTAGCTTTCGTGCATTCCTCTCCCACATCTTAGCCTCCGCACGAAGCTCCTTGGTTGCATCTTCTGCAGTTTCCAGAAGGTCTTTAGAAGAACCAGGTCTCGATGAAGATACCGAAAACTCTTGATGAAAATTGTTATGAGAATGACTGCCCAATTCAGCATTACGCAAATGAGATGGTGAATGATTTGACAGAGAAGGATCTTCTGCAGTACAATTGCCTGAAGAAGCAATACTTTTCGAGTTGGCAGAATCTTGTTTTCCAATCACGCTGTGCCTGTTCCCACTAAAGTTGTTTCTAGGGGAGACACTTTCAATATGTATGGATCCCTCGGCTGAGCCAAAGCTGAGGTGAGACCCTGATGTGGAGAAACTAGCTTCCTACAGTGAAATACAAAAATATAAAGGCTCTCCCCTTTAAGGCTTACGGAATCAAAACGTTAGTATGGAGAATGAGATCATACCCGACTCCCATTTTCGCTTGAAAGCAGTGTAGAATCCAAGTCTCTGCCAGAGGAAGATCTGGCGCTTCTATCCAATTTATTTGCATATCCATCTGAATACATATTCAGATCATGATTCTTTGTCCTCAAATTCTCCATATGAGTATTTGCATCAGTCAATTCACTACTCCTAAAAAGATAAAAAAGAAATAATTGTAAAGTCAAAAAAACAGATTTATAATACTCAACCGAACATAATTATGCTGTACACTACATACCTCGACATTGTTATTGGAGTCAGACATTGAATTTTCACCTGTAGCCAGAAAGTTAGGCAAAATTAATGTCAAGACTTTACTCCAATTATATGACCACCAAGATCAGTAGTGCTACTGTATTAATTCAAGAACTCATTCATTAAAACCTAAAGTTAAGAAGGAAGATGGGTACAATTGATTTCACAAGAAACACTAGAATGTACCGTACCTGATCTGCTTGCAATTGTTATTTAGTTTTCTTAACAATGTTTACACTAACTTTAAGTATCCAATTGCAGCAGAATACCAAGTTAATAGTTTTCGTACTCTGCTTAAATCATGTGAACGATCAAAATCTTAGTGAAAATTAATTTACTTCCGAGGTTCTCCTCTTTTAACTCATTTTTTGAGTAACTAAAAACTTGTCCACTTTTTGCATCGGTGCCATTCAATCATATTCAGTCAATCACAGAGATTCCATAAGACAGATGAAATTACAAAAAAATATGAAACGAAAAAAGCTGTAGACAACTTACTTGCAGTATTGTGTCATGACAGCACTTTTTCAACGGCAGGGAAACAATAGTTGCACTGCCCGACACAGCATACTTTGTCATGTTGACAACAGCCTCACCAAGAACGCCAGATCGTGATGATCCCTGTGATAATTTATTGATGTTTTATAAATTTCTTTTTTATCAGCATTGTTGCTGAATAAACTCAGGAATTAATTTTGTTTGATACAAAGTCAAATTGATTGGTTTGATGGTTTAACAGAGAGATGTTAAGACTCCTTACAAATTAAAATAGCAAATAATAACACCATGATAACTACCAAGTAACTTCAAAAAATCTGGTCATTTCGGTTTATTACAGATAAAAGGGAAGTAACGAAAGAATACCGTGGCAACACGAAGCATGAAATGACAATCGTCATACTTCTTTGAAAACTCATCTTGAGAAACCCATATGGACTCCAAGAAAGATTCCGTCCATTGGCAACTTCCATTATGCACAGGTGTCTTCCCAGACTTCACAATAGTCTTTCCAGTTTCTACATTGATAAGAGATACAAGGAGCTTGTCCCAATCTCTGGGTACCTTTTTAATGAAGAAATTTGTCGCAAGTGAGCATAGATAAAACTAATCAATATCCATTTATAAAACCACGAGTTCGCACGACAATCTCTACAAATTAGTTTATACATCTTACAGGCGTTTCCGCAACTTCAGAGATCGTGGATAATAAGCAAATATGCAAAACCAATTCAATTCATACATTCACAATTCTAAACTTCCACTGTAAAAAAATCTAAATCAAAGAGTATAAAGAAATACATGTTCGGCTTTGATGTGAGAAAGGCTAAAATCTATCTTCTCTCCCGATTTCGCCGCCCTGTTCTTGTGCAGCCTGAACATCTCTGTTCTCTCCGTCTGATCTTGCTTAACTTCCAAGTCCTATCCCAATTTAGCAGCGAAAATCCAACACTACAACCACCATCACCCGCATTACAGACAAGGGATAGGACACCAAAGCGATGAATTAGATGAGTGAAAGATTCAGTAGAGAGAGAAAGAGAGCGTTAGCTTGCTGGTCATTGTTGTGAAGGATGTTACATAATTTTCTGCCATTGTTTGGCGTTTCCTTCGGTCCTCTCAAAGCCAATGGGAGAGTGAGAGAGAGAGAGAGAGAGAGAGAGAGGGAGAGACGGCTGTTTAGTTTGCTGCCATATCCAGCAAAGGCGAATCCGAAACGGCCAACTCGGACGAGTTAATTGACAGATAAACTCGTTCACTGCTATACAACTCAGTCAACTCTTAATTACAACACTTAACTCTCTAATTAATTAATTGTAATTACATGCATTTAATTTAGTGAAATATTTAATTTTTTTAATTATATTTCAATGTTCATTTTTTCTTTTTTCTTTTTCTTTTTCTTTTTAATTCTACTTTTTCGTCCAAATTTCCAAAATAATCGATGAAAATCGAACACGAAACCAGAAAAAGAAAAATATGTTAAAACAGATACACCAATATTTACGTGAAAAACCCTGTTACGGGAAAAAATCTCGGACAGTTAAAAAATTCACTAACAAGAAATCAAGGTACGATAAGTTTTGTAACTCAATCATCAATATATAAAGTAAATAGAATATCATAATATTGAATACAGGTCTGACCTGACACAATTATAATTCAGGTCACACGGAAAATTTCAATTGAAGGTTAACAAATAGAAAATAGAAAAAAAAAATAGTTTTTTTTTAAATTTGTCTAAAATTCATAATATGATTGAAATTTTGAATTAAGTTATCAGTTGTTTTTAAATTATAATATCTTAAATTACTAAGCATGGTTATAATCACTTTGGTTAGTGGTTGATAATATGATAGAAGATTTGGTGCACTTGGGTGAGATATGGGTTATACTTTATAGTATAATAATTTTAAAATGTAACACATAAAATATGATTATAGACCTTGATCTATAAATAAAAGAAAAATCATTTTTGAAATTCCACGAGCGAATAAAAGTGATCGACAGAGGAATTTTGAAAAGTCAGAACATTTAGCTAAGAGATCGAGCTAGTCAAATTCTTATGGAGTTCTATTCTTACCTTCTGGTTGGAAAATAATGTATTTTTAAAAAGCATAATCTCTATTTTTCAGTTGTTATCAATTTAAATATTGTCGTCAAATTTATTAGTTAGATTCAGCACGTGTATTTCATGTTTTTCATTCAATGAAGCATTTTATTATGATTTCAAATTTAATCGCGCAATCAATAGAGTTTGAAATCGTTAGAAAATGAGATCAACAAAGTTTGAAATCAGATTATAAATCATCGAAGGGGTAAGAAAATATGGTTAAAACACCTGATTAAATAAAAAACGTGATGTACATGTGCTGGATTTACAGGATAAAGTGGCGACAATGTCCAAATTGCTAATAGCTGAAATATGAAAATTGTCTGTAAAAAAAAAAAACTTAAGGTCTAATATGTTAAGGACTTCAAAAATAGGGTTTAAACTATATTTATCCTATTTTTATGATAGAAATATATATATATAAATGTAATTATCAATTTGACCCCTAAAGTTTGGAAGTCTCTTCAATTGACACCCTAAACTTTAAATTTTTAAATATGATACCTAAAAGTTTGATATGTTATCGTCTAATATATTCATCGTTATCAATTCGTTAAAATAGGGGTGTGAGATGCACATGGAGTTGGAGATATGCTTCTGCTACAACCAATATCAAAATTTAGCTATTGGCAATACTTATGAGAGCCCTGAAACTAAGTCTCAAATTGAGGGGTCATTCATAGCAAATAGTATTTATGAGGCAAAAAATAATTATGAAATTAAGAAAAATGATGAAGAAACTTGAAGATTGAAGAGTGCTTTTGTTCTCCAACTCCACGTGCATCGCATGCCCCTATTTTAACGAATTGATGATGGTGAGGATATTAGACGATTACATCTCAAATTTTAAGGTGTTAGATTTAAAATTTTAAAATTTTGAGCGTCAGTTGAAAAGATTTCTAAACTTTATCAGTCAAATTGATATTTACCCAAAAAAATATCATGTATGAATTAGTGCATGAATCAATGGATTATGGCTATCCACGTGTCTCCTCCATTATAACAATAAATTAATTACACATTAATTAATGCATGAATTAGTGGATTATGCCTAACCATATGATTGTTTACAAAATATTGATGACACATCACGAATTTTTCACGATGCAATTTTTTTTTTTTGATAAAACTACGTATTTGATTAGTTATTCTCGTCATGGCTATACGTATTTACTCGTATTTTTTTTACTTTGGTCTCATAATCAGTCTAACAAATATACGTGACAACATAGCCGTGACAAGACAATGACATAAAAAACTAATGGGGCGAGGACATGTGTCGAACAATTTTCATTTGTTGTCGAGTAATCGAAGGGTCATTGGGCTTCTATCAATCCAAAGGTTGGGCTGGAGCTCAATTAATTTATGAGGCTATAGTGTGGCCCATGGGCCAATATGTATGTCTTTTCTAATTATTAAACTAATATTTGATCATAAATTTTATTTTTTGGAAATTAACAGATCAACCATTGTACTTTAGAATCAATGACAAGTTTATCACTGAACAACTTTCACTAACAACTTAAACACTTAAACAATGGAAAATGAAAGGAGTAAACACTGCAGTTACGTTTTCCGTTAAATAGCTTTGTTGGTCATATGCGAAACGTTGTCTTTCCTCTAGGGAACGTTAGTTTTCCGTAGCAGAACGTTGTCTTTCCACTGCAGAAAGTGCGTCCTTGAAATAGAATTCAAGAAAGTCATTTTTCCGCAAAGGAAAGACGATTTTGCGATGCGAAAATACAACGTTCCGCAAAGGAAAGACGATTTTGCGATGCGAAAATACAACGTTCCGCAGAGGAAAGTTTGCCAATAAAAAAAAATCATTGTCTTCTTCATAGAAAAACATAAACAACACAGACAAGCTGTGATTCTCCCTTGGACAATAAAACAATTCTAAATCATCTGAAATCTAAAACATCAACATTCTTTTGCAAAATTTTCTAAATTATAAAACTAAAAAAAGAATTAAAATCAACTTACATAGTATTTTCTCAAATCCATTCTTCATGGATATTAACTCTTTTATACTAAAAGTCTCTCAAATCATGAGTTCTTTTTGTTTTTTCCATGAGTATTAGCTTTTTTCTACTGCGAGTTCTCAGAAAGTTAACGGCGATGTTTGTTTCGTTCATTTCTCATAGTTCAGTATTCACGTTGTTAGGAAAAAATGTTCAATGGTTGATTTGTCATTGATCTCATAATACAATAGTTGATTTATTAATTTCTCTTCTGTTTTTTCTACCTCTTTCAATTAATTTTTAGAAAAGCATAATCATAAATAAATAATTAAAATATGGGTAACACTAGATTTGCTCTCTATTTCACTCATAATTTTTACTTTCTGACTAGTCACTTTTTAATTGACATAATTTTTTATGTTATTGTCTTGTTACGGCTATGTTGTCGTGTAAATAAATAAATAATTAAAATATGGATAATGCTAGGTTTGGCCTCCATTTTCACTTTTCATTTTTACTTTCTGTCATTGGCTGCGTTGTCGCGTAAATAAATAAAAAATTAAAATATGGGTAATGCTAGGTTTATCTCCATTTTCGCTTTTTATTTTTACTTTATGATGCGTCACTTATTACTTGACAGTTTTTATGTTATTGTCTTGTCACGGCTGCTTTGTTTGGGTAATGCTAGGTTTATTCTCTATTTTTGCTATTTATTTTTAATTTCTGATGTGTCACTTATTAATTGACATAGTTTTTTATGTTATTGTCTTGTCACGATTGTATTGTCACGTAAATATTTAAATAATTAAAATATGGGTAATACTGAGTTCGCCGTCTATTTTCGTTTTTTATTTTTATTTTCTGACCTGTCACTTACATTCTCACATAACGCATCGAGTTAGTTATAGTTTCTAGAAGTCAAATAATAATTAATGAAAAATTCTATAAAAAAAAAAAACAAAAACAAATGGTCAAAGAATGGACACAAAAATGTTGAAATTAGGGTTTTTAGTAGAAGAATATTGAAATCAAAGTATAAATAGGAGAAATAATTTGAAGCTCAAAAATGTCAGCATTTTCGGATCTTGTTTAGACCCGATTCCTCAAATATTCCACTAAAATCCAATTCTTCAACCATCTCTACACACTTCGATGACCAGATTGGTAAACTCCATGGGAGAATCAGTCCAATCCTTGTAACAAATTAAAACCCTCCAAGAATAAAAAACAAATCTGCAAAACTATGGTCGAATTTCGTAGTTTTTGGCTCGAACAAAGAAGACAAATTGACTAGAAACGATACAATAGTAGACTTCCCTCGAGAGTTGACCAAAGACGAGAAGAAACCCCACCTCAACAACTTCACACCCGTGAACGGTTTACAATCACATTCGGTGGAGTCTTCAGTTCTATTAATATAATATTATTCGTTTTACGTCAAAGACTGTTGTACGATTTTGTTCTCGAGTTTTACTCTAAAATACGATGCATTAGGTAATAGAGAAAACTCCACTAAATAAATCATTTACTTTCACTTCTCCAAAAACGATATAGGATTGTGTATTCCCCCAGTATGAACTAATTCCTCACAATTAACAGAATGATGAGTCGTCCTAACCTTCATAAAATGAGTTGACTCAAATTCTCAAGAGAGATTATTATAAAACAAGCAACATAAAACTATGGTTTAAAACTGAAAAACGTGACATGTCACACAACAAAATAGATAAGAAGAGGAACATAGTTAATTAAATAAATAAGTATTGGCGTCGACATAAAAATAATAAGATTCTAATTTTGTAAATGCGTGGGATATTGCACATAAGATAGGTGATGAAGACAAAAACCCTCCATGCAATGAATTGAGAACAAAATAACAAAAGTCAAAACATAATTTAGGAGGGAAGGGCCATGGTTGACGTTGACCTTGTTACAACTTTCTTAACTTCTCAAAAACACATAGGGGGGCCATTGACTTTCAAATAATTTGTCATTTCTTTAGGTCATCTCGTGTTTGATCGATTAATTAATTTTTTTGCTTTGCGTTCGACCAAATAATCAGTAACACGAGATATACAAGTGTGACATCACACTAAAAAGTTCGTTGAATTTGATGTTCATCCTTCCTAGCCCGAAAATGGAAAAAATGGATGTTCAAATATCTATCGTTTTCGAGTTTTTTTTTTAATTTTTATTACCGTCAATCTATTGTTTGTCTATATATTCAATTTTTTTTAAAAAAACAATGATGTGATTCGTTATTTATAATAAGATTTTAAACGGCTTGGTCTCTAGTGTATGTATTTATGTGCATATATGTTGAGTTTCGATCCTGTTAATACTAAATTGACCGTTTTAAGTCGAAAATCATATGATTTTACTGTTAAATTTTATCAAAAACGTTATATATGTGTCAAAGTGAGCTAGTGAAACTACACCCTCAACCCCTGCTATTATAGGCCTTCACCTTATTCACGAGTTTGTTTATGATTGTCTTCATATTCTATATTCTTATAACACACTGTACTATATTATGAAGAGAACTATATTTATAAATTATTTTTTTTAAGTGATATAAAATTATTCATCTACTCTGGCATGAACTGGACCAAATTACTTGATTGTGGGTTAGGGTCGCCCTTACCTTCATAGGGAAAACTACCATGACATATGTATGTGCGTGCGTGTGTGTGTGTGTGTGATATGTACATACATTTTACATATGTTGTATGATTAAAAAATAGCTCAATTCAACGATTAGATCTCTCCAAGGAGAAAAAAACACAAACGATGAATTAAATTGATTACAGGTACTTTACATGTTATAGTTAACTCGGATATCATGGTCATTGACTTTGTTGATATTATTGTGTGAAAAAACACGTGCATATATCGATTAAAATTATTATGATATTCTTGAAACTAAAATGCAAACCAAGAAAAAATGATTTCACTAAAAAAAGAGTTGAATTTAATGAAAATCAAAATTGTTGAAATTGCTGACGATAATCATTAGGGGTGGAAATCGGATCGGTTTGAACCAAGTAACCGAACCGAACTAAATTATTTTACTCGGTTCGGTTCTGTTTTAAAAGGAAAAAAAAAAGAATTTAAAATTGAACCTAATATAACCGAAATATTCGATTTGGTTCTCAGTTTTAATAAAGAAAAACTAAGTAAAACCGAAATAAACTTAAACCAACTCATTTAACCTAGTTATAAGAATCAAATATTTACTACTACACTTTACAATTTTTTTTTTACAAATTTTTCTTAAATAATAAAATTATAACCTAATTATTTAGATTTTACATCATATTAATATAGCATTCTAATTTATCATGACTTAATATAAATATTTAAAATAATAAATTATATTAATTAACAAATAAATGACACATAAACGTTATATCAAATATTGTTTATAGTATTTGAAAATCGAAAAGTTAAGAAAATCCAAATTTTTTTTATTTTTTCAAAAACAGAATCGAAAAAACCTAAAATCGAACCAAGGAAAACCAAAAACCGAGTTTCAATTTTTTATCGTTTTTCAATGGATTCAGTTCAATTTTGGTTTTTTATTTTCAAAATCGAACAAAGTCAGTTCGATTTCAATTCACTATAAAATCGAACTGAACTGAAGCAATTCCACCCTTAATAATCATGGAAGTGCCACGTAGGCTAAATCAATTTCCACGTGGGTTTTTTTTTTTTCAAATTTAAGAAATCAACAAAACCTAAAAAGTCAACTTCATAGATTATTACTTTTCTACAACGTGTCAAAATCTCATAACCGCGTCTTTCAATCAAACCTGCGCAGAAACAATTCGTTGCATAGTGCATGGGCTTGTTTTTATTTATTTATTTATTTATTTGTTTTAAGTACTTTGAATTTTATAATTTATTATTTAATTTTCACTTAGATTTGGTCAATTATTTGGAGTTATTTCAGAAAATTGTTTCAGAAAATAGTAAATAGTAAGACACAATAAGAAAAAAATTGTTTTTAAAAACTACTTTCATAGTATTAATTTTAAAATAAAATTAATTAAAATGTGAATTTTTCATTATTTGGGCTTATATGGTCAAGTACAGGAGTGGTGTCCGATACTTCGGATTTGGTTTTCTTCTTAGTGTTTCCTTGGTGTCTTTGGTGAATGTTTAATTCTTTTATTAGTTTGTCAAGTTTGTCATATGATGTTGAATAGTTTCATTTTCTGCACAGTATTTTCTTTCTGTTTATTATTACGATATCTCTAACTTTTGTTGATCACTATGTGGATCATGACTCATTTGCTTTGGGTTTTGGATTTAAATTTGTGTTAAGACTTTTGCTGATATTCTAGTTTTGGGTTGAGCGATCAAGCCTTCTCCGAGGATCTAGTCGTTCCACCAAATATTTTTGTTAGGCCTACCTCCGGGTCGTGATAAATATTATGTTAGTTCAATCGTTTAGCTACTACTTATATGATAAATTGTCCTGCGAGAGTGAGAATGATTATGAGTCTATGCAAGACCAAAAGAACTACACAATCTTACATGGTCTCGAAAAGAAAGGAGACATTAATATATCAGTAGAATTCTCTTCGTAGTCTAACAATGCTCATTTTGGATTAAGACCAAAAAACAAATCTACATGGGTCTTGGCTCAAGACATACAATATATTGTTGTAAAGAGCATGTGCAATATCTCGATTTTCATTTCATAGTATAATATTGTCTGTTTTGGTTGTTTGGGCCCATCATCTAACCCTTCATTACTTTGTTCTTGAGTTTCACCTTAAAATACATTGTAGTGGTTGAAGATGAGATCTTACTTATAAATTATCATCTTCTACCTCTCTCAAGCGATATAAGATTATACAGTTTTGCCTGGTCCTAAGCATCCGACCCTCACAGGAGTATTTGTCACACTCACAACAAGACTACACAACTTACATTGCAGTCTCGGACTAATATATACTAAAATAACGAGTTAATTCTCGTATTAAGAGACAATTTAAAAGAAGTTGCTGTGAGAAAAAGATAAATTTACGGAGACAAACCATTGTCGAAAGACAAATGAGAATTAACTAAGTCATAAGATGTCATAATTGGACTGAGTTGGTGGATTTCTCCTCCAATTCGTCTCCCAATCATGACTCAAAACTCGATCAAACTTGTTGATTAAGAGACTAGACTTTCCAATAATCTTATTTAAAAAATAAAAATGAAAGAAAGTCCAAAAAAGAGGCCTCATTGCATGACATTGAGACAGTTAAAGATGGCATGAATATACATTTTTATTCACTAACCCATGGTCAGATTTTGACCACTACACACGATTTATTCAATGCTACAAACTTCTCATTTATTAATACATTCTTAAAAAAAGGGGAAATTAACAAAGTCAACCACAGAATAATTTTTGTTAACAAATAAAACATTCAACTATGAGCAATGAATAAACCAAATATCGTTGTCACGTTTCTGTTAAAAAAATTTTTCTTTCTATTGCGAAAAGTGAATCATTGGAATAAGACTCGGGAAAAATTATTTTTCTCTGCAGATGAAAAATTACTTTCAGTTGAAGAAAGTGAGTTCTTGGACTAGTACTCAGAAAGATGACTTTTCGCAATGGAAGCTGTTCTTTCCACAGTGGAAAATACTCTTTGCGCTCTATTTGCTGAATTCTTTGCTGTTTTTCAGTGTAACAAACAATAAATTTTTCGGTGATTTTCCTCGGTGAATTGGAAACATGTCTAGCTGAGAGTAAATTGATTTATCAACAAATAGGTAACTGAAAATCTTTCATTTTAATACCAAAATCGATTTCGAAGAACTTAACATTTCTGATATGTTTTTCGGCTAGTTTCCTCAGTGAATCAAAAACATGTTTAGCTTGCAGTATTTTGTTTTTCAATAAACAAATAACTGAAAATCTTCCATTTTGAAAAGCCTTATCGTTTTTAACATTTCTTTCAACAAGTTAACGACGATATTTGCGTCGTTCATTTTCTTATAGTTAAGTGTTTTATTTATTAACGAAAATTATTTAATGGTTAATTTGTCATTGTTTCCATAGTTCAATGGTTGTTTTATTAATTTTCAAAAGATATTTATAAAAATAACAATCATTTCACATTACTTTTGATGACCTAAGTCACGATAAAAAAGTCCGCCTGAACATTCTACATGCATGAATGATGTTAATTAACAAAAACACATATATACAAAGAAAATCCTTAAATTAAAAACTTATGATTAAATAAAAGAAATTCAATATGCCAAAAAATCAAGTACGAGATAGAATTTTTATAAGATCGAACGAAAATTTTAAATCAAAATTTTGGAAGGAATAAGGCTCCTACCTTATCGACCTTATTTTTTTTGCGTATTTCTATATATTTTACATACATTTATGATTTAGTTATTTAATTATGTCACGCGTAAGAATTTTTTCTGACCTGATCAAAATAGAATTCGGGTCAGTGAATTTTAATATAAGATTTATGATAATTCATTTTTAATGGAACTATTAGACTTTAAAAACCAAAATTATTCCATAGCATACACATGATATTTAGATTAACAAATAATTTTAGAGAGAGAGAGAGAGGAAGGAGAGAGAGAGAGAGAGTCCTAGGAAAGAGGGCAAAACTGTATCGTTGAATTATTTGTGTTTTTTTCTGTAGATATGGTCGGAGTGGGTTTTCTTCGTCCCCACCATAGCCTTGCTCTGACTGTGTTTAGTCAACGGCTTTCATTTCTCATTTCTGAGGAGCGTTTCGTAGAGAGAGAGAGAGGAAGAGAGGGAGAGGAAGAGAGAGAGAGAGAGAGAGCTGAAGGCTAAGTCTCGATCTTGCTCCTCCTCCCCTCTTCTTCTCCCCTATATATAGATCACCATCTTCTCTTCCTTCTCCTCGTACTCAACCAAGATTCTATCGTATTTTTATTTTTCAGTTTCCGGTAACATCTATTTTTGTCCAGTCTGAAAATGTCTCCGGCAATGGCGTTAGTTACTGCACAGAGAAAGGAAGAAAACCTCTCAGAAAATATCCAATACCATAAAGGAGTGAAGCTCCTCTTGGAGAATGGAGTAACCAAACTCCCATCCAAATACGTGTTACCCAATTCCGATCGTCCCTCCGCTGATGAACAACTCAAAAAATCGGTTTCCGATGATCATCTTCAGTTGCCTGTAATAGATTTTGCAGAATTGCAAGGCTCTCGCAGGTCCCAAGTCCTCCGGTCCCTCGCCAATGCTTGCGAACAGTTCGGTTTTTTCCAGGTGGGTATATAATTTGCAGTAACATTTTGAATATTCACTGATTTTATGAGCAAATCGACAAATTTTTTTTTAAATTTTTTGCAGTTGGTGAACCATGGCATTAATGGCGACGTTACAAGGAGGATGATGGAGGCGAGCAAGAGCTTTTTCCAACTTCCATTTGCGGAGAGAGCTAAGTACATGAGCTCCGATATGAGCTCGCCGGTCCGATATGGAACCAGCTTTAACCAAAACAAAGACCAAGTCTTTTACTGGAGAGACTTCTTGAAGCTAACTTGCCGCCCTTTATCAGAGTCACTCCCTCATTGGCCTTCTTCTCCGGCGGATTTTAGGTATATCATCTGAACTTGATCTAAACCCCACTCTAAGAGGATTCTTAAAATCAAAACCTTGAACAGGCGACGCCAAGAGAGAGACTAGGCTTCTCTCTCCTTGGTAGCAGTAGCACAATCATGCATCTTTCTCTCTCCTCTCTCTCTGTCTCTCCCTATTCGTGGACTGTAAATTTTCTGCAATAATTTAGAGTGGTCATCTTCTTCTTTCAATAATTTAAGGGCAAAACTATAATAATGTATTGTATTTTAACGACTTGTGAACTCAAATTCTTTATTCCTGTATAACAGGGAATCGGCAGCTACCTACGCAGAAGAAACAAAAAGGCTGTTTTTAATGCTGGTGGAAGCCATTGTTGAGAGCTTAGGACTTGAAAGAGACGACGACGATCTTCTGAAACAAATAGAAGACGGTAGCCAACTAATGGTGGTGAATTGCTACCCACCTTGTCCAGAACCAGATTTAACCCTAGGAATGCCACCTCACTCTGATTATGGCTTCCTCACACTTCTTCTTCAAGACCAAGTTGAGGGCCTCCAAATCCATTACCATGATAAATGGGTCACTGTCCACCCGGTCGCCGACTCGTTCGTCATCAACGTCGGCGATCACCTCGAGGTACCGACCTATTCACCATATCTTACAAACATCTAATTCAATATATTCCGACTCATCCTACTCTCGACCAGAATGGTCCTAATCTCGACTATTTCGATTAAGAATGACTCAAATATAGGATGAGCTTTGAGGGAGAGTCGAGCATCAAGATGCACAATCTTACATAGTTTAAGTGTGGTTGAGTTGAGTGACACATGAGTAACATCTCTGTCTAGACTATTATAATACGTTTTGGAGTAAATCTGATAACAAAACCATTCATATTTTTGTCCAAAACGAACAATATCGTACTATTTAAATAAGTTTTTAATATGAGTAATGTGAGGTTTATCGTATAATTATACATTCTAATGTGTTGCTAGTTAGCCGGTAGAGTTAATAAATTACGCGTAAGTATCACGTCAGAAGGTAAAATAAAGAGTAAACCGGACATTACCCTTTACTATGAAACTTAGTTATCATATTTGATGACATTAATTATTTGCTTGACTTTTTGTTCGTAATGTTTCTAACCAGATATTTAGCAACGGAAGATACAAGAGCGTTCTACACAGGGTTTTAGTGAATTCGAGTAAATTCAGGATGTCCATTGCTTCTCTCCATAGTCTTCCGATCAAATCGATCGTTCGACCGTCTCCCGAGCTCATCGACGAAGATAATCCGAGGCGGTACAAAGACACGGATTTCCCCACCTTCCTCGAGTATGCTTCTTCTCAAGAGCTAAAGGGAAAGAATTTCTTGGAGTCTAGAAAAATCACATTAGATAGCAACTAATTATATATATACATCACTTTAGAAATCCCATCTATGGTTTTACACGACAGCAATCTTAGTATTTTGTCCCAAGTTTAGACCTAAATACAACGTGATCTTCAATGTTTTGTCTTGAAACAGAAGAAACAGCTGTTGGACACTACAATATTCCTATAATTTTGGCAATTTTTTTTTTAATATTTAATGCATTTAATTAATGGGTTTGAACTTTGAAGAAGGATCCATCTCTAGATTAGTCGCAAGAAGTACTTGCACGGTGCTCGAAATTTCTAGTAAAAATCACTAATAATTTGTGCAATTTTCATGTTTAGCACCTTCGTAACATCTGGAAAAAAATTTGGAAAAATCGTTTTTGAAAACGCCTCTCTGAACTGTGGACGCAATTGTGGACTTTCCTTGATTCCCTCCTTCTCCTTCGATTCTTAAACGCCAGCTTCTTCCCTCTCTGCGTTCTCCATCATTCTCTGTTTCTCGATTCTTTTTTGGCTCTCATCTCTCAGTAGAAATCACTTGACATTGTCATTAACTAAGTAATAGGGGTAACTATGTTTGAAACTACTTATAAACTGAATTTTAAATTGTTATATTTAGATAAATTGAACTTAACTATCAATGTGGCAGTCCGGCTTGTAAGGGCAATTTTAAGATTTTGTTGATTGTGAGGGTCCAATTCATAATAGTGGAGATGCACAATCTCACATCGTTTGGAAGAGTGAAAAAGTGATGATTTATAAGTAAAGTTCTCCTGATTAACTATTACAAATACATTTTGAACTAACCCCAAAAACAAAACCATGTATGATTTGGCCCAGAACAGACAATATTATACTATGAGGTTTGAGGGTTCCAAAATCAACAATTTTGATATTGTTGTCATTTTATCTATTAAATATTACATGTATATATGACATTTTTTTTTATTTTTAACATCTCTAGCGCTTTCTTATTATATTATATCATATGAGTTATATTATAAATTATGAGATGAGTTAAAAATCATGTTAAAATACATAATTAAATAACATACGTATTATACACCTGTCGAATAAATTAATGACAAAGTTTAAATTACTGAAAGATAAAAAATCAATTTTACTCGAATAATAATTATATTATTTCTTTGTCATTTTGTGTCCTTTAAAGTGAATTTCTAATTATTTTTTGTTAATAATATTGTTTATTTAATCATTTTTGTTAGTATTATTTAATTATTATTTTTTTTAAAAAAATAATATTTTATTACTTTGAATATATAATTCCAGAACTTTCCGACAGGATGCCAGATGGACAGCCACGTGTCGTTGAAAAGATTCTCTCCAGTCATCAAATTGACAGCCACCGTTGATTGACAGGCCCAGATTTTCCTCGTGGGTGAGGGAGAAAGTCGTTGTAGGCCCCACATAAGACTTTGTAATTAACCCATGCCATTAAATTTCAAATTATTATGGAAACAATTTAAAAAGTCTCGTGACTTCTTCATTTTTTTAATATTGTTTATTTTAGATGTACAATTTTATTTTTGAAATTAACTTAAAACACCTTATATTAAAAAATAAAAAAAAAATCCCTTATAAATCATTCATTTTGTTAAATTTCGGTGTGACCCAAATTTTATTAGGCCTAGTCGGTGGGCCAGTATTATAGATCTCATTTATGGTTTTGTTTTCTCTATAAATTGATGTAAGTCAGAGTCGTAAAACTCGCAGTTGTATTTTGATCTTCATACTATATTTATTCATCTGCCTGTGATTTTTTTCCCGAAAGGGGTTTTTCACGTAATTCTAGTGTCTCACATCGTATTTTCTTTTTCTTGTTATCGTTTGATCCCTAACACACTTTTTATTCTCCTAAGCGACGTTAGATAGTGTTTTTCCATTGATATCACAATCAACAGAATCTTAGATTATCTTTGACTATTGTGGGCTATCACAATCTCACCATTTGGGGACTCGATTCCTCGTCAACCACACTTTCAGTTGAAATTTGACTTTGATACTATTTATGAAGACCCTATTTTATCTCGGGTTTCTTTCAGACCGTGACATCTCAAGAGAAAAATTAACACATATATTAAGTTCAAGCCCAAGATATACTTTTTTTATTTTTTGCAATTAGAATTAAATTATCATAAAATTTTAATTATTATCATTATTCGATTATTCAAATTTTATTTGGGTCGGGATGAAAAACATACGTCCAATTAAATTTTTGTCTTTCACTGCAAATCATATTCGTTTTTTTATTTTTCTTCACGCGTGGTTCAATTATTTCAAACTCTAATGGGTTAGTGAATTAGTCATTTTGTTATACGTATGGATTATTTAAAAAAGTAATATTAGATTTATCATTTATTTTTATACTCTAATTTTATCGTATATTTATATAATTAAATTAAATTATAAATATTAAAAAATAAAAAATTAATTGAACAACACCAAGGAAACTCCATATTTTAGTTTGGCCGGCCGCCGCCGAATTGAGTTGGAATTTCATTTGTTCGGGAGAATTTCAGTGCGCCTGTCGCCAAACGCCGTCGTGGTTTTCATATTTCATGCACTGATAAATGGTTGAGTGGGAACACTAGCCGCCGTCACCGTCCACCATCTGCCGACGGGAACTAGAAAAGAGAAGGCCTTTTCGCTGTTCCCGCACGTCTGCTTCTCCTTTCTTTTCCCAGGCAGTTCAGTCTTCGACTGGGAAATTTCTTAAGCATTCCCTTTCGATGGCGTCGCCGGTGGGAGATAAATCATCGCCATGGCTAAGCTACGTGGCGGAAGAGATTACATTTCAAATCTTTTCGAAACTAAATTCTGAGATCATGATCCGGGTAGTAAAATCTCAGCAGATTCATACAAGAAAACTACAGAAAATATAGTTCGCCGAAACAAAAGCTGTCTTCCATGGATTCCGATCTTACTCTGAAACATTTTCTTCATCAAGCTTTTTTGTTTGGTATTTATGCCTGTTCATAGATATAAAAAAAATGAAGAACAGCGCCAAATCCTTGCGGCGCATTCTCTGTGCTGTCAGAATTGATAGTTAACCTAATTTTGTGGCTAAATCCCCGTGTGTTCATCGGATTCCACTTTCGTTTTACCCACTTGTTTGGTCTTCTTCGCATGAATAGTAAGATTTGGTATTATTGGTATAAACTTATGAAACTAAATTTTGGTTTTTTATGAAAAAAAAAACAAATTTTTACATTCTTTTTTTTAATTTCCTGTTTTTTGGATCTAAAAAATAGATTTTTAATTAAATAAAAAGAAGGGTAATTAACAAAAAAAACTCTGAACTATTGGATTAGCGACAAGGTAAATCAAAGTAATTTTGCAAACAACTAAAACCTCGAACTATGAAAAACAAAGAAATCAAATCTCGTTGTCACCTTTTCCATTAAAAATTTAATTTTTTTTTTCTGCAACGGATAAGTCGTCTAGAAAGCAGCAGACACATACATGAATTAGTTGTAGTCAAAGATTTACTTTCCACAACACTGTAGCAAAAAACAGGCCTTCCGCTGCAGAAAGTAAATTTTATTCAAAAAACTTTTTTTAATAAACCAATTGAGATACTATCGTTTTTGAGGTTGAGGTTGAGATTGTACTTTAGATTGTGATCGTGCTTCACCCTCAGATTGTGTTGAGGAAACTAAAATTCAACAACGGAAGGCAAGTATTTGGTGCAAAAAATACCCTTTTAGTTGCAGAAGCTAGCATTCGACAGCGGATAATTAGTAGATTATTTTAAAATTTTTAACGAAAAATGTGGAAGACATGTTTTTGCTGCAGAAAATACTCTTTTCGCAGCTGATGCTTGGTACATTATTTATAAAAAAATTAAATTTTTAACGAAAAACATGACAACAATGTTTACCTTCTTTATTTTTCATAGTTCGAGGTTTTAATTGTATGCAAAATTACATTCAGATTTGACTCATCAATGATGCAATAATTCAAGGTTTATTCAGTTAATTTCCATTCAAAGAGTAAAAGAGGTTGTTTCATTAAATAAACACCCATGTGGAAGGAGGGTCCACGAAAACTATAGAAAGGAATCCACAAAAGTCTTGATTTTAATAAATATTTTATTGATTTATTAATGACATGTACACCTTGCAACCCTCCAAATAATATAATCTTGCCCTATTGCTTCTAATGGGATGTGACCCACCCCTAAAAGATACAACTTTCTCCTAGTAACCCTTTATTTTTTTTAAAAAATTGAGCATACCCACTAAGATTATCCACAATTTTATGGACAAATAGCCTAAATTATGGTGTTGGGGGGGTTTTGAGTTAAACAAGAAGTTATAGGGTAATTTAATTTAGGACCTAAGGGGTGCCCTATGAGGAATGCCTTTTCTTCTTCTTGGATTTGAAGAAGGTGGACATGGCGTGGGTGGATAGATGTCTTCTTCTTCCTCATCTTCTTCTTCTTCTTGTTGCTTTCTTGATGAAGTGGAAATCCCTCCTGTTCTTTCCATTTTCATTGCCTCCAATGTAAAGCTTGCATTTTTATTCATCTTGATTCCTACAAGCTAAACCATTTAAAAGAAAACAAATGTTTAATGCAAGAAAATAGGGTTTTTCGTGTGCATTCTGATCATTTGAAGTTGATTCTGATGCAGGAAATAAATGAACGGAGAGGAAGACAGTGAGGCGGAGGGCGATGGTGATGTTTGAGTGATGGGTTTTGTTAGGTTTACGATTTGTGAATGCCGTTGATGATGGCAACGTTGATGGGTTAGGCTGAGGGAGAGAGAGAGAGAAAGAGAGAGGAGAGAGAGAGAGAGGAGAGACAGAGGAAATGAGCTGACCTAACAGCCAAGTGAACAGAAACGAAAAGGGTCTCCAAGATTTCTCCCACAAATATCACAAGTACTGGTGGAGACCAGAGAGAAAGAGGAGAGAGAGAGAGGAAAAAGAGAGAGAGAGAGAGAGAGAGAGAGAGAGGAAATAAGCTGACCTTACAGCCAAGTGAACAGAAACGAAAAGGGTCTAAAAGACTTCTCCCACAAATATCACAAGTATGGGAAGAAGCTCCTTTCCCTGCTTTTAGCTGAGGCCTCTCGTTCAGAAACATTACCCTTGCACTGTTTATCACGTACGTCTGAACCCCACTTATATCTAGTGTTTCTTCAATCTCTGCAACTCTCACTACATCGTGGTAAGACGATCTCCTTATCTGCAAAAAAACAAAAACCCCTTTTTCTTCTTTATCACATTGCTTAGAAATCATTAAAACGGCAGCCATTGAAAACAGTGACCTGAATTACTCGATGATCTTTGTGCCGAGACGATCGGCAGTAGAAGCAGAATGGGTTAGAATTGCAGTCTAAGCAAAACATATTGCACTCCCTTCTGGCTGCGTCTCCGTGAGTTCTGCAGATTGAGAAAAACTCTGCTTTTAGCAATGGCTCCAACCACGGCGGAACCAGCATTCGGCTCTGCTTCATCAGAAACTCAAATGGAAAACTGCAGAAATGGCGGACTTTCTAGGGTACTCTGCTCTTTAAAGGATAGAGAGAGAGAGAGAGAAAATGCGACTATCAGAGGAGAGAGAGGAGATGGAGATTAGAGGTGAAGAAGAAAACAAAGGGTAGCGCAAAGTAACATGGAAAGGTTAGCGCCAGGGATGGACGGTGGAGATGGAGCGTGGTGGATGAAGGGAATGGCGAGCCGTTGGATGAAGAGAAAGAGATGGGTGTGTTTGGCGCTCACGCTATGCTTTGGATCTTCTTTGCGTCTTTGCGTTGGCACCAAGGTCGGCCACTTGGTTACGCATCATCACCTCAATTCTTTGCTGGTCCTCCCTTACACGTCATCACCAGTCAACTATTTGCCACGTGTCCCCATACTTCCACGTGTCACTCAAATAATGGTTGACCCCGTGTGGAATGAATCTTGCCCCTTCCATTTTTTTAATTTTCAATTAAATCTAATATATTTATACCATATCTTTCATAATTAGATATTTTTATCTGATTTTTAATTCCTTCAACAACTACGAATTCTATCGATCTCTCGATATAATTTCAAATCGCAAGAGATAAAATCGATAGAATTTGAAATAAGGTTAAAAATCAAGTTAAAACACTTAATTAAACGAAAAACGTAATATCCAGGAGCCGAATTTCACGAATAAATTCACGTCAAAGTTTAAATTACTGATAGCTAAAAAGTAGCAGTTTGATTTGTCAAAAAAAATAATTTAAGATCTAATATGCAGATGATTTTATACGTTAACGTATATATTGCACGAATTTCACGAATAAATTCACATCAAAGTTCAAATTGCTGATAGCTAAAAGGTAACAATTTGATTTGTCAAAAAAATAATAATTTAAGATCTAATATGCAGATGATTTTACACGTTAACGTATATATTGCTCGGATTTCACGAATAAATTCACATCAAAGTTTAAATTGCTCATAGCTAAAAGGTAACAATTTGATTTGTCAAAAAAAATAATTTAATATCTAATATGCAGATAATTTTACATGTTAACGTATATATTGCACTTTACTCTTAAAAAAATGAGACATATTATATGTAGTTTTTTAATTGATAAAGTATTAACAACATAGTTGAGATACATTTAATCAAATCTATCTTATAAATCGACGATAAATTAGACTTGTTTACTTTACCGAAAAGATATGGCCAGGGCGATGCACAATTTTTACCCCGGAAAAGGTAATACCAGGAGTTCGATTATTTGAAAATATAATTTCTACACGATAATTAAAGGTTTATCCTAGCAAAAATGAAAGAGAAACCAGTGAAATAGCAGTATATGAACACTGAGAATCTTTTAACTGTATATTTACTCTGTATTCGTACTTTATAATTTAGTAATTCTAACGTAATCTTAAATTGTTAGTTCGATACTGGATTTAGCTTTTTCTCCGAGAAAAATGTCTAATATTGACAATGCTTTGATAGTTAAGGGTAGAGAGAGACCGACAAAAATGTCTAATGCTTTGATAGTTAAAGGGTAGAGAGAGAGAGAGAGAGTTACACGTGTCATAAGTAATTCTAAAATAAAAAATGAAAATAATAATTATTAAATTAGAGGTAAATTCATAAGTAATTTTGCATTATAAATAACTATAATTGTTTTACACGTGTCAGAATATGATTAGTGGGACTCTAAAGCGTGTACTTGGGACGGAAGGAGGGGGGGAAATTCCAGAAGCGTTCAGATAGAGAGACCTGTATCGGAAGTCAGACCGAAATCTGGAAATTGGGAAGAAGCCGCGATTAAGGAACGAAGGCAAAGATCTCAGATTTTCTCCTTCTTCTCTCTCCTATTCTCTTCCTGGCCTGGATTTCCAATCCTTGGCTTTCGATTCTTTTATTTTGTTTTACAGTTTCCTTTTTCACCTCCATATTCTGACCGCGGAGACGGACCTTCCCTGCCATGTTTAATTTTTGGTATTGCGTCTTTACTTTGTTTCATTTATGCATTTCTTTCTCGTAATCAGGGCTTTCGTTGATTGTTAGCTTGTGTAGATCGTCGTGTATGGTGGCGTAGAAGGCGGTAGATTCTTTTAGTTGGTTTCTGTGACTTGTTTGGATCGATGAATCTGGAAGTACATGAAATTGTGATTTTTTTTTATTAACAGTGTACAATTGATCAATTTGATTGAAGTTGCATGTTATTTGCTTTAATAATTTACATTAGGTTGAAGTCTTAGGTTTTTAATCGTTATATCTTTCATCTGTGAACGCTTGCAAAGGAATTACTTTTGCAGGTGGACTTGAATACTAGAAAAATGATTGTGATATTTCGGTTACAGCTGAACATTTACAATGGTGATATTTTCAGAGATTTTTATTCAATTCGTGCTTTCAGTTGAACATTATGCAGAATGAGGGATATAAAATTTTTCTAAAAACTTTACGATCTCAAGTGTCTCTTGAATTGTGCTAGTACGAATACTGCATAAGAATATTTCGGTCTTTGAGCTAAGAACACATTACACTTTTGTAAAAAAAGAAACATTAAATGCCACTTAATTGTCTTCTTCAATAGATTATGAAAAAAGAACTTTTGTTTTTTTTCGTCTTTGAATTTTGAGTGTAATTCCAACATTGTTGGTTCAGGGGATCTCGGGAGGAGCTATCCCAGCCTCGTCCACAGAATGTCTCCACGCAGTCATGGTATCCTCCGTCAGTTGTTGGTTCCTCCAGTCTCTCCCGCCCCACAACACCAACTAGCACTACCTCTGGTAACACTAGTTTACAGAAGACTTCTGAAAGACCGCAGTCTCCTTCACATGTTTCTCCTGCAGAAGCTGCCGGTATTATATCTGCTTTAAAGGACAAAAGGTACTGGTTCCTTTGTTTGATATTGTAATATGTTTTGATTTTATATATATTCATTTAAAAAATCATGTTTTTTTCTTTGAGAGAGCTACTTTTCCCCATTTCATTTGTTTTTTCCATTCTTGCCCTTCACAAAGCTGATTTTTCACCTTTATCTGAGAGCTACTTGTCTGAGTGGCAAAGATAATATTCATGATGGTAAACGCCTTATGGTTCCATGGAAGTATGTGATAATCTATCCCTCTGGAAATATTTTCTGTTGTCATTTGTTGGTTTCACACCAGCAGTATATATCTAGGACTAAAGGGGCTAGTCACATATTTGCAGCCAAATTTGAAATTCCTTAAAAACTGACTGAAAAATTATGAATATCATGTTGAGATTCTTCTTTTTACAAGAATATAGCATCTAAGTTGCTTTGTTACTGAAAAATAAACAAGATCTGTTTTTTTCTCCAACAAAATAATATGATAAGTGAGTTAATAGAGTAATGTGATTGTTTATTAGTGCATTCTAACGGTAACTTTCAAGAGAGTATTTGTTAACTTCAGTTTGCAGATGCTTTCTCTAAATTTGGGTTCCTTCTGGCTGCTCTGGTTATTGTATTTGGTTCTGACTTGTTCCACATTGCCTCAAGATATTAGCATGTTGTTTCTTTATTTTTATGTTGCATTTGAACGAGATTAGTGACTTATTGCTTGATATCCTTTAAGTGATAGTGGAATGCTCCTCTCACGATTAATTTTGTACAGTGTTGATGAGTTGCGGAAACTTCTCCATGACAAGGATGCCTACCATCAGTTTCTGCTTTCACTTGATCAAGTCAAAACTCAAAACAATGTGAGTGGAAACTTTTGTCCCGCTCAAGTTTCTCATGCTTTGACTCTCCTGTTTTTCTGGGACGTTCAACGAACTTTAGTTCATCTCGTTATTCTGTCGTAGAAAATCATTTTAAATTGAAAAGAAAAAGACAATGTTTATATTCTCATATTAGAAATTCAAATTGTGAAGCCTCACCGTAAGAAATATTGCCTGGGCCTTTTCATTGTTGACTAAAATATATGTATATATCTATATACTGTAATTTTAGATGTTTCGGTTTCTCTTATTACTTTCTAATGGTCTTTGAATGACTATGAGCAGGTGAAGGAGGAATTGCGCGAGCAAACTCTTCTGCTTGCCAGTGAGTTTTTTTATCACTAAAATATAAATTACCCTGCAGTCAATTTATCATTCATGTCGCAAAAGACTAATTTTTTGTACTAATTTTACAGGAGAAAACTTGGAGAAAGAACCACGCATAGTGGAACTCAGGAATCAGGTAATGTTATCACAATATCATTCAACAAAAGTCACATTTTATTGTATATGTTTGTTGAGCCTCCTTCTATCCGTTCTCTTTGGTCACAGTGCAGAATTATCCGGACAAGTGAATTAGCTGCTGCTCAGGAGAAACTAAATGAACTTGAGAGGCAGAAAGATGAGATTTTGAAGTTTTATTCTCCTCCATCTCTTCTTCGACGGCTTCAAGGCATAATTTAATCATATTTCTACTTTTGATCATTATATTTTCCTGTCATACATTATTTATTAAGGATTGATCTAGCCTGAGAAATAGAAGTTGTAGTTTATGGCTATTCATAATTTGATTGAGCTGCTTATTGGGAAGTGATTTTCCACCTCTTTGTTTGCAGAGACAATGAATAAGACCGATGAAGAATCAGAGAACGTGCATCAACAACTTCTCGATAAAGAAATTGATCTTCCTACATTTGTGCAGAAGTACAAGAAGCTCCGCATCGATTACCACAAACGAGCACTCATTCTTTTGGCGGCAAAAACATCTTCCGACTTGATGAATTGAATTTGAATATGAATGGAGCGATTGGTTTGCTTCCATGGGGAAAAAGGTGAGTTTCATTCATCCTTTGTACTATAAACAAGATTGATGATGACTATGGTTTGTTAAATAATATAGTACGTGAGATTTTTCCAGTTTCTATAATTTATCTGTCTGTTCATAGATTATGATTATTCAAATTTAATTTTACTTAAATTCAGTTGCTTTCTATCAGCATTTTTGTGATATTGGGAACACTAATAATTTGAAGCTTGTCTATTTTTCAATCTCATGTGTATATAAAGTAGAGGATTAAGGAGTTGACTAGTGTCCATTTTGTCAACTACGTAGACGCCATATGTCTATCTATCGAGAGGAAAAGAGTTTTTAGTCATTGAATTAGCGTTAATTTAATCATTTTTATTTTTTAACGCGTTTCTTCGCGTGTATACCTGTCTCGTTTATTGGTTATTACACGTGAATATTTGGATTAAGTAGTTTTTGGTCGAGCGTAAAGATCTGACTTTGCGTATCGTGTTTTGATTTCATAATAAATTGCTAATAATATTAAAAGTTTATTGTCGAATTTGAATCTATAACTTAGTTATATAATGCTAAGCTGTTTCTCCGTGCTCATGGATTCCCTCTCCCTCCTCTTGTTAGTGTTTGGAGTCCTCTTGATGAATTTATTGGACTGAGTTCAAATGGTTTGACCATGACTTGGCGAAAGGGCCGGTGGGCTGGCTGGCTCACTACAGGGTCGAGCTGAGCTCGCTTTGTGTTTGTGAGCACACTTGGTCTAGTACTTGGCGTGCTTGCCAACGAGCTGGCTCGACCTGTTCTCCCAATCTAGCCCGTCCCATGTTAAGTTCGTATAACTCACTCAGATGGACTCATTTTTAGTTCATGACTCACGAGTCGGTTTAGGTTGGATTTATTTTTTTGAATTTGGTCCTTCCTCAGTTCATCTTTAATTAGTTAGACTCTGTGAATTAGACATTTTTACATTAGACTGACTCGTTTTACACCTTTACCTGGCGCGAATAACAACTCTTACAGGGTATGAACTTGGTGTTCTAATCAAATCTTTTAATCTTGGAACTTGCCATTGATCATGCATTATATTAAGGCTGCTAATTACGCTTGATTATCTCCTCTAATTGGCTTAGTCTGACAATGACTTTGGTTTAATCCAAGAACTGTAAGAATTCCCATGAAAACTGTACGTATAAATTATTAAAAGCAACATAATATTCAATTAACTCAAAGTCACGTCTGGAGAAACATAATCAGTGATTGCTTCCATTGTTGTCAACCGGATTCATCGTTTTCAGGGTCCTCACACATGGGCGAAGTGAAGTAAAACGGGCCAACCACATATTTGACGACATCTCTGTACACCAAGCTTGGCCCCCGGAGCCCGACACCGGATTTGCCACCGGCGAAGTTGGTGAGAATGTTGCAGGCGGCGTCCGGCGACGAGACGAGCCTGACGGAGCAAAACTTGGGGTTGAGCTTTTTGCCGTAGATGTACTCGTTGATGGATATGTCGAATTGGCCGGCGCTGTCTGTCAGGTCGCTTGCGTAGTGAACCACCCTGCTTCTCTCGTCCAAGCAGGTTACTGATACTTTCGACCCTGCAATTGGTTTTGGATCAAGTCTTCATTTTGAGCAGAAATTATGACAAATTATTTGGGAGAACGATCGGACGTGTCTTGTAATTATAACTTACCCTTAATGGGTTTGCCATCATTCCACTCGTTCCAGCCTTGGGTGCAGTCCTGACAGAGCACTTTCCCTCCGATGTGAATGACTCCATTTTCAACAGCTGCTGCAGTTGCTATGACGGATGCCACCATTATCAACACCACCAAAGCTCCCATCTCTCTCTCTCTCTCTCTCTCTCTCTCTCTCTCTCTCTCTGCTAATCTCTGCTAATTCAGATAGAACAAGCAGAGCTTAGGGCAGAAACATTTTAAAGAGAGAGACAAACGTGGGTTGGGTTGGGGGAAAGTTGTGGGAAGGCACTACTTGCGACGTGCATTGCACTGTTCTGTGTCAGCATCATGAAATTTAATTCAAATATCATTACAATGTCAAAGAAATTATGCAAATTATAAATTATGGAGGAATATTTATTGACTAACATTGATTGAATTTTTATTTTTGTAATCTAATACCTCGTTTATTTTTTTTATCTAATACCTCAACGTTCGAGGCGTTAGTAACGGATGCCCTCACCGTTAAGAAATCAGTTAAATTATGGATATTATTTGCAAAAATTACCTTTTCTGTTGCGGAAAGGATAATTTCCATAGCGGATATTTGCCTTCCGTTGTAAAAAAAAAAAGTAATTGAAATATGATTTACTTTCTGCAACGAATACTTGTCTTCCGTTGCGGAAAATATTATTTTCGCAGAAGAAAAAAAATAATTGGAATAAGACTTACTTTATGCAGCAGAAGACACCTTTCTGCTACAGAAATTAACCTTTCAACAAATAATATCTGTCATTTAATAGATTCCCTAACGGTGAAATTGTATGTTACGAATGCTTCAAACATTAGCGTTAGATAATAATAATAAAAGTTCATGGTATCAGTTAAAAATACTTTCGTACTTCATAATTAATATTAATAATTATCTCGAGTGAGCGGCCTTGTTTGAAGGAATGAACTTTATCGACATAGCTTATGACTTTGCCTCATTAGCAGGCCTAACGGAATACACCCAAATTTTAGCGCCTTGAACCTCAAGCCGCCCTGCATGCCTATAAATTTTAACTCAGCACCGCAATGCTCATACTTCAGCGCAGCGCCGCATCGCTCTTTACAAAAATCAACCCTAAAGACGATATCGAGAAGCCGATCCAATGATTTCTTTCATCATCGATGAAATTAGGTACAGTTCTATCAAAACCTAAAACGTGGATAGATGAAATCAAGCCCTGAACTAAGAAGCTCAGCTCTACCAATCCTATGCAAATACTCCTCGTAATCAGGTTCAGGCCGGAAAGAGTTCTTGTTTGTCGATCCATGTTTCAGAGGAAGATCATAATTGATAACCAGATTAACCCGCCGAGGAGAAAAAGAGGAAATAAAAGGTCATCAAGCGGAAAGCATCCAGTAGATGATAAGAAACATACTATGTCACAAACGAACTATCTTAGGAATTGCATATACGGGACTATATGGATACACGAGATGACAATTAACTCCCACCGATGAGCGTCATTGTGAGTGAATTTAATCTCGTACACATTCTTCAACGTATGATCGACAATTTCTTCTCTAATTTTATCGAATGAACTATACTTCTTGCCAAGACTTATTCCAGCAAACATGCATTTTGTTTGTGGTGGTCGTCTAAGCCTACTCTCAGTCTCAGCCATGTCCATATCTTCATCACTACTGGATTTGCATAATGAACGGAGCTTCTCCTCGTTTAGAGTAGCCGAGAGGGAATGCACCACTATAGTAGCTTCGTCTCCAATTGCACTTACCTCATTTGCCAAAACTGTGGACATGGACTCCATTTCAACTTGGCAGTTAGTAACAAATTCCTCCACACTCCAAGATGTCATTTGGTGTTCAATAAATGCTTCAACTTCACCAAAATGCGGTACACTTCAGCTCTCATAAATCTCTAGGGCTCGCTAATCACTGACAAAATCACTGAAAAAATCGCGATGAGTGTAGTGTGAATTTATACAAAGCAGATGAGGCATAATGATCCCGCGAATCGTGGTTAATTCGCTGCAGAACTTGTCCCAATCCGCCGTGAAACATCCACATTATAACGTTATTTTTAAAAATATCTTTATGCGGCGGAACAGGACACGTTCCGCCGTAGAACGAAATCAATACGTTTAATAGCAAACGTGAAAACGATGTTTGCGGTAAATTTTTTTCATAGTTCAGTGGTTAATTTGTTACAAAAATAGTTTAGTGGTTGACTTATTATTGATCATAAAGTACGATGATTGATTTATCATTTTTCCATTAATATATATGTGTATATATATAACACTCATAATTATATTCAACATAAAATATACTCTCAGACACTGAAAATTCATTCTATTAAATTTTTAAACCATTTCAATATATTGTCAACATTGAGAATGAAAACTTCAAGTGTTACAACAACGAACATGAAAATATAATTCTAATAACGAAGAAATATAATGAACAAAAAATTTTTCGCCAACATCACTATTAGAGGCATTATCTAAAGTCAAACAATATATTTTACTTAATATATTCCAACTTTTAAGTTCTTCTAAAATAGCATTTCCAATAATAATACTCATGTGATGAGATCTAACGTTAGGAAAAGAAATAATACGTTTACACAAATAAAGAAAACTCATTTGGTTTTTTTGACATCCACGTATCGAAAGTTAAACATATTTTACCTTCGTAATTCTCAAAATAATTATTTAATATCGTTTTATGATTTTTATATATATATTTTCAAAACATCTGTTTTTGATTGTATTTGTCGCAAAAACCCGAATATTGAAGATCAAGTCTTCTTTGAATTTTGAATGTCCGATCATATTTTTCTGTATATGTAAAAGTAAATTCGGCTCTTATCATGTAATCTACTCATTCGGATTTAATAATATTTTCATTATATTTAAAATTAGTCAAATTACTTTCTTTTTCTTTTTCTAATTGCATATATTTTCTAATATCGATGTTATCTTTACGTGAACATGTGTAACTATGCCTCTGTTAGAGATCGAACGATAATTAGAAAAAGAAAATATCACGTGAGACACTAGATTTACGTGAAAAAACTATTTCGAAAAAAAAATCACGGGTATGAGAATAAATCTACTATGAAGATCAAAATATAACTGTGAATTTTGCGACTCTAGTTTATATCAATTTATAGATAAAACAAAACCCTAAATGAAATTTACAATGCGAATCTACCGACCCAACTAAATAGAATTCGAGTCATACCAAAATCTAACACCTTCTTTAAATATCCAGTTCCCTTTCTACTAAACAAAGAATTATTATATATACGTCTAGTTTATTTTAATCTATTTTCAAGTGTAATTCCAATTTATTCTTAAACTTTCCAAATATCTGATTCCGGACTATTAATATTACTAGATGACGTTTGTGTATGTGTACTAAAATTAGAAGGATTAGAAGAATCAATAAATTCCATAACATTAATTTCATTGTCTCTAACACTAACTCTATTATCCATGGTCAAGTAACAAATTAATATCAAACAACAAATAAATTCAATTTAATAAAACAACAAAAACTAATTTAATATTAGTTAATATTTAGAAAATGATACTTATTTTGTCCAATATCACACTTCAAAGATTAAAACTAGAGAGTGGAGAGAGTTGAATTTTGAGAGAATAGAGAGAGTTGATCCTAGAGTGAAAGTGAGAGATGTGAAGGGAGTTAGGAGAGTTGAAAGTTGAGTATTTTCAACTATTAACTTAGGAGTTATTTATACATGAAAAAATACATTATTATAAGAAAAATATCGATTGTAACCATTGAAAAACGGCTATAATTTGGCCAATTCAAAGACCGTTGTGACATTCGTATCAAGAATGCTTAGGTGTTCTTTGAATTGTAAGTAACAGCTATTAAGTGGTCGTTGCTAATTGTTGGAGAACTCCAACCGTCAATTAAACAATAGAAGTTACAACATTCTATAGGAATGAATAACGCAAACCTTACCGTCACGTGTTCCGTAAAAAAAAAAAAACAGAGGCAAATGCCGCAACCACATTAACCTCAAGGCTCGTCCAACGGCAATGTGCTAAGGATCAAGAACGGATGTCCTTCGACCATGAGAGACGTCCAAGGCTGATTCAAATTTTCTCGAAGCAGTACGAATGTTCATTTCGAATAGTCGTTCTTCCCCTTTGTTGTCGGAGGAGTATCTGACGAAGAGAGAGACGTCGTGACGGGAAGGCGTTAGTGGACGAAGCTTCGTGGCCTTTAGATGAAGGGACAGACGTCCCTTAATGAGGATGGACAACCAAGATAGACCAAAGGCGCTAGCGGACATTATGTCGAAGGGGTCAAGTGCAAGACACACACTATTTTAAATGGGAGCAAAGTCGTAGACAAAAGTTGTTGGCCGTTGGATGAAAGAATCAAATGTTTTTCAGAGTTGGGGGACGTCCGTCGTTGGAAATGGATGTTCAAGACGGATTATTGAAAGACGATGTTGTCCCCAGCTTAAAACGGACGTCTCTTGCTTAAAATGGACGCCCCTCAACTTATGACAGTTGTTCTTAAGCCCATAATAGACATTCCTAAGTCACAACAGACGTCCCTCAACTCACGATAGACGTTGAGGATTAATTATTAAAAGACGACGTCATCCCCAGCTTAAAATGGACGTCCCTTAGCTAACTACAGACTTCCCTCGTTTAAGACAAACATTCCTCAACTTACGACAGACGTCCCTATGCCCACAACAAACGTCTCTTAGCTTAAAACGAACGTTCATCAGCTTATGACGGATGTCCCTAAGCTTAAACTATAAACTATAAGAGAAATTGCTAGGAGAAAGATCGTTCGAGCTTTTTCATGAATCTTATTTTGCAATTGAAATCGAGTTTCAAGTCTCACCCTAGTTTCCTTTATGGTAGTAGCGTATCCGACGGATAATCTTTAGTAATTAAAAAAAAACTCAGAAAATCCATAATTGATTCTTGAACGTCCCTCAGCTAATTGCTGGATTCTCGAAAGCAGTATAATACGATCTATATGTTATGAGATATATTAGAAAATTCATTGTTGATCTTTGGACATCCGTTGGAAGTCCAAGTGACGTCCATAACGTTTTCTAAGCGAAAAACGTGACAGAAAAATTTACGTAATTTATTTGTCTTGTCTGTGAAACTAAATTATAGGGTTTATTTTGTTAATTTTCCATAAGAGAGTGGTTTGCTCAGGCCGGTACGTAAAAGTGGATCGCGCCAGTAGCGCGTGGCAATGGTGGAAAGTCTGCGGCGTATAACAGTAGAGACGGCACAACCTGGCCATGCAAAATCCTGAAATTCCTCTCCGTCTCTCTCTCTCTCTCTCTCGCCCGTATCACTCTCCTAATCACTCGTACTCTCTTTCTCTCTCTCTCTCCCAATATTTCCCTGTTCTTTTCCTACCCTTTAACTCTCTCTCTCTCTCTCTGCATTTACTGTAATCAAGTGATAAGGGAAACGCTTTTGATTTGGAATCAGTTGGGACAATCGATATTCATATCGCTGTTGATTTCGCCGTTGTTGAAGGAGTTTCGGTTTTCCGTTTTTGTCTTTCATTTTTTTTGTCGATAGGACTTGGTGAGTTCTGACAATGGCGGTCGCTCCGACGGCGTCCACCAACTACCTTTCGCTTTACGTCGGTGATCTTCATCCCGACGTCACGGAGGAGATTCTTCGTAATGCTTTCTCCCAATTCGAGAGCCTCGCCTCGGTTCGTGTCGCTAGGGACTCTACTACTGACCGTTCCCTCTGTTACGGTTACGTCAATTTCATCGCTCATGAAGATGGTATCCGTTCTTCTCTAATCGTTTTCTTTTTTTCTTTTTATGATCTTTTGATTCTTGGAAGTAGTTATATAATAAAAGGATCATCCACATTCCACATCGCGCGACGCCCTACTTTTTGTTTTTCGCTTCTTTGATTATTCAAGTTTACGTACCAATTTAGACATTCGTAGCAAGATTTTCTTACTTTTTACCCTCGTTAACGAACAAGATCAAGAATTCACGTGCAAATTGAGTACCACTAAATTTTTCTTTATGATGTAATTATGGAGACTTCATCATGATTTCATGAGAACTTCTTGTTGCGTTTTAAAATGCTGAAGGCAAAACATTTCTAGCATCATTTGCTTTCCAGCCTTATCACTTTTTCGTCAAAATTTTTAGATTGATGACATTATATGTTTTGTGCTGTCCTACGCCTCCTTTGACATTGTTCTTCTCTCTTTGTTCTGGAAAGCAACCAACGCTATACGGGAAAAGAATCACAGTATTTTGAATGGAAATATGATAAGAGTCATGTGGTCGCATCGTGATTCTGATGCAAGGAAAAGTGGAATTGGCAATGTGTTTGTCAAGGTATCACCATTCTTGTGTAGAAAGTTAATATGTAAATAAGCGGCAATCCTTGTGCTGAGAAATTTGACGGTTTTTTTATTCCATGGCAGAACTTGAGTGATTCGGTCAGTAGTTTGGAGCTTGAAGAAATGTTTAGTCGTTTTGGAAATATTGTCTCCTGCAAAGTTCCCATGACTGAGGACGGGAAGAGCAAATGTCACGGCTTTGTACAGTTTGAGTCTGAAAATTCTGCAGCTGCTGCTATTGAGAAGTTTAATGGCTTAAATATAGATGGGAAGCAAATGTATGTTAGCTTTACGATGTGAATATTTGATTGTTTACTTCCATGCTCGCTTGCTATTTTGTACATTAAATTATATTCGTCTCACCAACTTTGTTTATTATATTTCGGGGCCCAGCTATGTTGGAAAGTTCATTAAGAAAAGCGACCGAGTTATGGCTGCTAGCACTGGTACTAAATTTACAAATTTGTATGTGAAGAATTTGGATCCAGAAATTGTGGAGGAGCTTCTGCATAAAAAGTTTTCTGAGTTTGGAAAAATTGCTAGCTTGTTTATTGCAAAAGATGACAATGGACTATCTAAAGGTTTTGGGTTTATAGACTTTGATAACTCTGATGATGCTAAACGAGCAATGGAAGTGATGAACGGATCACAAGTTGGTATGCAATCTATCCTTGTCACCCTTAACTGGAATGTATTACACTTAACAGGAAACTAACTTTTCCATTCTATGGTTCCTCTGTTGTTTGCAACAATTAGGTTCAAAGGTTCTCTATGTAGCAAGGGCACAAAAGAAGGCAGAGCGCAAACAAATGTTACACAGACAGTTTGAAGAAAAGTGCGAGGACCAACACAAGGTATTTTGTGCATATTTGCCCGCCTTGGTTTTATACCTCTCTGTTTTTTCTTTCTTACATCATCTTTCTTTTCATTGCATAAAGGGCTTAAATGTGTATATAAAGAATATCAATGATGATGTCACGACTGAAGATCTGACAAAACATTTCAGTCAGTGTGGCACAATTACTTCCGTAAAAATTATGCAGAATGACAAAGGAATAAGCAAAGGGTTTGGATTTATTTGTTTCTCTTGTCAGGAGGAAGCAAACAAAGCCGTGAATACCTTTCATGGTAAATTGGTGACTGATATTCTTCTACTTACATTATTTTCAGAATATATTCATTTTGTTTATACCACTTTTTATAGAAGTACACGCTACATATTTTTCTAATTAATTATATATGATTATTTTGTCAACTATGTTCTGTAAGTAATATTGACCAATATGATTGCGTAGGAATTGCATATCAGTGTTTTGGTGTTGATTTTACAGATAGGATACCTTTTAACTTAACGGTAAGAATTGCATCTATGGCAATCCTCGAAGTATGTTTGTTCCTTGATTAATTTCTTGGAAATTCTTCAGATGGCCTGATTTTCTATGGTAGTACTAGAGCAGAGTTAGTTTTAGTGAGTATATCCGAAATGTCCTGAAAGTTTCTTTTTGTTTGCTGATTCTAGATTTGCATTCTTTTATTTAATCTTCATGATATAGTGTCTAATGTTTTACAGGACATATGTTTCATAATAAGCCGTTGTATGTGGCTATTGCTCAAAGAAAAGAGGAAAGACAAACTCAACTGCAACATCATTTTGCTCAGCGTATGGCTGGACTGGTTCCTGGTGGATATCCTTCCTACTACTACACATCTCCTCTGGGAGCTCTTCCAGCTACCCCTATGCCACAGAGACGAGGCCTGATTTATCAATCTTTAGGGTTAAGGCCAGGATGGAGGCCCAATAGCTTTGTTTCTCCAAATAGACCTAGCTTTCAACCGTTGCCTGCCTCTTTTGTAAGTAGCTTTTAGTGTTTGAAAGTTAAACGCTAGCTTTTATTGTTTTGGATGTTACACAAAGAATTGCCATTGGAATGATAACATCCAGGAGTCATAAGTAATTTGATGTTTTGTTACTTGTTTCATAAATGATTTGGGTTTAGGTCTGAATTTGTATAGAAGAAATTAGGTAAAGGTGAAAATTTTGAGAGTTTGGAGTTTTATTAATGAGGAAACTTTCTTCCTAATCATAGACACCTTTAATGTCACGATTTATAATTTAAGGAAATAGACATTTGGGCGTTTTGGTCTTACGTTCTTGCTTATCAGGCTTCTTTTCTACAGATTCCTAATGCTCCTAGACAAGGTAATAAGTATAACAGGGTAAGGTCGAATGGCCAAATGCTTGCTCAAAATAACGCTCACGCGGGTTCGTATAAACAACATTTCCAGCAACAAAATCAATCTGTGATTCCTTCCAACGATTCAGGCTATTATCAGGTCATCTGCAGTGTATTCTCTGAATAAGCAATTTAATTCCTCTAAAATATTGCTTTTTCTGCTCTAGCACTTCATTTTCTTTCAGACCATAATATAAAATCCAATTTTGGGCAATTACCTTTAATGTCATTGTTGGCTGAAAAATGTAAAATAAGTTTAAAATGTCATTTTGTGCATCATTTTCTTATTTTTGAGAGGTTCCTCGACTACAGGATGGACAGTCTCATTATACCCGTTCGAAAACAGCTGGGGTTGGATCAGAGGACTCAGTGGTACTGAGCCGTAAGCTTGCTGCTGCTTCTCCTGATCAACAGAAACAAATGCTTGGGGATCGTCTCTATCCACTCGTCGAAAATTATAAGGTGACATTTCCTTGCACAGGTCCAATTTAGTAGAAGGGTACCAAATTTGTCCAAGTTCTTAAATCTCGTGCACAATGAAGAGGCACCCACTTGTTCCCCGCCGTTGAACTAGTAATTCCAACATAGAAATTTTTGTGAATGTGAAAATTGCAGCCGGAGCTTGCAGCAAAAATAACAGGAATGCTTCTGGAGATGGACAGCGTGGAATTGCTACACTTGTTGGAGTCACCCGAGTCGCTGGCTGCCAAAGTAGAGGAAGCAACGCAAGTTCTGAAGATGTCAAAGACCGAAGTATCGAGCCAAGACTCAGTTCATAACTCCAGTTATCTATCAGCTGAGGTTGCTGTCAATTGAAAAGAGGACCAACCAACCTTCTTTTTGGCTCTCTGGCTTTTAGAACCTACTGCCTTTTCTGTTTTCATTGGGATTAGACTATGTTTTGACAAAAATGTTTTCAATGTTTCAATATTTTAGGATTGGAGTTAGAATTGAGTAGGCCTTTTTGGTGGCCCAACTCACTGAATGGGTAAGTCGTCAGCTCCCACCCCAACTCCCAACCAGGCCATACAAGAGGTTTCTGCTGTATCAAATTACCATTGTTTAATTCCTTTTGTAGCATATACTCGGGAGTAGATGCAGAGCAGACGATTTCAAAGCGGACTCTCCATTCACGAGATAGGTACTAAGATTTCGTGATCTACTGTCAAACTTTCTTCTTTCAATTTTAGTGAACATTCTCAATATCATACCTTGTCAATATTATGCTTTGAAGAGGGCTCGAAATCTACGCTCTTTAGCGCGAGATTTTGAGTCTCTCGTGTTGTGTTTGAACTGAATTTAGGAGGTTGAATCCATTGATTCTTTTGGTAACTTGCAAGAACTCAAAAGGGTGTGCATTTGATGACAATTCACCATCTATAAATAGCTAGCAATGTTGTGTTTTTGGTCTTCGAGTTCAATTAATCCAAAAAGGTTTACATTTCGCTATCAAGTGAGATTTATGGAGAACTCGGGAAGATTGAAGTTGAGGTGATACATCAATGATAGGAAGTAATTATATTTTCGATAATTTTTCCACTTTAGTCTATATTCATATGGTTTTAGCATAATGGATTATTTAGAAACTAGGGATATTAACACCATAAACTCTATAGTTTGGGATCATAACACTACAAACCTTATAGAAAATTCGCGGACAACTGAAATTCAGAACTATGAGAAAAAATGATGCCGACCTCGTAGTTACGTTTCCTGTCAAAATTCGTTGACGTTAATGCCGTAGTTTCATTAACGTCATGGACCGTCGAACGGAGACGTCAAAGATAGCAACAATGGATGTCCTGCAACGACGAGGGGCCGATCCAACCGGCGATGAAGGATGAAAATAATCGGGAGACGTCCATTTTAAGCGAGGGACGTTCGTTTTTAAATGAAAGACGTCTGTTTTAAGCTGAAACGACGTCGTCTTTATTCATTTTAAGGTTTTCAAATGAAGGACGTTTGTTTTAAGTTAAAACGACGTCGTCTTTGTTCATTTTAAGCGAGAGACGTCCGTTGTTAGCTGAGGGACGTTCATTTTAAGCTGGGAACGATGTGATCTTTGTTAATTTTAAGTATGGGACGTCCATCATAGATTGAATGACGAAAATTATAGGGTTTGTGGTGTTAATTTCCTTAGAAACTAACAAAAAACACTCATCAATTACCAAACATTCGAGTTTTTAGTGATTGCTATCGTTGACGTGTTCCTTCTTCACCATTGTATTCAACAATCCCGCTTGACTCTTGACGTGTCTTCGTAAAGCAACGAGCCAGAGTTTAGTTGCTTCAATTGAAAAATTACAGCCCCACCCATACATTATCTATTTGTTATTGTTTTTTGAAAGCTAAAAATGATTATTTTATAATTTTAATTGTTATTGAAGTGTTTAGTAACAAAAACTAAAAAGCTTTGTTTTCTAAAGTAGATCGATTTTAGCCAAATAAAAAATGTAGCCTTTAAATTTACTTTATAATAAGTTAAATAATTAAAATAATAAATATTTTAAATGATTTATGGTATTCTGATTTTGAGATGAATATAAACCGTGTATTGATAATAAAAAAAGGTAATTAACAAAAAAAAACTCTGAATTATGAGATCAGTGATAAGTCAAACCTTAAACCTTAAACTAATTTTGCGAATAACTAGAACCTTGAACTATAAAAAATGAACTAGACAAATATCGTAGTCATGTTTTCCGTTAAAAATGTCTCAAGACATGGACGTTTGTACTAAAAATATTGGACATTCGTTTCCTAATAAGGACATATTTCCTGTTAATGTTTACATATTAACGGACTTCTTTCATAAGGAGCGAACATCCGCTATGTTTTGTATGGACGTCTGCATCTATGAAAATGCAAAGACGAGGAAGACGCAAATGTCCTTTCTATTAACGTTTACAGATTAACTGACGTCCTTCCTAGGGAGCGGAGGTCCGCCTCAATGAAAATATGAAGACGCAGACTCCCTCCTTATTAATGTTCACAGATTAGCAGATGTTCTTTTAAGGGAGCGGACGTCCACCATTTTAGTATAGACATCCGCATTTATGTAAATGCAAAAATGTGAACATCCATCATATAAGTATTTTCGTCCAGCTTCATGTAAAGGAATATACACCGACGTCCTTCCTATTAACAGACGTTTTTTAACGCCATATGACATCCAAAAATCAGGTAATCAGCCTTGAACGTCCTCCAACGCCATACTTGGGTGTCTTTTAACGTTGAGTAATGGTCAGGAGACATTTTTTTAACGAAAAACATGACTGCAAGGTTTGTCTAATTCATTTTTTATAGTTCAAAATCTTAGTTGTTAGCGAAATTAGTTTAAAATTTGGTTTGTTAATGACTTCATTGTTCAATGTCTTTTTTGTTAATAACCCTAAAAAAACAATAATAATCTCAATTCATAACCTAAGGATATAAATAGAGTTAAAAAATTTAAAAATCGGGTCGAGTTCGGATGATCGGAACCCGTTGAAGTCGGTTCGTTTTAGTGATCAGCCACTTAGCGGCGAACAAAGAGTAAGCTAAGCTTCGCCTGGTCCCGGTGTTTCTCCCTCCAAGTATGGCGTCTGATGGTCGAAGCAGTGGGAGCAAGAAAGAAGCATCGTCGCCTTCCAGGAGGCGTAGCAGAAGGTCGGTTGACAGGGAATCTGATTCCTATTCGGAGTCCGGAGACGACTCAGACAGCCGGGAGTCTTTTCCGGCGAGGAAATCCCGGAATATGAGGGACCGGCGCAGTCTTGGCAGGCGTCGAAGCTCCTCCCGCGCTGGAGACTCCGTGGATGATTCCTACGACAGCGGTGAGAGTAATGGAGGAGGGCGCAAGAAGAAGAGATCGTCGAGGAAAGTTTCTGAAGAAGAAATTGCTGAATATTTGGCCAAGAAGGCGCAAAAAAAGGTTAGGATTTTCATATTTCATCTTGAATTTGTCTTTTTTCCTGGATTATGATGGCATTGTTTTATTTTTTATTTCGAGGGTTTATTATTTTGAATTTGATTTATCTTCGCTAACCTGCGCAGGCTATGAGAGTTGCAAAGAAATTGAAGGCGCCCACGGTTTCGGGATATTCCAATGATTCAAATCCATTTGGCGATTCCAATCTCAGTGAAAAGTATGTAGCAGCTTCTGTTAGTTTTTACAACTACAAATTTTTAAGTTTCTTTTGGTGATAATGCTCATTTTTAATATCCTTTATTGCAAATTGGATACAGTTAAATTTGAAAACACACTTTTTAGCTGTGGGGGATATTTCTGTATTGCAAAGGAGCGAGATGAACCATTTTAGATTGGAATCTGGCTAATTTAGTGCATAATTAGTGGTATATATCTAAAACATCAGTAATTGAAAAGAAATTGGTACCAGGAGATAATTCTTCGATGACTTGTGAAATATTTGAAGTATATATTTTTGAACTTTGCAACTTCATTTATCTAAATTCTTTGTGTGTGATCTATAGATTTGTGTGGAGAAAGAAGATCGAGCGTGATGTCACACATGGAGTACCCCTTGAGGCATTTTCAGTTAAAGCTGAGAAAAGAAGGCAACAAGAAAGAATGGTACATGATTTTTTCTAGTTAATGGATTACTTGTCATTTATGCTATAGTCTTCTTTCATGTGCTTGATTGAGTTTCTTCGTACAAACTAGAATTTAAATGTATAGGATTGTTAATGCACAAATGCTGGTAAACCTGTTATCAATTCAAGTTGTCTAATGGTCAGCTTTTATCAATTGGATCTATTTTTCTATCAGACTAATATTGCTTTCATTCTTTTTTTTTCTTTTTTCAAAATTGAGCTTGACGTTGTTTTGCGTTTTTTTGAGATTGGGAAATTTAAGATAGTTTTTTTAGTTGAATTTATTAAACACGTGCATCTGTCTTGGTCTTATATTTTCTCGTATAAGCACAAAATACTTTTACAATTTTTTAATTGATTTTTGCACATTATAAGATTCTTTTTAAAGTATATCGCCAGTTTTTTGACCACTTCAAGTATTAGGAAGATTTTATATTGACATTTAGTTGACCATAAATCATTTATTCAATTTACATTTTTGTTCCAAATCTTAACAGCTCACATATGCTCATCCATTTAGAAAGTTTTTGAGAGTTGGCTGATGTTCTCAGTGCTTCATATACCTTTTTATGGTTATTGTGTTGAATATGTTTGTGTCAATGCCTGATGCAATGATTGTGTACAGCTTTAGGTCTCTGCTGATTAAAAATTATGCTGATGACATGTAATATCAATCTTAATTAATTATCTTTTAGCTGACTTAATTGTTTGAATATATAATGGAGGCTGAGATTGAGAAGGTGAAAAAGAGGAGGGAAGAAAGGGCACTTGAAAAAGCTCAATATGAAGAAGAAATGGTAAGCATAATACCTTGTATTTAGTAACTTGAAAGAGTATTTTATGATACTATATTCTTTCCTTCTTTTACGCACAATATAAACAAATGACTCTTTTTTGGTAGGCAATGCTGGCTAGAGAACGTGCCCGTGCTGAGTTCCAGGACTGGGAGAAGAAGGAAGAAGAGGTAATACATGGGCTGTCCTGATCATTTTCTGTTTTTGTGAATATTTTGATTTTGAGGTACCAAACTTTGTTTTTAGCAATGTTCTCATTCTTATAGGATCGAGTTACCATTCATTATTTTTTAATTGCTATTTGATGATGAGTTCAATTGTCAATATACAGTTTCATTTTGATCAAAGCAAAGTTAGATCAGAGATTCGGCTTCGTGAAGGGCGTATGAAGCCTATTGATATTCTATCTAAGCACCTTAATGGATCCAGTGAGCATGATATAGAAATAAATGAACCATACATGGTTTTCAAGGTAAAAACTCTTGGTTGATTCGTAACTGGTTACAAATAATTGTATTAATGTTTTTAGTCAACGATGGGCTGTATACAAAATTATTACGGACCTTAAACATTTTGAATGGAGAAATGAAAGAATTGAGAGTTTATTAGATTTTCTTTTTATAATTTCCTTTTAATTTTTTTTCATTTGTATATTCGTTTTTTACTTTAACTAGTAATAGCAACTGCTAGTTCTTACCGAGGAACCTTCAAGAAGAAACTTTGTCTTTGTGTATCAAAAGAGCAGTTTACTTTTCATGTGCAATTGCAGAATTCTTTTATTCCCAACAAATAATTTTTTGAAGTTTTTATATACAGTATAACTAGTTTGTTTCAGTGGTTTATTTTGAATGTTGAATTTTGATATCTCAATAAATGATCGGGATTGAATGTACATCATTGATTGTTAGTATCAACGTTTACATTCATCTTATGCAGGGCTTAACAGTGAAAGAGATGGAAGAGCTTCGTGACGACATCAAAATGCATCTGGATATGGACAGGGCAACCGAAACACATTGCGAGTACTGGGAGGTTGGATATCATTTGTCCTTATATTATTTTTTTCCTTTGTCAAGATAAATCTATTTGGAAATTTGAAAAATTAAGTTAATGAATTATGAAAGTAGGTGTTCAAGCTAATCATCGAGAGCCTACTTGAATTTAAAAAAATGAAATCTATGAAAATGTTGTAGGAATTGCTTTTGATTCTCAAATAAGACCGATGAATAAGTGGTCTGATAGCTACCCTTCTTTGGTCTTAGCAAGGTTTAATGAAGTTTGAAGCTTACTAGATTCAGTTATTGAAGTGAAAGAAAGAAGACAAACACTTTCTGAAATTTGAGTATAGCAAAGTTTGAAGCTTGCTAGATTCAGTTATGGATGTCAAAAAAATGAGAGAAACACTTTCTGAAATTTGAGTATATACAACCTCAATGTTTGCCAATGATATTAATTATAGCTCATGCTTTATAAAGCCTTACCAGTTGTTTGTGCTTGTGTAATTTTAGTGGGCTATAGCTTTTGTCAGATTCGTTATAGGAATATTTGATTTTCTCCCTTGATGATATACATTTCGGACAAATGCTCTTGGTTTCAAATCAAAGTATGCTGGTCTTAACATGTTTCATGGCTTCTGTTTATGCATGCATCCAACAGTTAAGAGGTGCTTCTTTTTGCCTAATTCAAAAGAATTGTCTTTGAAATGAATAATTACAGTTTGACGTGTTAACAGGCACTTCTAGTGGTTTGTGACTGGGAACTAGCTGAAGCTCGAAAGAAAGATGTGTTAGATAGAGCTAGGGTTCGTGGGGAGGAGCCCCCTGTCGAATTACTCGCAGAAGATAGAGGCTTGCATTCTAGTATTGAATCAGATGTTAAAAATCTCTTGGATGGTAAAACTTATGGTCAACTAGAGGCTCTGCGATTGCAAATTGAGTCGCAGATGCGGTCAGGAACAGCAAAAGTTGTAGAGTATTGGGAGGCTATTCTTAAACGTCTCCATATATACAAGGCTAAGGTATCTCTTAGATGATATTTGTGATTCGAATGGACATGCTTTTTTAATTTGCTTCTTTACGATTGGTGAGTGATTTTTCAAATGCAGGCTTGTTTGAAGGAAATTCATACCAAAAAGTTACGCGAGCATCTGCTACACCTTGAACAACCTTTGGAAGGGGGTGATGAGCAGTTGGAACGTGAGCATTCTTTGACACCTATCAAGGAAGAAGTTGAGGATGATGTTGAAGGTTCGTCTGTTGGTCTTCATGTTTTTTGCTTCGATTTTATTGCATCAAGTTGGTTGCAAGATAGTCGTCTAATTATATCTCTGTTGACCAAATCCAGAAGCACGACCATTGTCTCCAAACCTCATCGAGGAAGAGAATGATGAAGCTGAAGAGGAGGCCGGATCCTTTTCACCAGAACTGTTGCATGGTGATGACAATGATGTTGCAATCGACCCTGAAGACGATAGGGCAATATTGGTACTATTTCTGAATATCCAAATTTACTGTGTATTTGAGACTCAAAAGTATGTGGGGAAAAATATATTTCATCATCTTGTGCATCAACAGGAACGGAAACGAATGGCTGTTTTAGAAGAACAGCAGAGACGAATTCAAGAAGCAATAGCTTTGAAGCCAGCTCCCTCAGAAGATAACTTTGAGCTCAAAGCAGTAAAAGCCATGGGAGCCATGGAGGATGGAGATGCAATTTTTGGTTCTGGTGCAGAAGTGAACCTCGACTCACAGGTAGTTGTCATCTCCCTATTTGATTTAATTTTGAATACCCTGCTACATATGCCTGAATTTTGTACTATAATAGTTATATTCAATTTTTTTGTAACACTATCGAATCGATGCAGGTGTACTGGTGGCACGATAAGTATCGGCCGAGAAAACCAAAATACTTCAATAGGGTTCACACAGGATACGAGTGGAACAAATACAATCAGACTCATTACGATCATGATAATCCACCTCCCAAAATTGTGCAGGGATATAAATTTAACATTTTTTATCCAGACCTCGTAGACAAGATTCGCGCCCCAACTTATACTATCGAGAAGGATGGGAATAGTAGCGAGACTTGCATCTTAAGGTTCCACGCCGGACCACCTTACGAAGATATAGTAAGTTGTAGAAATTTTTTAGTTTATAATATTATTCTGGGGTGGGGAATGAGATTAGTAAGTTTTCATATGATCTTGTGACAGGCATTTCGCATTGTGAACAAAGAATGGGAATATTCTCATAAGAAGGGGTTTAAGTGCACCTTCGAGCGTGGAATTTTGCACGTCTACTTTAACTTTAAACGCTATCGCTACCGCAGATAACATGTTAACTTTTATTTGGGCCTGAAATTTGAGTTCTCGTGGCATGTCTACAATGCAGTTTGGTGATAAAACTGTTATTGCTGATATAAATCCAGGAGTGGAATGCTATCACAGGTAAGCATTCGCCACCCCCTCTTGTAATATTGTAGAGTTTTGTGAAGTCTTACAATTTTAGGTCAAATCATTACTTTAAAAGAAAAGAAAATAAGAGATATCCATTATTATTTTAGTTGAAGATACCAAATTGGTAAGAAAATACAGTTTTTACGAATTTCTTATTTTTAATGTTTTGATAGCGTGGCTATGGCTGTCCCGCTCGAACCGGAAGGTAAAAATTGAACTAAATTCTGGGATTTGTATCAGTTGTTCACTTGCACAAGAGATGAACATTACATTAATTTAGGATGCTAGCATTGAGATAACATTGCTTATTTACTTGGAAATATCTGAAAGAAGACACCCATTTGTGAGGAGTATTCATTCATAGATTGGGGGCCTGCCTATAGGTTAGCCCCTACACAGGCAATTTTCATGTCACCCAAATCAAATGGAGTTTGCTTGATGGACTGCAGCTCAACATCCAGCTGTGGATTCATAGAAGACCCACCATTTTTCAGGTATTATTCATTCAATTTCAGAGAGTTTGGGGGATCATGCCATCAAATTTCTGCTGTTAATTCCGGCTGGCCTGACCTTGGACCACCCAATTGAGGGTGAGTCCGGACCTTGTCGATCTGGGCCAATACTCTGTTGGGTTTGATCGGGGCCAATATTCAGCCGGCCTGGCTTGCTGCTACCCTCTCAATCTTTTCCAGAAGTTCATTTTTCTCCTGCTGCAGTTGGTTCGAGCTTATTTGCAGAAGATCTCTCCATCTCCATCTCCATCTCCATCTCCATCTCCATCTTGAACCCTGATTTCTTCCTTGAAATTTCCTTGATTATTATCTCGAGAAACTTGTTTTCTGATTTCTGGTTAAACTTGTTTTCTGATTTCTGGTTTTGGAGTTGCTCAATAACTTGGAGAGATTCCTCCATGTATAAAATCTCTCTATCCAGAAACTTCAAATGAGCCATCTTCAATATCAATAAATTTAGAAGCTCTACCAGCAAAGATTCTTCCTCTTTCAGCTTCTGAAAACCCTTCATTCTGGGTTTCTGATGAACTTCTGCAATTTCTACGGCGTCCGCAAATGAAGCATTAGTTGACATTGGTTCTTCTTCTCCAAAATTATTAATTTGTTTAATAAAATTGGACTCGTTTTCTAATAAACAAGCTTTGGGAGCTGCCTTTCTTGCCAGGCACTTGGAAAACAGCAAAGCCGCCATTGATAGAGCCAGAGGAATACCAGCTTTGAGAACCACTGGTTTTACCTCCTCTGCCTTGAATGTCGACCTCTCCATTTCTTTCAAGCAAAAGAAAATTGGCTGCTTTAAAACCTTCTGGGTTTGTTAATGATCAAAAGAAAACTTGACTAAGCTGATTATTGTCGCAGCCCGCCGTGTGGGGCAAGGGCAAACCAAGACGTTGTTGATTGTAAGACTTTATACCAGTGAGGACGCACAATCTCATATGTTGGGAGAATGAAAAGTGAATAATTTATAAGTATAGTTCTCATCCTTAATTAGTACGTGTTTTGGGCTAATCTCAAATACAAAATGGTATCATAGTCAATTAAGGATGGTTGACAATATTATACTTGGAGCACTTGAGGACTTCACAAATGGTATCATAGTCAAATTTCAACCAGAAATGTGGCTGACGAAAACATTGGTCTCCCAAGGAAGGGAGATTATGGCAGCTTGTCGTATGAAGGCAAGAATGACCCTATATATTATTGATTGTGAAGATTCTACCCATACCAGTGGAGATACATAATCTCACATCGCTTAAGAAAGTGAAAAGTACATGATTTATAAGTAGAGTTCTCCTTCTACCTAATACAAAGCATTTTTGGCTAATCCTAAAAACAAAATCGTGTGGAGTTCGGCTAAAATGGCAGAGAGAGTGAGATTCTTTGGCTATATGTTTTAACTTTCCTTTCCTTCTCAATTTCCACTTTCTTCCAGCATTTGGAATTGGTTTTGTGATTGGTTCTTCCAATGGATGTACATAATCTTAGATGGAATTTATTTATTTCTTTCTTTCTTTCATTATAGATGTTATTTGCTAGCAATTACTATCTTACAAACATTGCAACAATTTCAAATGAATTCACAAGAGGTAAAAAATAATTAAGTGTAATTTATCCTCGAACCTAGCATGAATAATCTATAACAAACATTGACCGTGAACAAAACTATGGATCAGTTGGTACTGCTGTAACATTTTTAATAATAATTATTAGCTGAGCTTTTAAAATAACAGTAATTATTTCGGTAAATTAACTTTTTAAAAATAATTTATTAATTTTAATAGTTAATAAATCATAATATTCAACTATTAAATTACATAAAAATCATTATTCAAAAATTTAAATGATTATAATAAAAATAAATTAATTTTATAACATCTTTCATATTATTAGGAAAATAAATTTCAAAATGTACATTTTTTCAACTCGTCAACATTATTGTACCTCTTAAAAAACATATTTTTATTTTTTGGGTACTAAACATTTTATAACGGTTAAAATTATAAAATAAACATTTTTATGGATGAAGAAATTTTATGCTAAATTCAATGCTATATGCTCTTGGTAAACGATTTGCTCGAACCAAATCGCTTCGACCCTCTATGTGAGGAGGTACTCATTCTCGCAGAATTATGGGGCTATTTTGCTCGATCTCTTGTTCTTAGGATTCTTAATTTCCGTATCGAGTGCAAATCTTTCCCATAAAATTTAAGAACTTAAATTTTTATTGTACTCAAAAAAAGATTTTGATTATAATAATTAACAGAAATAGGATTTGGGATAAGGCCAGGGAAGGCAAACTAGGTGCAGTATCTTGTCCAAACAAAACCAGATATGTTTATAGTACAATAAAATGTGACATGTTTTGTTGAGTACAGAAGAGTGTCAAAGCATTACTTACATGCAAATTTCACTAGTAATGCAATCATAAACTTGTCAAAAAAATAAAGGGTAGAGTTGCTGTTTACCTTCTTTGATTTTGACGCCCAGAGACTATCTCATTCTCAGCATTAAAAGAGCTCTTCCAATCACTCTCATGGAGGTCGGAACTGGGAAAAAACCAATGCAATCGTGAATTGTGATTTACGGAAAGTAATGGCAAAGTCAAAAAGTGGTCATATTGTTCTAACCCGGAGCAGATCGATGTTCAAGAAAGCTCGAATCCTGAATTGGAATTGATTGCATACAGAAGCTTGGCTCTCAAGGTGCTTGGGCGTCTGTAGGTTGGTAGCTATAAGCATCAATCGCAGAAACAAATGAGTAAACGTGGTTAGCAGACGAATACGCGAAAAGAAAAATATTCTATGGAACTATTTCTCGATCCATGCCATGCGACTCAGGGGAATGGGGATCGAAAAATAAAGAAATAGTTAATATATTCAAGATGATTACGTATTTGCAAAATGTATGTACCGTCTCAATTCATCTGACCCAAGATGTGATTGTCATGGACAATCTCTCATCCGCTTGGGAGAAGTAAAGTGTTTGGTTTATAAGTGGGGTGACCATCCATACCTAGTAGACGCGTTTTGGGCCGAGAGTTATGGGGCCTTTGGTCAGAGAACAAAGCCGTAGGGTCATGAGGCCCAAAACGGACAATATTCATTAGGATGTATGGTTACCTCACTCATAACAATGATGTGATTCCAAAGCATGAATTGGACGTAAACAGTTCCAATAAGATTTCATTCTTGAACAAAATCTTTTTTATTGACGTATTTCATGTATTCCACAACGGGAAAAAAGGGAGGATATTAGTTACACCATGACTTTGAATTAGAAGAGAGATTTTTTTACCGCTGTACCTTCAGAGTATTATAGCACGTGGAAGCTGATGGAAGCCGATCCACATCCTGCCCTCCGATAGAGGCCCAAATAGGAACATCACAAGCAATCTATGCAGTTCAAATATATCTATAAGTTTCCCTGGGGCACAAATGTGATGATGACTACAAAAATTGATGGTGATACTAATAACCAAATAGTGTGTAGAAAGAAAAGTAATTTGTCAAAAGGATAATGATTAAGGGCGTACTTTGTGGATGGTAAAGGTTGGTTGCAAGTGTTTGAACCCCAGTAAAGGAGCTTGAGAACAACTTGTAACAAATTTAAGAAGCATACAACGTTGTTTTGGCTCAAATTCTGCAATAACCTGTAACATAACAACCAAAATTTCAAATAGGTTGAGGTAGGGGAAATGATTATGAGAGAGAGTGAGAAAGATGACCGGACCAAGAACAATGGCTGATTTCAAATAAACATATTTCATGCCTAAGAAAATTAGATCTAAAAAACAAAAAATAATCTACTTGGCTGCAGTACTCAGACCAGTACCTCCCAAAAAATTTTAATAGTACGGCTTCCTTCTGTGTAGCCACCAGTATAATGTGTATTATTTCTCAAATCCTCCACGTCAATGTCATATTTCCCACCTGAAAGCAACTGCAATGGATTTTACTGCCAAAGTTTGAATGATACTACATCTTGCTCACATTCTATGAACCAGATGACTGTGTAATTGATAACATAGTAAGAAAACAGCATAGAAAAGTTGACTACAACCAAAAATGGTGAGCATGTTAGTAATAATTTCAACAATGCTTCAGAAATTTACAGCACTTTTTACTCTTAATACAAATGATGCCTTCAGTGTAGAACATTATTGCAAGTTTGGTTATTGCAAATTTTCATCAACTATTTGTCATGGTTGCCATGATCCCACATCGGAAGTGGAATTGGTTGTGGTCTAATATATAAGTGGGTATCTCCCTTGCCTGTATGACACGTTTTGGGTCGGGAAAATGGAGTCCCGACCCGAGAACAAACCCTTGAGGGCGTATGGGAGCCCAAAGCGGACAAAATCTTGCGACGAGGTTGTGCCTGCTTATAACACTATTAAGTTTAGAACAGCCCCAGTTAAAGACCATCAATTACCCTGGATTTAGAGGTATAATATAAAACTTCATCTATTTTCCTAAATACCCATTCCTTAAAGACAAAGTTACTTCAACTTTATCCTTGAAGACCTATTAGTGTAAACCAGTACTGATAAATTCTTTGAACTGCCAAATATGATGTGGAATAGTTATTGCAAAACACAAATGGGCTACATAGAGAAAAATCATACCTGATTGAATTCATTTGCATTAAATAATTTCAACCAAGATGGTGATACAAGATCAGTTAGTCCTCTGTAAAATGCATTTGAAAAGGGAAGTATCTGCAATGTAGCACCAAAAAGTAATTTAAAAATACAGGTACATCATTACGGAAGATCAGATAAGGAGACGAACTCATATGGATATGTTTGCATTCATTATATATTCACATAAACACAAGGTAGAACATAACTAGGCTCATAAATTGTGCATCTTTTTCAATCAAATCTCATTTATGTATGTACTGTATTTTTAAAAGAACTAGGGAGAATCATTTATTGACATATAAATTTCTCAAAACCAACACTACTTCTGATAAATGTTAAAATTTCATATGGAATACTTTTACTAATTTCCTTAATAATAATAAACTTTACATATACACAACATGTATTTGCTATTAACATAAACCATAATCATTAACACTGACCATAATTTTGATTATCATAATAAATCAACTACCTAGCAAACTAAAATAAAATAAAAATAAGTAAAATTATTAATTCATTAATAATAATAAACAATCATATATTTTAAGAAAAACTACACTATGAGACGTCATGTTTTAATAGTTGTTTCAATTCAGTCTTTCTAAATTTAATTTTCATTAAAGTTCTTATAGTTCATATTTCTTGTTTTTAAGACTTTTCATTCATCTCTGTCATTAATATTTTCAGCAAATGCCACAATTTTTTTTGTTATCTAAACAACTTAATTTGTTGCATGAAAACGATGACATAGATAAAAATATCTACAGATGACATTTTGTGTTAAAATTGTTCAGTCATCGAAGAAATCAAGAAATGACCATTTAACCACTGAATAAAAAACACAAGGATTTTTATGAAAAAAATTGTAATTATAAGAACTAAATTTTACCCGGTTTAGACAACTAATTGTGTAGTTTTCATCATATTTTATATACCTGAATTATAATTTAACTTCCAACCTAGAAACTAATATCTTTGAATGAATATATAAATAATATTTATTTATTTTCAAAAAATATTTCTCTGATCGTGTGTAGCACATGCCCGTGCTACATTGATATCATCTGGTCAGCTAGAAAGATGAAAGAAAGTGACCTGTCGGTTAAGTTTATAATCTGCCATTGCATGAACATACTGCATCTTGTTATCATTTGTAACAGAAATATCCTTGCCACCATGTATAAGATCTATAACACGCCATTTTCCAAATGATTCTTCAGTAACAGTGAAATCCAGGGATAATTCCTTGACATCACCGGTATAGTGCTATTAAAGGAAAATACATAAAAATTTACGACTCACATAACTGTATGTATATATAAATTATACACATGCACATATCTATTAATGATTAGATAAAAGATGAAATCCCTGGACCTTCAACTAAAAGCACATTTTTGTAAACATCTTCGAATCCAGCTTAATCATTATTTAAAGTGAGCTATTCACATGAAAAGTGCAAATATCTAATTCATCTCCTAAAACATCTCCCTCTGTAGCAAGAGGGATAATATTATTCAGGTAATATCTTCTAAAAATAGCCTTGAGAGTAATATTATTTAATTGTGTAAATCATCCTACTAGCAAGAATAAAAGGAACAGCGATAGCTTCAGTCTTCCAAAGTCCAAAAAAGTTTACCTTCACATACATGAGATTCTTATAGAGCTCTGGATCGAGTGTAGATAGTTCATCCAAAAAGCTATACCGTCCTAAGAGCTTTTGCACAAAGATATGTGAAAAAGAGTAATCAAGTAATATTCCTTCATATAGAGCTTTACCAACAATTCTACCAAGAAATTCTATCATCTGGATGCCATTTTCAAGATATCTTGCAGATGTATTAGGAATCAAAAGTCTATCTGAAGTAGAAGTTTGGGAGAATAGACCATACCTAAAACAAGGGAAGAGCATATTTAAGAACAACTAATCTAGGAGTTTGACCATGCGAAAAAACCAGTAGCATATCAATATTATCATCAAACTTACTCAGGGGCAAAAGCTGCTTTGGCTATGTCAGTTAAAAACTCCTTAGATAATCCACCACAATCAAGACCAGCTTCAGGAAGGCCACATTCACTAACGAAAGAGACATGGATAAACGATTTCAACCTTGGCCCAAGGGAATTCAATTGTCGGAATCCATCTTCAACAACATGACTGCGACGGACTACAATTTCAACTAATCGTGAACCAGGTTCAGAAATTTCCCCAGCCATTTTTCGAGAGACTTTGTCCTTCCTGACAAACTCTCTAAACATTTCAACTCTGCCAAAATTAAGAACAAATATCATGACATTAACATTAGTCAAACAAGACAAGAAAAAAAACCACCAGTTCGTCAACAAAAAGCTACATAAAAATCAGAAAAAAAAAAACATGTAGCCATTCATTTTGACATATAAAAGCTTCAATTTCAACAAAAAAAAAAGCTATTAAACAATTAAAAACGCTTCACATAAACTTGTTAGAAAGAAAAGTACTGTATCAATAATAAAGAATTACAAAAGAAATTGTAGTCTGCGGCTATTTCAAGTTCTTCAGGAAATTGAGATATTATTTTATCATTCTATTTGATTACAAGTTACAAATTTGAATAAACTTATCCTTGAAAAACACTAATTAATATTAATACCTACATTTTGGGTAAAGATCTTGAAACACTAAAAACAGATGAAAATCTGTCGTGATAAGTAAAAATACTACACAATCTAAGGAGCCAGACAATTCCAAATTACAAATCAAAATTGTTGTTAAGATAAATAAATGAAATCTAAAACTTTACACAACAATTTTATCAATATTTTACATATAATATATAAAGATAGTAGGTTGAAATAAAACTACAACAAACATAAAAATACAAATTTAGAAACTGTTATTCTAGTATGGTGTTGTCACATCATAGGTGCTTAATCACAAGAAAATTTTATGCACAAAGGCAACAAAAAGTATAGGAAGGAACTTAAACCGGTGTTAAAAGATATAAGAACCATGTGTTTAAAAATAAGATCACCTTTCCTCGAATGGAAATACATGTGGCATGGTTGTTATAACAGAGTTTGTAGCTGGAACAGTCAAAGAATCGTCTGATATTTGATTAGCTGACAACACTTCATGAGTTCTAGCTGCGACAGCCACAGGGAGGCGGCTTTTCCTAGCAGGTGAAAGCCAAAGATCACTGGAACAAAACTGGTGTCTGCAATCCCTCTCGTACATGAGAAGCAAGCATTTGATAGCAGAATCTAGAATGAGTTTGTTCTGCTTTCTGATACCATGAGATAAGCCATTGTACACTAATGTATTGAGCACAGATGAAATCCTTCTTTGCTGTTCCAACGTGAAGGGGACCTAACTCGGAAAATTAAATGCCAAATATTACTCTCAAATCCTTGTCCAAAAAAGTTGAGACAAAATTCATTTTACCTGTTTTTCATAGAACTCTATGTCATCTAGAATTAATAGAAGATGAGAATAAGTGGCACTGAAAAGGTAGAGTAGACATAATGTATCTTGCGAAAGACCTTCCGGACCAAGCCTCAAAGATATTACATCCCATTCATTACTGGATTCTTCATCTAACCTTCCATCAATATGATCACCATCTGCCTGTGGTTTGCTGGTAAATTCATGCAACGCAGCTACCCATTTATGAGCTCCATCCTTACTCGGTTGCTTTTGCTTTTGCTTTTTCTCGAGAATCTTATTTTTTTTATTTTTTGATATCTTACTCGCACAAGATGATTTATCCTCTGCATTCCCACCATCAACAGGAAAAAGGTAACTTTCCAACACTTGCCATATCTCAACAAGAAATCCAGGAGTAAAAGATAGCAAATTGAGAATAGGTAATGATCCAACCATACGGTTCAAGAGTGATAATATTTGTAGCATGTAAGAATAAAAATACACAATATCAACCAGTTCCACATTCCGCAAATATTCCAATCTTATTGGAGGTGCAGTCACAGTCGCAATGGGGATATTTTTATTCAAGAGTATCAAAAGATTGGAAAGATGTGACTGTTGAAAAACAGGCCTAAACATATCACGGTACGGCAGAGTTGATGACTTGGGTCCTGTCACACTTTCAGGTTCAACTGCAGCAGAAAGGTCTGATAAAGTTTCAGGAAGACCCAGAATATATTGATTCTGATTGTACTTTTGACTACATCTAACATCTCTAAGCACAGTTAAAAAGTTCTCAGCCAAAGCTAATGTTGCAAGGACATACAATGCATAGTCAAAACCTTGTTGGAACCATCCAGCATCAATAGAGTTATTTTCACTGCCTGTCACCAGAGAGATAATGTTTGCAAGAGCCCACCCAACAGATGGAGAAAGTTCAGAACAAGAACTAACTCTTGGTTGATCCAATTTAGACATTTCCTGTAAAACTTTACCTTTTGAAACCTGCCATCAACTGTCACATTTTGATCAGTCTTCCAATGTAACAGCATACAATGAGCGTAAGAAATTAAATTGAAGATTAATTTAGAATTTCATCATTTCACTAACAGACAATAAATTTTGTTTTTATGTTTAAAGTATAAGTACTTTAAATGCATATTATACACTTATGTCCCAAATTCAATTTTCAATGGAATGGAAAGAACAAGGCTTCACTTTATGATTTTTGGTCCCAAAAAAACCAATATGTAAAACTCAAAATGTGCTACATGGACCAGATCAATTCATGTCCAAACTCTATGCAGAGGAGACACAAAATTTGCTCGTTTAAGTTAGCTGAAAAATCACCAGTAATAGCACGATATTGATAGCAAATCAGTAGTCCTAATAACCCAGAAAAATAATTCAAGAGTCAGATAAAGTTGAGCAAAACTGAGGGATTGTATGTATGAAGTTAGATTATGTTAGTGTATAGCCGTGATCCTTGTATTATCCTTATATAGAATATCAGTGTTATTACTTTGTGTATAGCAAGGAATTTAGTGAAGTGGATGGCAGTAATTTACATTCCTCAGAGATGTGTATTATAATATTCCAGGTGTAATCTGTCTTAATTATGAATGAGAATTATCAGTTTCTCTTTCTTCAGATTAGAATACTCAATTACTGATACAAAAATAACATAAATAAGGCACCATAAACACACCTAAACAATTCAAAATATCCTATGGCTCTTACCAATATGGTCCACAAGCACGGTAACAAAATAGACCTATGCTTCACAGCTGGTAAAAGAACTGCTGGCAGACGTTGCATAAACCAAGGAACCGTAAGTACAAGCAAGCAAAACTGTTCAGCAGCACAACGCCCTTCCCATGAATCAGGTAAATTCAGATCAAAAGATGTTAAATGAAATGGTCGCAGAGCTAAAGTTATTGCACTTGCAATTATCAAGAGCTCATCATTTGTCTGGACAAAGTTGTTCTGTAAAGTCAGATGAACGTTCAATCTATTCATGTATTGTCTGATTGAAATATAGAGACCACTTTCAGCACTCCCCATAAATCGAACTAAATTCTTGACTGCCACAACGGACTCCTGATTTCTGTCCATAATGTTTTTCCAGCTTTTAGTATCAGTTAATACAACAGCAAGACGCATTGCTAGAGAAGTTAAAGCAACCATTTCTTGATCATTTGCACGTGAGTTGTCAAACTGGGAAAGAACAAATATGCATAGGGAAATCAACTTCCGTGATTGATAAATCCAAATTCTTCTTTCTTCAGATGTACCCATGGCCAGGGAGCAAAAATTGTTCTCTGATTCTTCACAAATATAAGTTTTTTTTTTCTTGAGTCAGTTTATCATTCAACCACCATCAAAAAAGCAAATATCAAATAAATTAAGATCTAAATGGAACAAACAAGTTGATAGTTTATGACGAAGACATAATCAATGTGAATCAATTCAATAACTTAAAGAGCTGACAAAAAAAGAAACATTTAGGTCGCTATTGGTACTATCCAGATTGGATGTTTTCATGGTAATAACAACTTTGATATTTAGTTATATCAGTTAAATCTAACAATTTCTCGATGATTGTGAACTCTTTTAGTGTAAAAAAACAAGACATATACTATAGCATTATTCCAATTGAATTGTCAACCCTAATCCGAGTTTTGGAAAAAATCATTACCATACCATGAACCTTCAACTATAATTCTTATCATCTAATATTAGACTCTTTAACCAAACTTGCATACCACTGGAGCTCATGCTTTCCAACAGGATTTTAAAGCAATTCTTTGCACACTCAATTTCTCTGTTCTGCACCTTATGAAGCCTGGTTGATAAGCATGAGATGAAGAAAAGAAATGGCCTCAAAATCTTTTCAGAAATAATTTGTCTGGTCATGATGCCTTCAGTATTATTCACTAACTGTTCCCATTCTTCTTGAAGCAGAAAAGCAGCCTCTTTGGTCACCTTATAGCGCCTCCAAACTCTCTGCAAGATAAGAAATAGTCATTCTTTTACTTCATACTCTAAAAATTATATATCCTACAGAAGTAGATTAAAAATGTACAATGAAAAATGCGGATAAGATTCGGTGGCTCTAAAAGTGAAGAACACTAACTTCACCTTAGTTTATGAAAATTGGAATTACGGAACAAAAATTGAAAGTAGAACCACTGGTAAGATTTGATTCGGTTCAGAGAAGCAAACTAAAATGAAAAAAATATATATACACATTTCTACACATTAATAAGAGAAAACATCCAGAAAAGCAAGTAATATGTAAGAAAATGCATCAAAGCAATTGGAAATGAACCTGAATAAAGAGAACAGCAGCCGAAGCTCTTCTCGCATAGTGTCGGTGCTCTCTTTCCTGAAGGACCTTTTCAAGTAAGGCATCCCTTGAAATTTCTTTAGCACTTGCTCCCCTCAACGATACCTGAAACGGGAAAAAAAAAAAATTGATCCGAGCTCCAAAACATGGACGTAATAGTAAAGCGAAAGAAGGCGACAATTGCAAATAAATCAAATACAAAAACACTCAATCTCTTGAGCAACACTCCATTGTAACAACTTGGTCGAATCGAGAGAGAGAGTGAGAGAGAAAACCTGATACTTTGGACGTTGTTCCATAGAATTACAGACGGAGGTTGAAACCGAGATTCAACTTTCATTTGCTTGCAGTCATCGACAACGTATTAGACTATTTCTAATCAATTGCAAACAAAACACACCACAGGCTCCAGGATTCATAGAATTGGAGAAAATAAATGGATCATCGGAAAGGCGAGGATACGGATTGTGAATTCAAGCGATCAAGCTGAAATAATGACTGTGATTTCTGGTCGGGCCAAGGCCACTAGGCATTCTTCTCCCTCCAAGATCCTCCACAATTCCTCTCCATCTTCTGCATTCGACATTTTTCTTTCTTTCATGTCGCGCGGCTACAGACAAAAACGTCTGTTCGGCTAAGTCGTGGAACGACGAGTCGTTATGTGATTCGGCTTGTCGCAGAAAATTCGAGCAGTTTACTGATTTAGGAATCTAATTGACTTTTCATGGCTAGTGAATTAAAATAGCAATGCAAAACGTTGATTTTTGCTTTTAATTTAGGTAAATTAACCAAAAAAAACCCTGAATTATGGAGTCACTAACAAGCCAAATATTAAATAATTTTTGCTAATAAATAAAATATTAAATTATGAAAAATGAATTAGGCAAATATTATTGTCATATTTTCCGTTAGAAATTTAAAATTTTAAAGTACGGTAGAATCTATTGGAGAAAACTAAGATTTCGTAGCGGAATGCAAGTATCCGCTATGAAAATTACCATTTTGCGGTGGATATTTGCCTTCTGGTGTGAAATTTTATTCATTAAAATATGACTTTCTTTTCGCAGTAGAAGACACATTTTCGCTGCAAAAAATATCATTTTTGTAGAGGGCACTTGCTTTCCGCATTGGAAAGTAAGTCATTAACTATAACTATTTTGTATACAGATTTTTGATCTAATTGACATTAAGTTATTTGTTTTGATGATGACGGTATTATTTGTATAATTAAGTTTTTTAATTTGTATTTTTTGATGCTTATAAACACGTTATTTATATTAATTGGAAATACTCTTAATACGTGTATTAATGTTTACTAACGTGTTTATCTAAGTTCATGTATCCTACAGGTAAATTATTGAGACTTAGAAGAGAATAAGGGCAAAACACGGAGAATAGGTCGACTAAAGGTTTGAGGAGGTCGACCAAATTTATGGAAAACTAAAGAAGTGGTCGACCAATTTGAAAATGGTCGACCGGCTGAATTGACAGATTGCTCGAGAATTTCACCCGCTGAAGAAGCGATCATCGGTGAAGAAATAGTCGACCGCAAAATAAGACAGATTGCTACCTATTTATGCGGTTGAGGAGGTGGTCGAGCAGCCGAGTTTTTGATCGACCGAATGTTTAGGGATATGAGGAAGCGATCGACCGATAAGGAAGTGGTCGATCGATGAGGAAGTGATCGACCGATTTGACAAACCTAAGAGAAAAATGGAAGACCAAAATTCTAACGGTAACATTCCAACGGTCGGAGGCGATCCACCAAATTGGAAGCAGTCGACAGCTCAAGCAGAGTCTATATATAAAAGACACTCTGAAACTCAAATTAATCAAGAGAGAAATGTAGCGAAATTCTGACAAAATTCATACACGACTTCTCCATATTCAGATCAGTGTATAGAGCTAACTCTTCCAATCTTAAACTTGTGATTTATATTTGGAGAGCTTAGGTTCTAAGTTCATATTTTTCTTTTTACTCTTCATTGTACTCAAACAGAGTGTGACACCCTGTGAATAGTCAAGCGAAAGGTGACGTTCTGTGAATAGTCAAATGAATGGTGACGCCCTGTGAATAGTCATTGTATCGGCTTGATTGACGCCCGTGAAGTTCAATCAACAATTACCGAGGAGGTTATTGGGTTTAAGGATCTCAAAGTGGAAAACTTGGAGTGCGGACGTAGGACATATTGTCGAAGCACGTGAACAAACTTATTTACATTCTCTATCCATTAAACTCCTTATTATCATTATTATTTATATGTTTTTATATGTAATAAATCATTTAGGGTTTAGAATTAATTAAATCGCACGAAAAAAATTAGATCGACTCATTCACCCTTCCCCTCCTTACTAGCATATCGATCCTACAATCCGTTGCAGAAAGACGACCTATCTGTAGTGGAAAATTTTTTTAAATTTTTAACGAAAAATATAACTGCGATGTGTTAATTCAGTATTTTTTTTGTTATTGAAAATTATTTAGTGTTTGCTTTGTCACTAACTCTATAATTTATTAATTACCCTTTAATTTAATTATAATATTTATATTTATTAAAATTTTAAATTATAAATAATTAAAATAATATATTATTTACAACTAATATATAAATATCATGTCAAAATAAAAAATTATATTATAAAGTTATAACATATATAATAATGATTTAGTCTCCCATTCTTGTTTGGCCTCATCCAACCTTTCACTGTATGATTTTTTGTATACATTAGTCTTCTCTATCTACTTATAAAAAGTATGTATGTTAATTTTCTTTTAATTATTTTAATTAAATTAAGTAATTTTATATTTTTACTTTTATTTATTCATTTTTCTTCTTCAATAATTAATAATGTATATTTATTGTTTTGTCTTCTTCTATTCTATGGTTTTGAATTTAATATGAATATTATTTTATTTATTTAGTTAATGTCCTCTCAAAGAAACAATATCGTCAATGTCTTCCCAAATTACTTTATTATCGATAATCCTGATTAAAAATCAAGCCGATAATTATAGTTTAAAGTAGTCTATAATTTGTATTTACGTATAATAATTAGGATTTATTATGTAATTTTTTGAGTTATTTATGTGTTTTTTGTTTTTTATATTATATTTTATCGAGTTAGACGCGTGACATACTAGTTAATTAAAAATTCATAATTAATTAACGTGAATAAATTCTGCTAAATATTATAAATTCCTTTTTAGCTATATAAATTATATTTAATTTTTATTTTTAGTTTATAATTCTTATGTTCTTAAATTTTTGTAATTAATATAACAATAAATTATAAATAGTTAAAATAAATATTAATTATATATAAGAAAATTAACAAATCAATCAGTATACTTTAGAATTAATGATAAGTCAACAATTGAATAATTTTTGCTAACAACTTAAATACTGAACTATGAAAAATTGACAGGATAAACATCTCGGTTACGTTTTCTATTAAATAGCATTGTCGTTGCTCTACAAAATATTATTTTTCCTCCGCAGAATGTTAGTTTTTCTCCGAGAAACGTTAACTTTTCTTAGTGGATCGTTATCTTTCGACTACGGAACAGGAGTTCTTGAAATATAACTCAAGAAAGTAGACATTTCGCATAGGAAAGTTGTCTTTCCATAGAAGAAACTCGTATTTTCGTAGTGGAAAAACAATTTTACTTTGCATAAAGATAACTTTCCGCAGAGGAAAGATGAATTTCCAATGTGAAAAGTTGTCTTTCCGCAGAGAAAAGTCTCCAAATAAAAAAATCATTGTCTTCTTCGTAAAAAAACACAGACAACACAAACAAACTGTGATTCTTCTATGGACAGTAAAACAATTCTAAATCATCTGAAATCTAAAACATTAACATTCTTTTACAAAATCTTCTTAATTATAAAATTAAAAAAAATTAAAATCAACTTATATATTATTTTCTTAAATCTATTCTCCCTGGATATTAATCAACACACTAATTCTAGCATGGAAAACCCCAAATCGGGTAAAAACCATAGGACCGATTCCGCCGCTTAAAAGTTTCACTATCAACAATAATAATGAGTACAACTATGTCTTAATACAGCACAATCATCAAATCAATAGAGGAACAAAAATGAACAAGAGAATCCGATTTTTTTTGTTTGTGTATAACCTGCGAGACGGACTTACAGTGCCCAAAACACGATCTCCACCGTTCAGAATGTTTCCTCGGTGCTGTAGGCAGTTCAGGACACCGTCGGCCATGCGAAGGAGGTTGTCGTCGGGAAAAGCAAATAGACGGAGGAGGCCGGCAGAGATTATGATATGACTGAGGAAACAAGAGATACAACTGAAGAGGCAGCGAGGAAGATGGAGGAGTATAAGAACGCAGCTGCAGAGAAAGCGAGGGAGACGAAGGAATCGGCTGAGCAAAAATCTCAAGAGTATGGAGAGAAAGCGAAGGAGACGAAGGAATCAACGAAGGGTGAAGCTAGGGAGGTCGCAGAAAACGTAAAAGAGAAAGCAATGGAGACGAAGGATTCGGCAGAAAACAAAGCACGAGAATGCAAGGACTCCACCGGGGAGAAGGCGACGGAGACGAAGGATTCCGCCGCCCAGAAGGCGACGGAAACGACGGATTCGGCAATTGGAAAGGCAGAAGAGTATAAAGATTATGCAGGGGAGAAGTCGAAGGGAAAGATACAACTGTGAATAAACTCGGAGAACTGAATGACTCGGCGGCGGATGCGGCAAGGCGGGCCATGGAGTTTTTATCTGGTAAAAAAGAAGAAGCCAAGGAGTCTGCTTACGAGACAAAAGATTCAGCAAAGGTGAATTGATTTTCAGACATATTCGTCTTCTTCTATATCTGTATCTTTTCTCTGCAACTGTCCCCAAAAAAATGTCCTTTTTGGCAGGAGAAGCTGAGGGAGGGAGAAGAGGAAGCGAGAAGGAAGATTGAAGGTCTGAAACTGCAGGAGAAGAAATCCAGAGATGATGGGTAAGAAATCGTGATTAGTTCACGGTTGAGCTTCAGATTTTTGAACTTTTCTGTTGAATAGCAGAGGAAGAAAGAAAGAGGGGGAAGGAGAAAAACCAGTTGAAGAGAGTCGAGCAGGCGCCATTGCTTCTCCTCTGAAAGCTTCAGATCAAATGACTGGCCAGACTTTTAATGACGTGGGAAGGATTGACGATGAGGCGTTGCAGGCATGGACAAGAGGACAAGGACAAGAACCGACAGGGGCAGATCTGACACTAAATTATGATCATCGTTCTAGCTTTAGAGTTTTTGTTTTGTGTATGATCTGGGCACTGTATTTCACAGATTTGGTAGATGGAAGAGGCTTTGTTAGATTATATTTTGTTCAGGTTAGACTAGACTTGGGCTTTTATATATATATATATATATATATAAATAATTTATTTACATTGGATAATTATATTATTTATTGGTATGAAAATTAATAATAGATGTGATCCAAAAATATCAATAATATTTTTTCTGCATTGTTATAATTTAATAGTCATAAAATAAGAAAAATAACAGTGAAAATAGTCAACGTAGAAATCCAAATCGAGAAAAAATCACAGGGACCGAGTACAAAAAAATCTCACTATGAAAAATAAGATTTAGAATATTTTTCTAGAAATCAAATATTTTATAAAATATTCACTAAGAAAAAATCACTATTTTTAAATTTCACAATGTGCACAAATTCGCTCCAACTATTTTTATATCACATTCTTTTTTTCTCTTTCTCCAAAAATCCTCACTCTATTTTCTCCTCATTCTATTCTCCTTCTCTTTCTCTCCTTTTGGATGCTTCTAGAGAGGATTCTTTACAATAAGACAGAAGAAAGTTGCATGCCAGCCGAAAGGAGGAAATAATTTCCTCCTTTTCCACCTCAATTTCTTCTTCTTCTTCTTTATTTATGAGGGGTGTTCCTCGTCATAAAGAGGGACACTTCACAATCAAGCGTATAATTATCGTTAGAATGATCACAAAATGAAGTAATTATGAGTGGATACCAAAAAACACGCTCTTTCCTCTGTTGGGTTGGGGAGTTGAACCTTAAAAGGAAACAAACAAACTAATCACGATGATTCAACTATGTAATTTTGTATAAAATTAATTTAATCATTTTAGAGGTTGCTATCACGTTTTGAAGTAAGAGTGATGAGCAATACCAGAATCTAGTAGCCATGTAGATGCGTTAAAAGCCGGTGGCCTCGAATTGTAGACTGTGTTGAAATCATGATAGAAAGGGCAGTAGTAGGACCATATGCCATTTCCCGTGAGTACATGCTTGACTCGTTTAGCTTATTTAGCCTATTTGACTCAATCCTTTTAACTTGTGGCTTGCAAGTCAACTTTGCATGAAATTTTTCTGGGTTGGCTCGTCGAGTTTGACTTACTAGACTTGTTAGGCTTGACAAGGCTAATTTTTTTTGTTCGGTTCAGATTGACTGACTCATTTCCAATCTCTAGCCACAGTTCGAGGTTGAAAAAACGAAGGTGAGAGTGGGAAGTTAAGCTCTCTAATGGAGAACGACATGTTCGGTTGTGCCCCCATGAGTATCCAAAAATGCGAGTCTCTGTCACCTCTAATCAATTTCGATTGGTTCTTCGCAATCAAATTCAATTTTTAAAAAAGTACTAAATTATTAATTTTTAAAATTTTTAAAACTATTTAGAGTTAAAAGGCTAAAACTCTATTAATGAGAAAGCTAATTACTCTATTAATTAGAAAGCTAATTGGACTAGTTTTAATGTAGCGTTTGATTTAAGCATAGGTTCTTCCATTGACATTATTATCTTAAACCAACTAAATTAATCATGCTTTCAACTCATTAAATCTCATCATTTAAACCCTAATCTTCTAAACCATTTTCGGACTACTTTCCATCATAATTTCTTTTCCATTCAGTATTTTTTAAATTAAATAATATTACGTTTATCTCCTAATTTTATATTTTAATTTCACCTATTGACATGATATTTATTAATTAATATAATTAATTTTTTATTTTAATTATTAATTATTAATTATTTGCTTTCATCCTAATTCTTTTATTTATGGCTAGCGTGACATGTAAAATGTATTTTTAAAATATAAAATTAAATATTATGTGTTACTATTTATTTTAAATAAAATCACGTTTATTTAACTAACAATGCTTTTATACCTAATTATTGGAGATAATGGGGTCAATTATTTATTTCAAATTGCTGACTACTTGATTGGACGTCCGGTCTAAAGACTCGATCCCACTTCTTAAATTGCATGAATTGGCTTTTACTAAGGTCAGAAAGTACTAGAACATTTTATATTTTTTAATTTTTTATTATTGTTTTAGAATTATTTAAATAAATATCATAATATTAAATTTCATTTGTAATTCTATTTTTTATATTGTGGCTTATTTATTACTCTACTACTTGATTAATAATTAAAATAAATTATAAATATTTAAAAATCACTAATTACATTAATTAATAAATTTAGTATTACTATTAGCTTCTATTATGTGTTTCATTAATTGATTTAATTAATGTGTTATTTAAATATTTATAATTTACCCTAAATTTCTATCATGACCCACCAACTTTTGAAAATTTGAATAGGTAGGTTGGCACGAAGGGTAATAATTCGACTTAGGTCTTGACGATAAATGGGGAGCAAAACACAGTTAATGAAATTCATAAGGGTAGTAGAAGCATTGGTCAAATCGAAAAGTAAGATCACGAATTCGAAATGCTTATACTTTGTTCGAAAAGATGTATTTGGGATATACTCTTTACGGATCTTCATCTGATGATATTTGAACATCAAATTAATTTTAAAGAAATATCGTGAATCTCTAAACTGATAAAAAAAATCATCGGTAATAGATACTTATTCTTCATGATAATTCGATTTCAGTTTGTGTAATCAATGCATAGATTCAAAGAACCAACAACTGTTTTTGACTAGAGAATTAATGTGGGAGAATTGTTCGAGTTGAGAAAATAGTTAGATGGACTGAAAATAGGGGTGGGCAGGAACCGATGGGAACCGAGAACCAGACCCGAAACCGAGGTCGGTTCTGGTACTCGGTTCTCAATCTGTATAAATTGTCGGTTCTCGGTTCTTTTACTAGAAACGGGTTCGGTTCTCGGTTCCATATGTCCAGAACCGAGAACCGATTGATATTAAAAATGTCGCCAACGTCGCCTGACCTAAATCCCCTCCCCGCCCCCCCCTCCTTTTTGCGATACAGGTAGCTGGAGATTGGAAGCTGCGATGACTGCAATCGGCGATTGGAAGCTGCGACGATGACTGCGAAGGTACGAGGAGCACTGCGAAGCTGCGACGAGCACTACGAACCTCCGACGGGCATTGTGAACCTGCGACGACAACTGTGAAACTGTGCGGCTGCGATTTGCGATGAGGACTAGTAATATAGTTTGATTTCTTCCCTGATTTTTCTGGTCTAGTTTGTTTGCTCTGTTCAGCTCCCTTGATTCCGATTTTTGACTGCCTTTTGATTCCGATTTCTTAGAAAAAGTTTCAGATAGATGAACTCCCTTGATTTTTGACTCCCTTGATTCCGATTTTATTGAAATCAAGAACACTTCCATTTGATCCATTTTGAATACTTGGTAGTCTCATTTAATGCACTATTTCTATACAGAAAAATTGCTTACAAAGTTGTCTTCTGAACCGTGAGCCCTTGTCTGGTCTATTTTTCCCATCCCAAATTGAAGTCTAGAAGAACAGAGCCATCCAGAAGCAGGAGTTGGCACTCCTAGGAACTGGAACCGACTTCGGTTCTCGGTTCCAGGTCCGGTTCCCTCAGTTCTGTTTCTGGTTCCTTCTGTTTGGAACCGAGAACCGATTATTCGGTTCTCGACTGATTTGGAACTGGACCCGAACCCAAAATGTCCACCCCTAACTGAAAAGCTAAAGATTCAAAAGTGATTTATTAATAATTGATGAAATTCAAATTTTTATATTTAAAATTACTTAAAATAAAAATAAAAATGAAAATGAAAAAGAGTAAAGCTGTGGGTTTTAGGCTAACTTTGGAACAACCAAAACCATGGGCACTTTTCTGTCTAACCCAAACAAAACCGGTGGCCTCTGCCTCCAGTATATACTCTCTCTCTTCCTCTTTCTCTCTCATTCATCTCTATCTCTCTCTCTTTCTCTCCCTCTCTCTCTCTGTCCTGCCATTCTTATGCTCTGATATTAAGCTTCAACTGGAGTGATTCTATTTGGGTTTTTGTTTTTAATGGAAACCAACGCCGTCGGCAATGGAGTTTTCACCGGCATTGGTTCTGGATTTCTAGGACTGGAAATGTCCCTCCACCAATCGCAAAACCCTTCAAAACCTCAAAAGCCACATCAATTACAACCTCCCCAGCACGTTTCCTACGCCCATCAAGAACCTCGCCAATCGATCAAGTTTTCATACGCACCCACAGGAGCGCAGCAGGCACAGGCGGTGGCGCCGAGCGACGAAGACGAGCCTGGGTTAACGCCGGACGACGGCGCCGGCGATGGAAAGAAGAAAATCTCGCCGTGGCAGAGGATGAAGTGGACGGACACGATGGTGAGGCTTCTAATAATGGCGGTTTTCTACATCGGCGACGAAGGTGGGTTTGAAACTACTGATTCTGCGTCCAAAAAAAAGTCGTCTGGGTTTCTTCAGAAGAAGGGGAAATGGAAATCGGTTTCTCGAGCTATGCTGGAGAAAGGGTTTTACGTTTCTCCTCAGCAATGCGAGGATAAGTTCAACGATTTGAACAAAAGGTACAAAAGGGTAAACGATATTCTTGGAAAAGGAACTGCCTGTAAAGTTGTGGAGAATCAGGGATTGTTAGAAACCATGGATTTGTCGCCTAAAATGAAGGAAGAGGTGAAGAAATTGCTGAATTCTAAGCATCTTTTCTTCAGAGAAATGTGTGCTTATCACACTAGTTGCAGTCACAGTAATGGAAACGTAAGTTCTGGAGCTCATTACTCTCCAGAAATGGCTGCCGAGCCACCAAATGCTCATCACCAGCAAATCCAACACCAACGATGCTTTCACTCGTCGGAAAACGCGTCGGCAATGGCTAATCTGTGTAAAGACGAAGCTGAGGGGCTTAAAATGGTGGAAGACGAATACGACGAGGAAGATGAAGAATCAGACTCAGGAGACGAAGACGAAGCAGAAAATGAGGATGCAGTTGAAGAAGACGATGAAAACGACGACAGAGCTTCACACAAGCGGCGAAGAAAGGGTATCTCTACATCTTCTTCGTCTTCCCTGCAAATACAGCAATTGAACGGCGAAATAATGGGTCTGAACCAGGACGTTTTAAAGACGCCATGGGAGAAGAAGCTGTGGATAAAAAGCAAACTTCTGGAATTAGAGGAGCAGAAAGTCGGCTGCCTTATTCAAGCTTTTGAGCTGGAGAAACAGAGGCTGAAATGGGTTAAATTCAGCAGCAAAAAGGAGAGGGAAATGGAGAGAGCGAGGCTAGAGAACGAAAGAAACAAGCTTCTGAATGAAAAAATGGCGTTGCTTCTGAAGAAGAAGGAGATGGAATTAACTGATATTCATCAACAACATCAACAGCAGCATTCTTCCAACAAAAGGGGCGACCCATCTTCCATTACTGCATAATTCGAATTCTTGGACATCCTCCAGAGACAATTTCATGTTTTTCAAGGATTTTGCAGACAAGAGTTCGACATCTTTTTGTATAACTGTAAAGAGTAACTCACAAATAGCCATAGATCTTCTTCAACCCTCTTTTTTCTGTAATCGATTCCTGCATACTGCAGTTTAAACCTCATCCTTCTCTCAAGTTTCAGTATTTTCCAGCCTAATCGCCATTAAAATCAATCACAGAGAAATGGGTAAAAAGTTCAGCCAAAAGGGATTATCAGAAACAGAAAATCTTGTACATTAATCCATGTTGAAATGGGTAAAAACAGTAGTGTACACCATCGTATTCATGCTGCAGCTGCCATTGAAGCTCAGCTCCGAACTTATTTCATGGATCAAACAATAACTTTCTGTGATAAATTGAAAAAAGTCATCCAATCGATCTGTACATCGACAAGCGTTTTAACCCTCGAGTTCGATAATCTCGACCACAGATGAATCCCCGACTTTCTGGCACACGACAATTCGGTCGTGCGGTTTTACAACTCCCAAATCTTTCCCATGATCGAGCGCCACCTTAAGGACTGATTCGGTTGTTGCCCCCATGGATTCCGCCTACAAATTCATATCGAACAATGATTTGATCGATCAAAAAACGTACAATATGAAAAATAAAACACGAAAAACTGATACACCAAGATTTACATAAAGAACCCAAACAGAAAAAGTTGCGATTGAAATACAATCACGAGTTTTGTGACTCAAATTTACGTGAATTTACAGAGTAACCCAAAAAAATTAGAGTCATCGAACGCTAGCATGATAAGTTTTCAAACCAAGAATGTTGATTATGACCAGTTTTCTATAATTTACCAAAACTCGATGCTCGATTTATGCAACTATCAAGTAATAAAGAACGTAAAACTCACCGGTTGTCGGGGATCAGCAAGCATGGGGAAGAGACCTCTAACTATCAGTGATTGTCTTGCCTAGAAATTTGATCAGACAAAAGCTCAGATACTTAAAGAGATTGAACTACTATAAAAGAACATTTGTAAATCAAACCTCAAATGCTCCACTGAAGCTCCACTTTATTCGATTTGTCTTAAGCCGAGGTACAATTACCGAGATTACGGGCATGGTCGGTCTATACTTGGCGATCAATCTACACGTACAAACTTAGACGAAGTTATCGGATATTCAACGAAATGAAAATCGAAAAAAAAAGACCTTTTTTTCATTTGCATGTGCATTACCTTGCAGTCCGTCCTGATGATGTGAAGCAAATAATCAAAGACGCCTTCACTTTGATAGCCGTTATCACCTAGAGAGAATAAGTCATAGTCAGTCGATATGAAACCTCGGATAACCACGAGAAATACAAAGCGAATGCGTAAAAATTTTATTACCGCCGACGATGCGATAGATTCCAGGTGGGATATCGGTTCGCCGACATATTTGGACGTCTTTTTGAAGTAGAGGTCTTGATTGAAAACCTTCTCCGCCTGTGTGATTTATGAATGGTATAAGCATAATCTCGTTATTTTTGTTTTACGAGAAACTTTACATTAAAAATGAAAAGTTACAAGTCGTCACCGGAGAACTTTGCCTGACTAAGAAACAACTAATGAAAGAACCACATTAACATTATCGACGAATATGATTTCATTTCGATGAAGCCAAGTAGCTAAAAAAAAATAGCTAGAACTCGTAATCTCCTAATTAAAGTTATCTCCTTCTTGTGTCTTTCTTCCATAATAAAAACATCACTGATAGTCAGATCATCAACAAACATATGGTAAAAGCAGTTACCTCAGCACAAATTCTACCGACTGTGGAAATAGTCTCGAAAGGGTATAACCCACGCAAAGTCTCGGCGCCAAGAAGAATGGCATCGCTCCCTACATTCATAAGAAAATGATTTGTTCAAAAAGCCCATCAACTAAAAACTCAAGGTCGCTCACAACAATAACTCCATAATGACAAAAAACTTAATATATTCTAACTACAAACAAGTACCAAGATAAACCTCTTTCCGGTTTGAAAACTCGGTAGAAATGGGTCCTCAAAGGTTATGAACACAGCATGCTGGATTTTTCTGATTCTAATATCTCCACTAACTTTGAAGTATGAGTCTTTTTAACTGGCATCTTCATCTTAAACTTTTATTTTTGTTCTTTAACATCTCAAAGTTTGAGACGTTAGCAACGGACACCCTTATCGTGAGGAGATCCGTTAAAAAATGGATTTTTCGCAGCAAAAACGTGTCTTCCGCTATGTGGAAAGGGTAATTTTCGCAAATAATATCCATCATTTAACGGACCCCCTAACGGTGAGCGTGTCCGTTGCTAACGCCTCAAACTTTGAGGTGTTAAATAACAAAAAAAAATTCAAAATTTCAGTTAAAAAGATCTCATACTTCAAGGTTAATATTGATAATTACCCTTAATTTTATAATACAAATTTATCGAGAAATAAACCGTTTGAATTTTACGAGCATTGCAAATGATGATTAAAGCCGATTAGGTTTAGTAGAGGATTAGTAAGCTGCTTAAAGTAATAGTTTGATAAACTGAACACAATTAAGCAGCAAGGGCAAGTTAACTTTTACTGCTAGAAGCAAAAGAATTACGTCATCCAACATTACACGAGAGATTTACACAAATCCAAGGATGCAGCATAGGTATATTGGAGAAGTAGGTCTATGCCCCCATCGTATGCAGACATGTTGAGGGACATCAAATGGCCTATGGCTCACGGGCCAGATGCCGGACTGAATTTTTTTTTCAAGTTTCGATCCGACCTCGGACCAAGTCTGGACATGTTTTTTACAGGTGGGCCGGCCCGCCGGCTTTATTCAACGGGCTAATTTTTTTAAGGAGTCAGTGCTGTGACATTGAAGGAAAAATAATGGGCTGGCGCAGGCAGACTGAAAGTCAGCCCGATGGACCAAGTTCGGCAGGCCGACCTTGGACCACCCAACAATGAGTGGGCTGGCCGAGCCGGCGTGATGCGGCCTGCTAATGAGGCATAAGACTTGTGTTATAATAGAATAGCATTTTTACACAACTTAAGGGCTTACCATCTAATACAGCATTGGCAACATCAGTTGCTTCGGCACGAGTAGGTCTTAAATTTGCAGTCATGCTGTCCACAACACGCGTAACCACAGCCGGCTTTCCAGCCATGTTACATTTGTAAAGGGCGGCCTTCTGAAACAAGAACACCTGCAATTAATGCAAATCATGGTTCAGCAAAAAAGTTTTGAATTTTGATACAAATTTGTGATTGAAAATCGACCGTAGCCTCAAAGACATTCAATCAGTTAAGGAAACTCACCTTCTCAGGTGGAAGATCTATACCCAAATTCCCTCTGGATAGTATAATGCCATCGGCTTCTTGAAGAATTTCGTCAAAGTGAGTCAATCCCTAAATGAGAGGTAAGCAAAAGACGTGCAACTCAATTGACCGTCGGATACGAGATGGGCCAAATTCCATTTTGTACCAAGAAAAATTGAGAATAGGCCACAAAATAGCATAAAAATACACATATTTAGGTGGAAACTCTAGACATATTTAAGATGAATATAAGAGCGTTTTGCGATTCGAACATAACATGATAAAAATCTAAATTACATCTTATCAACTTGATCCATCCGCTACCACCACACATACCCGAAAAATCTCATAATTTTGTTGGTTGTCTCACCTCTATGTTTTCGATTTTGGCAAGAATTTGAGTTAGGCTAAGGTCCCCATGCTTCGAAAGGAATTCCCGGGCCTGCATTACAAGATAGTCAACCCTTCATTAACTCGAATGATTACACTTAGCAAAAGCATAAATTTCTTTCTACTTACTTGTCGAACATCCTCAGCGTGTCGGGTGTATGACAAAGATAGGAAATCAATTTTGTTTTGAGATCCCCAAGTACTTATAATCTAAAATGACACCAAAATAACATCAAACACCAGCAGGTCCGAAACTCTAAATCGTGGTAGCAAACAAGAATCGGTTGAAAGTAAGTTCTTGGAGCAAAAAATAATATTTACTTCTTCTCAAAGTTACCTCCTTATCTTTATCAGTGAATGTTGGCAGATCGATATGAACTTGAGAGGCATGCAAGGTAAAAAGTGATCCGGCCAATGTGGCTGTATTCTTTATCACACAAATGACATCCTCACCGTCCAGTTTAGAAACCTGCACCACCCCACATTCCCATAAAGTCGAGAATAAGTATATCCATTAGTCAAATAGATTATTAAGAAATGCTGGAAGAAAATGAAATAAGGCATAATCACTTGACAAATAATTTTAATCTGGGTAAAGTGTAATTTAGACGCTAACGCTTAGAATCATTTACAGATTCGACTTTAAACTTTTTTTTTTAACAAACAGAATATTTACCTTTCAGCTATCAGAAATTTGGGTTTTGCTATCAATTTATCCGTTAAATTTAATATGTGTCTACTACGTTTTTCATTTAATAATGTGTTTTAGCATGATTGCTAACCCATTTGGCAATTAATAACATGATTTCGAACTTTTTTGATGTCTTCTCTAGCGATATCAAATTCTGTCGAGAAATCAACAAAGTTCCGAATTGGGTTTGAAATTGTTAGAGGGGTGAGAAAGCGGATTTAAACACATGATTAAATAAAAAAGTGGTATGCACATGCTGAATTTAACGGATAAATTACCAGCAATGTCCAAAACTGCTGAAGTTTGGAAGGTGGAGATTCCATTTGTAAAAATAATAATTTAAGATCTAATCTGTAATGTCCGCAAATGTTAGTATCTAAATAACATTTTTACACTTTCAAGTTTGTTCGAAGAAAACGACTAAGAAAAGAACACATTGGACTTGAAAAGCATCAATCCCATCAAACAGAATAAATAAATAACATGCAGGCAAGGTAATAAGAAAGACATTCTAACCTCCAACCAGACAGAGGTAGTTTCACTTCCAGTGAATAGGTATTGACCAACAAAAATGGTGTCACCCTTCTTCACAGCCTGTGAAGCAAGAAAAATGAAGAGAATTAAGGAACAAAAACCACCTTACACTACCAAAAGAAGAAAAATCACTAAGGATTTAGGATAAAGCTATGGCAGAAATTGATCAAACACCTTAGAAAGTCCATTAAAATTGATAGGCAAAAGCTCTGAAGAGGCCGCGAGTTCTTGATTGGGCGTCAACACAACAATCCCATCTGCTTGAAGTGAGATAGATGTCTCACTTTTATTCACAACCTGCAACTCGGGACCAACAGTGTCCAGCATAACCTGAAGAAAGAACACATTTCAACAAACAATTTTAGTCGATATAAAGTATTTCCTCAGCCCACCTTAAAACGTGCATTTTCCTATCAACCAAACGAAAGTGCAAGGACAAAGAACTGATTGAGATTAGCTGCTTTGGCTGTTTTTTGGGTTGTCTGGCTTCATCGCAATGCTATTCTTTCCGATTGCAGAGAGCCAGTTGTTGATCTTTTGGACAATATTAATTCCACTATTGCTAAGTGAGCCTATTCCCAAGTTTGTGGGATTTATCATTTTCGATTGCTGAGTCTAGTTCCGAGTTTATGGGATTTATCGTTTTAAGTGTTTCTCTCCCTTTTTCTTGAGAATGATTATCTCCCTCCCATCTATTCTATTTTCCTCCTTTCAATATACTTCGTTTAAGTGAAATTATCAAGCAAATTAAGTTAGCAAATGAACATACAGCACAAAGCTTGTTAGAGCCTTTAACAGCTAACTTCAGATTCTCCAAAGTCTCCTGATGATATTCCGGGCTACCCCATGAAAAGTCGAACCGTGCCACTACCAAGCAAACAAATTCAAACGCCATAAAAAAACAACACTTCCCTTCTCAAATCTCCAACCTAAATATACAATCAAACAATTTCTGACTCAAGAACTCATACCAGACATTCCTGCTCTGAGACAGCCAGTAATATCCTCAACGGATCGAGACTTCGGACCCAGAGTCCCCACTATCTTCGTCATCGCAGGAAAGAACCCCTGCATATTGGTGCAGAAATTCATTCAGAACCATCAAAAACTCCGTTTATCTGAAAAAAAAAAAAAAACTGAAAACTCAGCAGAAATGAATCATACCGCCTTGGATGGCTCCAGTATCGAAGCCATCCTAACGGGCTCTTCCAGAAGCAAGTTACTGGAATGCATCTTCTACTGTTGGGGCCGAAGATTCTGAACAGCGACCCAGAGAAAATCACAGACACCAGACCGAGGCTTTCGTGGAAGTTGAAAAATCAGAAGGGACAAAGAAAAAACAAACCCAGAATCCCCACTCTTACAAAAACAAAACCAAAAGTCTCTTTCACAACTGGTCAGCTGACACTGAAACCACGTTTATTGAATAAATTAATGGCGAAAAGGTCCATTACAATGAAAGTCTAATATTTTTTTGAGAAGACAGCTGATGGCCACCTGATACTTCGAAGCGTTACGGCTGAAGTCGCTTTAGAATCGTCCATTGTTGAACTTCGAGCGCGCGTAGGGGGGAAGCCTTTCGAGAAGTGCGTTACGTCAACGACTACCGTTGGAATTTAGAACAACGACATGTCGAACTTTATCGAAAATTATTAAAATCTGTGTCGTTTCACTTTTTGGTTTGGTGGAGGGGCACGGGTTCTCCCTGCTGCCTCTCCATTTCATGGAGAGCTTTTGACCCTTCCTAGCATGACTTTTTGGAGGCTATTTTAAATTAGGGTAATTGCTAATAAATAAAATTATGAAATATTTACAATAAAACAAAATAAATATTACAGTCACATTTTCTGTTAAAAAACGTATCTTCAATATCTGTATTGTCTGCTCAACCCACACACATTTGAGCTTTAAATTTAATTATTTAATCTAAATTAATTGAATTATGCGGGTTGCCACGATCATCTGCTAATTTAAAGTGAGAACACTCGCAAGTTGTCACAGTCATTTGATAATTAAAGTGCGGACGTCCGTGAGTTGCTTCAGTCATCCGTTAATCAAAGTGCAGACGTCCACGGGTTGGCGAAGACATATTTTTTAATGAAAAATATGAGTGCAAAATTTGTCGTTTTCATTTTTATAGTTCAGGGTTTTATTTCTTCATAAAATTAATTTATTATTTAGTTGTCATTAACCTCATAGTTCATGATTTTTTTATTAAATATTCTTTTAATTATTAGCACACAAACATGCAATGTCCATATGCATTGTCCTACTATATACATATCAATGACAAGTCAACCACGACAATTGTATGTTATATACAACCATTGTACTTTGTGATCAATGACAAGTCAATCACTGAATAATTTTTTCTAATTTAAACACTAAACTATGAAAAATAGACAGAGAAAACATCGTTGTTACGCTGAACTCACAAATAAACATTTTCAACATAAAACTGAACCTGTGAAGAAATATCTTCAAATACATCTCTGTAATTATAATTATACATCAGTTTTATGTTAAAATCGAAATAATTGAAATAATCTTACCGTGAAGATAATTCTGGGAATCTTCGACATGGTTTTCTCATCGTAAAAAAACCCACATTTTCAATTTTTGAACATCTTCTTATAGTTCACTCTCCTATCGATTTCACCATCTAATTCTTATCGCAATCTTCTCTTTACTCTTCCTGGTCTGTTGTCGTCGTCCAGATCTCTTCAACAATGTTTCACTTTTCGCAAAGGAAAGCCATATTTCTGCAACGAAAAGTAATTTTTTAAGTCCATTTAGTGGAAAAATAACGTTCCGCAGCAGAACGACAATATTTTTAATGGAAAACGTAACTGCGACATTTGTTCCATCCATTTTTCATAGTTCAGTAGTTAAATTATTTGTAAAAATATTTCAGTGATTGAATTACTATTGAATATAAAGTATAGTAGTTGATTTGTTAATTTTCTAAATAATTTTTACATTCTTATTTTTTATTATTACATAAAATAAAATTTGTTTTACACACAACATTATCATTCATTTATTATAATAATGGGTGGAACTAATGAGTTTTAAAATTATTAACCATTCATTAATAACTGCAATTTAGTAGGTTTGACGATGGTGTTTGAAATTCACAACTATTGACTAATAGATATTAATTCTAATGGGGTTTGAAAATAAAATGAATTTGGGACGTCTGATTGATCTTTAACGAATCGAATGGTTGTTAAGATTTTATAATAAAATAAATGATTGAAAGAAAATACAAATTATTTATTATTTTATATGTCAATTTATAACGTTCGATTGATTTTTGATAAATGTGTAAAAATAATTCTGATGAAGTTTGAAAAATTAAATAAATTGAGGACGATCTCATAATCTCTGATGAACTGTAGTCAAAATTTATAATTAAAAGAAAATACAAATTATTCATCCTTTTATACATAAGCATAAAATGAATTTCGAACGTCTGATTGACTTTTGATAGACTATTATCAACATTTATAATTAAATCAATGATTAAAAAAATACAAATTATTTAAAGTAAAGTCAAGTCCAAGTTTAAAGCGTGTAAACAATTGGCATCTTAATTTTTCACGTCTCACCTTTTGAGTTTATGTACATATATACCCGTATACACATATATATATACGCATATATATACCTAGAATTGAGAACTGATTCTCAGTTCCTACCAATTTGCAATTTTGGGAACCGAGAACCAGAACAGAATCTCGGTTCTAAGTCAGTTCACAATTTGGTTTGTTTCTTGTCCACCCCTACACACAGTAATTATATGTTTCCTAAATATTTATATATTTTTAATTCTTTTTTTATGACGTATCAAATATTAATTTGTGTGGTTAAAATAATAAATTATAAATAACAAAAATAAATCATAATCATGTCTGAAAGTATATACAAAAACTCATAAGGTGACACATAAAAAATTAATTTTTTTGTCAATTGATCAAATTTTCATGTGCAGCTCGTATTGTGATTTTAATGAATTATGCGACGTCAAAGTTTGATTCGTTCATAATCATAAAATCATAGAATTGACTAAAAAAGAATTAAGATGACTGTCGTTTACACGCTTTAAATTTGGACGTGACTTTACTCTAAAAACCGACATGTTTTAAAATCATACGTTACAAAAAACAAACAAGAATAATTACAACATAGTGTCTGTTTTGTTTCTTCTTCGTTTCATTGTCGTGCTCAAAAAGCGAAAGACCAATTTCATATTTCAACCTTTCTTCTTGATTGGTTTCTTGTCTTGGTCAATCTATGACCATATCTACACATGATCTTATTGCTCTATGTCATAATTTTTGCTCAATCATGAGTTTTGGAGTCAATTGTTCAAAAAAGAAAGGTTTAAAGTGACAATTATGTATACCTTTTGCTATAAAATAAAGGAAATTAACAAAATAAATCCTAATCTATTGAGTCAACGATAAATCAAACTTTAAAGTAATTTTGCGAACAACTAAAACGTCAAACTATGGGAAATGAAGAAGACGTATCTTGTTGTCGTGTTTTTCCTTTAAAAATTTAAGTTTTTTAAAATAATCTACCAAGTATTTATTGCAGAAAAAATATTTTCTATAGCGAATACTTGCATTTTGTTACGAAATTTTAGTTTCCTTAGCACAATCTGAAGGTGAAGCACGATCTCAACCTGAAGCGACCAATAACTTAATAGGTCCGTTTACAACCTATATTAGATTGTTTCTACTAACTGATTTTCAAGATTTTGTCGACGAACAATAGGTACGAAGCTGATGTTAAAAATCTTTCAATTATTATTGTTTCTAAACGAGTATATTTCGATACATTGACTGATATGAGAAATAGAAGACACGTTTCCATTGAGGGAATTAAGATTTTGCAGCAGAAAACAAGTATCCACTGCGAAAATTACTTTTTCCGATGTAGAAAATATTTTTTCCACAACGAAAGACACATTTCTGTTACGGAAAGTAAGTATCTGATTATAACTACCTTATGTACGGATCTGATGCGAAATTTGACCTATTCGCTGAGGAAAGATGACCTATCTGCTGCAGAAAAAAAAAATTACATTTTTAACAAAAAACGTGACAACGAAGTTTACTTTTTTCATTTATCATAATTTGAAATTTTAGTTGTTCGTGAAATTACTTTAAATTTAGCTTGTCATTGACCAAAAATTTTAGAATTTGTTTTGTTAATTACCCATAAAATAATTAAATAAAAATATATAATTAAATAAAAATATATTTTTCTCTTTTCATAAAGTGGAAAGAAAATGACCGGCGGCGTAGTTCGCCAACTCCGGCGCACTCACGTGGCAATCTAATCCCTTCCACGCTACTTAACGGGACCGTAAGAAGCCGTCACCGTCCCTTCACGGATCCCGCCTTCCGTCACGATCTGCCCGCCTTTCTCCTAATGCCGTCGTACCGCCACTGCTAACGTCCTCCAATGGCTTCCTGTGACGACGACTTCTCTCTCCTCAGAGCTGAAAATCACCACTACCAACCCAATCCCGATCATCACCATGTCCCCACCTCTCACCACCTCCACCAGAGCTACGCTAGTCACCGCTTCGGTTCCCGTTCCGCTCCTGTTCGCCCTCCGCCCCCCTCCCCCGTCGTCCCAGCCGATTCTCACGCATTCCGGGAGTCCTAAGAAGATCGGCGCCGGAGAAGAGGATGAGGAGGATGGAGACGATTACGGCGAGGCGGCCTTTTGTTCGAATCCCTTCGATAATGGAACCCACCGGAGTAGGGTCGGGATCGGCGTTGATTACGTGGAGAGGAAAGGAAGGATCCTGTGAAGGAGCTCGGCGATGAAAGTAACTCGCAAAGGTACCAAAAGGACGAGATCCTCCGTCGTCGGCGGTGAGTATAGGAAGGATAGGGAGGAGTGGAGCGACGCGGGGATATCTTGCCTTCTTGATGCGTCCATAGAGAAGTGTACACAGCTGAATAAGGGGAATCTGAGAGGAAGGGAAAATTAAGGTATCAATTGTTCTTCACCCCTAAGTTTAAGGTCGGAAATAGATGAACAGGCAGCCACCGAAGTAAAGCCGATGAAGCAACTGGTCTACCATGGCAGGACACAATCTTCGGCGGAGGAGAGAACCGGAGACCGTTCAACTCTGATATTCTCAATCATCTAAGCAAAGAAGCTGATCGGGGGCGAAAGTACGTCGACGGGGCTAACTCAGAGGAAGCCATTGTCTTGCAAAGGTCATACCTTTACCTTACAAAAGGGTACCCTGTTGAGAGATTCACCCAAGACCACATTTACAGCTCAATCATAGCAAAAGAAACACACTTTTTCAGAGCTTTTGTCTTCTACATGTGAATATACATATGCTAAAATACAGTCATCTACAGCATGAAACTTCAATGTGCATAAAACATCGAGATCAATACGCGATATCGGGAAAATATTACAAGTAATGCGAGATTCATCGTCTAATTTTACTCTCGAATCTTACTTCCTGCCATGATCGATATTAATCGTTGATTTCTCGCTCGACTGGTGTGTCAAGATGTAAGATTATACTGTAAAATTAAAGAGTAAATCTATTGACACTATACAAAATCGAGGGCGGTCGCATAAATTAGCCAGCTACGAGGATTTAAAAGATCGTATAAATCCAACAAACACGGAATATGATCCAAGAAAATTTCCGGCCTAGAGATACAGAGCCAATTGGATTTTCAAAACTATAGAGTCAAAGTGGAAACCTGGATCTGCGGTAGCATTAAGCATGAGCTTCTCATTCTCGTGTCACAAGTCTCGGAAATTTTGTGCCGGATCATAACATATGATAAGCGAGATTCCCCGGTTTGTGCAAATTACTATAACAACCTCTGATTCCATTACGGTAAGCAAAATCTTTTCGATAAATTGAACTGCTAGCCCTGCATATGTAGTTCAAACCCACGAGAAGCTCTGTAATTGCAGCTTCCGCCTTTTCTTGGTTCGCATAGTACAATGTCTGCACTAGCAGCATGCACGGCCCGGTAATGACATATCGCTTCTCCACATCTCTCTCGGAATGCCACCTTATCATGTTATGAGCCAATGGCGATATCCACTCCAAAATTCGAATAATTGCCAAATTCCATTCGCTTGCGATGGTAAGGTCATAAGCCGATGAGGGCGTCGTTTTGGTGCACGACTTGAGCCTAGCCCTCAGAGCTGTTCTTATGGTTGTTGGTAACATGTTGTACAAATCCTCTCTCGCGTCGAGACCGATCAAGTGAGGCGATGAAGATAGTTTCTCGATCAATATAATGACATTTGCATAATGGAGAGCCAGTCCAGCACTTCCAAGTGTAAATGGAGGTGCATCCAACAAATTTCGCTTGGAATTGAAGATGGATGATTTCAAATTGTTTCTTCGGGAACTAATCGACCCAGTAGTTTTACGATCAGTTTTGTCCGTATTGTTTAGAGAAACATCACTTAGTCTCATCGAAACACTCCGTATCAATCGGCAATTATTGAGTGAAGGGGAATCTCCGGCACCCTCTGAGCATCCTTCGAAAATTTCAGCCCGAGAGAACCGATCGATATTCTGCGTAAAATGATTTTCATCGATGTTTGATGATCGACGGCTCGATCTCCTGTTCGTGAGTAGATCGAACTTTGAACTCGACCTCCTCAGAGGCCCTGAGTAGAATCCATGGCCATTTTTCTTCGGTGGATGAGCCAAAAAGGGGATAGGGGAAGAAAAGGAGTGCGAGCGCGAAAGAAAAACCCGACTCGTGTCTTTCCCATCACAAGTATCTCCCAAAGAAGCAAGTTCATTTGCTGCAAAAACACATTGGATTCTCTCTACGACTGTCAAAATCGATCTCATCAGAAGCCGAACTGTGTAATCGTAGGTTCTATTCCATGGTGACATCTCTCTCAGATTTCTCACTTCTTGTCGCTGCCAAATTACCTTCTGCTGAAACTCGAGCAATGTGATTTGAGCTACTTCTCGGTTAAGCTGCATTCTCATAAGAGACCGTTCGAGCTCGGCCAAAACCTCGATCTCTTGGGACAATTGCGTCGTAACAGCAACAAATCTCTCCATCTTCTTCACCTTTCTATCCATTTTTTTCAATCTGTATTCCCAACCAACCGAATCAAAATCATTATTCAAAGGGTCTTTTACGAATTGTCCAAAACGGTAAAACACGGATTCTGTGCACTTCTTTCCCAACCTGGCTGTAGACTTTGCCAAAGATCTCAAACTCTCGACTATCTCCCTCAGAACAAGTTCGATTGGGTAAAAATTATCGCCCGAAATGAGTTTTTGAATCCCAATCGAGTTAGAGATCTCCTCCTTCAATTTAAGAAACTCTTTGTTACTCAAAATGTTCCATAATTTCACCAGCTTTGACATTAAGGTTGCAACCTCGAAAGCCAAAATTCCAACCGCTGCCTTGTTGGTATCCTTGACGACTTTTTTCCCTGAAATCCTACGAAAACTTCTAAACCACAAATCCTTGGCCATCTTATCCCCGCCCCCTCTGAAAATCAACCCCCTCTGATAATCAAACTGATTGAGTTCCTGAGAAAAGAACAAAAACATAAAACCTAGCACATAATCAACCGCTCAGACATTACTAACCACCTAAAAAATTCTCAAATTGTGGAGTACTTAAGACATCATCGAATCTCTTCACAATTTCTGAGAACCAGGAAGAACAAAAACAAATGAAAAGGCAGCTTTAGTTTCTTGAAATAGACATTCCTTACATGGCCAAAGGAAAATACATAGACATCATTCAGAAAACTGGAGAAAAAAATCTAATCCTGAGGCTCCAGAAATACCCAGAAAAATAAAACATCAAATCCGACGAAATACATAAATTGAACTTGGTAGACTGCAGAAAGCATTTAGCATCAACAATTGCAAGAAAATAAAACCAATCTGACAGCGAATTCATAAACCTTTACTTCCCCATTTTTCTCAGCAACCAAACCATAACATTGAACTCCACTTCACCCCAAATCAGCAAACAACTAAGCTGGAAAAAAGCGAATCTACGAAAAGAAATCTTACCGTGTAAGACGAGGAGCGGAGAAGCCAGCATCTACTCCAACTCCAAGTAAAATAGAGGTGAGGTGAGGTGAGGAAGAGAGGAGACTAGGATAATAACGTAAGCCAACGGCCTCAAACAGCCGCATTAAACCGAAAGAGACGAAGGAAGAAACAAAAACCGGTCAAACCGAGGGAATCCATTGCAGAGAATCGGATCGTTTCCGGTTTGTACCAGCGGATTTGACCATCAAACCAAGGATGAAGGATGATGAATGACTAATCAACCTACAAAAGAAACGATATTACCAAAGCTTCTATACTTTTCTTGGTGTGACATTATTCTAATTTTTAAATAATTTTAATTTTAATTTTAAATATCATCCTTATATTCTTATTTCCGTTTTATTATCATGTTCGTTATATTTTTCTCGCTACGGTCATCAATCAAACTGCGGTTAATTCATAATAGATTGTCTAACACTAGTATTTCTGTTGATTCTTGGCATTAAAATCGAACACAAAAACGAAAAAAGAAAAACAAGGGTTGAGCACTGAGATTTTACATGAAGACACTAACGGATAAAAAATCTCGAGCATATGAAATAAATTCACTGTCATCAAATCAAAATACACAACGAGTATTGTAAGTTACAACAAAACCTTAAAACGTGTCCATACATATAGATTAGCCATCCCAAACAAACTCTTATGACTCCTCTTCATCGTTTGATACGGCATTATAACTTGAGTTTTTACTCATTAAAATATTTATAATTTTATTTTTATATTTTTAGGATGAGACGCGTATTAGCTTTTAAATTTGAGAATGAAAAACAAGTATCTCATTGTATTTTATTTTGGCAAATAGCGACATGAACTTAGAGGCATTGTAATTAAGTCATTGTCGTTAGGGTTGCCATCAAATAAATCACGTTTTTGTCACGTAATCTTCTCTGTTGGGCAATTTCCAGAGAGAGAGAGTACTCCCAATTAAATGATTTTGACAATTTTAAAAAAGAAATAAGTTGAAAAATTCAAAGCATGAGCAATTTTGACAACGTTGTTGAGCTCGGGAAACTTATATTTTGAAAATTTGTTATTTCTTCTTAGAAATTGTCCTGCAGAGAAAATTACGAGGCAAAAATGTAATTTCTTTTATAACGACTTCAATAACGGAGAGTTAGTTGCTTACGTCAATAATTTTATAACCTTATTTGTAATACAATAATATCATAAGTTTATTTTAACTTTTATTTTTAAATGTTAATTTATTAATGAATAATTAATAAAGCAATCACTGGAATAGTGTTGGCTAACGGGCGGGCTGCCCATCACTGTAGCGGTCCGAGCCAAGCTCGGCCTGCTACAGTAACCGAGCGGGCTCGGCCTGAGCCCAGTAAACGGGCCGAGCCGAGCCCGAGCACCCAGGCTCGTGAGCTTGGCGAGCCCGGGCTCGCGAGCCTGGCGAACTGGCCCGGCGAGCCAGCCCGCCAGCCCTCTGCCCGGGTCGCCGAAGCTCGCCAGACGCCAGGCGCCAGCTCATGCTCGAGCAGCAGGAGTGCAGGATGAAGAAGAAGGCTTTGTTCGCCCAAGCAGCACTGGTCGCTGGATCTTGGAGAACAGTTCGAGATCTTCGACGAACGAACGAACGAAGTTCGGAGGACGACGATCTTCGGAGGACGACGGATCTTCGGAGGATGACGGTCTTCGGAGGAGGACGAGCTGGGACGCTGGATCTCGCGTCGAAGACGAAGGTCGTCGCGGTCCAGTTTCGTCGAAGTCGAAGGTCGAAGGTCGTCGCTGGATCTCTATGCTTCTCTGCGAGAAGCGCTTCTCTGTGAGAAGTCTTCTCACAGAGAAGTCTTCTTTGTGAGAAGTCGGGAAGACTTCTCGCAGAGAAGTGCTTCAGAAGGACTTCTCTGTGAGAAACAACAGTTTCTCAAGACTTCTCACAGAGAAGACTTTAGAAGGACTTCTCTGTGAGAAACAACAGTTTCTCACAGAGTTTTGTCACAGAGAAGTTTCTCCCTCCGAGGGAGTCCCTCGTTGAATGGCGTCTCTGTAAATCTTTTTTTGGACCGTTGATTTGTTGGCTCGTTAGGCTCGGCTCGTTAAGGCTCGTTAGGCTCGGTCGGCTCGGCAGGCTCTTTAGGCTTGGCTCGTTGGGCTCGGTAGGCTCGTTAAGCTCGGCAGGCTCGACGAGCCAGACTTTTTCAGGCTCGGCCGGCTCGGCTCGGCTCGTTAGCCACCTCTACACTGGAATTTGTAAGCAATAGCCCCCAAGCCCAAACAAATATTGTCCGTTTTGGGCCAACCTTTGGGCCCTCACGGATTTGCACCTGGTGATAGGCCCTTTCGTCCATCCCAAAACGCGTCTGCTTGTCTTAGAGCACTACCCACTTATAACTTGTTTTCATTTTCTCCCCCAAGTCAATGTGAGATTGCGCATCCCCCTTTCGAGGATACTAGTACAATCTACCTCCCTTATGGGGCCCAATGTTCTCGTTGGCCGACACCGAGCTAGGTAAGGCTATGATATCATTCATAAGCGATAGCCCCTAACCCCAAGCAAATGTTGTCCACTTTTGGCCAACCTTTGGGCCCTCACGGATTAAATCAATGACAAGTCAATCAATAAACATTTTTCGCTAACAAATAAAATATTTAACCATGGAAAATGAATAGAACAAACATTGCTATTACGTTTTCTATTAAATAACATTTTCTTTCTGCTACGAAAAAAGAGTTATTGAAATAAGATTCATGAAAAATTACTTTTTTCATAAGAAAGATAACTTTCTGCAGAGGAAAGACGATGTTCCACGTAGAAAAGACAAAGTCTTTTTAATTAAATTGTAAATTCTTCTAATTAATTTTGTCAAAATAATTCTTTTAATAACAATTCTTTTAAATAATTTATTTGTGCGACAGGTAAAAGAGGGTTGAACAGAGAAGAAACACCGGACTGCAATGGTGAAGTGCGATGGTTTTCTTTCCAAAGCCACCAGACTCTCTCTTCAGAGCAACCAGAAGAAGCTCTCTTCCCTTTCTCTTTCTGTCTCCCTTTCTTCACTCTCTGTCTCTCAAGCTCCCACTCAACCCGATTTCACTCGGGAACCTACTGAAAATGCTAATCCTACTGACCCCCTGGAACTCCATCGCAACGAACAAGTTCGAAAGCTCAGGATTCTACTCCAGCAAGATCGATCCGAGACTGCTAAAAGGCTCCTCAAGTCTCTCCTTCTCTCGAAATCGATTTTCGCGTCGCCATCGGACCTCCTCTCTGTCTTTTCATTATCCTCTCCGTATTACAAGCATTCATTCTCTAATTTGCTTCTGACGGTTTGCTCGGAATCGAAAATGGCTATTGAAGGTACAGAATTGTTTCATTTGATGAAAAAAGATGGTTTTCTTCCAACTTTGGATTCCATTAATTCGTTGCTTGAGTCTCTGGTGTCTTCTAGGGAGTTTGAGAAATCTTTGAATTTGTTTTCCGAGATTGTTGAGCTGGGTATTCTTCCCAATAGTTTTACTTATGGCAAGGCAATCCAGGCAGCGGTAAAGTTGGGAGACTTGAAGAAAGCCTGTGAGTTTTTGAATTACATGAAGGAGAGACGAATTAGTCCTAGTGTATTTATCTACAATGTAATAATTGGTGGGTTTTGCAAAGAGAGGAGAATGGCAGAAGCACATAAGCTGTTCGATGAAATGACTAGTAGCAAATTTGTTCCGAATTTGGTTACTTTTAATACACTGATTGATGGACATTGTAAGAGGGGGGAAGTGGAAGGAGCCTTTGGTCTAAAAGAGCAGATGAAGACTGAAAAGCTCGAACCAAATCTCATAACATACAATTCCTTACTCAATGGACTTTGTCGAGCAAGACGAATGGAGGAAGCTAAACAGCTTCTGAAAGAAATGGAAGCTCAAGGATTTGTGCCTGATGGGTTCACCTACAGTATATTGTTTGATGGTCTATTGAAATGCAGCGATGGTAGGGAAGAATCATTGTCCCTGTATGAAGAAGCAGTGAAGAAAGGCGTGAAGATTAATAGTTACACGGGTAGTATTTTGTTAAATGGTCTATGTAAAGAAGGAAAGGTTGAAAAAGCAGAAGAGGTGTTCAAGAATTTGATGGAGGGTGGATTAGTTCCAGATGAGGTAGTGTGTAATACTATGGTGAATGGATACTGCCAAATAGGCGACATTAATGGAGCTATTTCATTCATCGACCGGATGGAACTCCAAGGCTTCAAACCGAAGAACAGTACCACTTTCAATTTGTTGATTAAGCAATACTGTGTAATGAAGGAACTGGACAATGCAGAGAAATGGGTCAAGAAGATGACAGAGAGAGGAATTAAACTTAGTACTGAGACCTATAACGTACTGATTGATGGTTATGGGCGGATGATCAAATTCGATAGGTGTTTTCAGCTTCTGGAGGAGATGGAAAAGGCTGGAATAAAGCCGAATGCTGTAAGCTATGGTTCTCTGATAAACTGCTTATGCAAGGATGGGAAACTCATTGAAGCTGAAGTAATTCTTGCAGATATGGAAAGCAGAGAAATCATGCCAAATGCAAACATATACAATATGCTCATTGACAGTAGCTGCGCAGCGGGTAAATTGAAAGACGCTTTCAAGTTTTTCGATGAAATGGTTAGAAAGAAGGTTGAGCCTACGCTGGTGACATACAATGCACTCATTAATGGAGTTTGCCAAAATGGTAGAGCAGAGGAAGCTGAAGAATTAGTCACCCAAATTACTAGTTCTGGTCTTACTCCTGATGTCATCACTTACAACTCTCTAATCTCTGGGTACTGTAATCTTGGAAACACTGAGAAATGTCTCGAGTTGTACGAAAAGTTGAAGAAGGCTGGTGTTAAACCGACTTTAAAGACTTATCATCCTCTAATTAGTGGGTGTTGCAAGGAAGGAGTGGAGATTGTAGAGAAACTATTTGATGAAATGTTACAAATGGGTTTGGTTCCTGATCGAGCAATATATAATTCCGTGATTTATTGCCAAGTAGAACACGGGAACACCAAAAAGGCGATCGTTTTGCACAATGAGATGGTCGGCCGAGGAATTCGACCCGACAAAATGACCTATAACAGCTTGATTTTAGCTCACTTCCGAGAGAAAAACGTTGAGGAGGTACAGAAGCTTGTCCATGAAATGAAGGCTGGAGGTTTGGTACCCAAAGCCGACACTTATACCATACTCGTTAAAGGGTACTGTGACCTGAACGACTATAATGGTGCATATGCATGGTATCGAGAAATGGTCGAGAGCCTTTTTCTCTTAACCAGTTCTGTCTGTAATGACCTTATCACAGGACTTCGCCGAGAGGGGATGATCCGAGAAGCCCATGTTATATTGTCAGAGATGGCCGTCAAAGGAATAGACAATTTGAGCACAATTGAGGAAACAGCTGCAATGGCGAAAAATTGAAAATAGGAAGTGATTAGATGTCGATAGCGACAATTTGGAACTGTGGGAACAGATTAGCCAACCTTACAGGATCTGTTAATTAGCCAAATGTTTGGAATGTTTTGACAGATTAGCTGTTACAATTTCTTCATATCCTGGCGCAAAGAACAACAATTTCGACAAGATTATAGTTGACAGCTTATTGGGAGGTCAAGTCTTGTCTGTAGTTCATGTAAGTTCCCGACAACCTTTAAGATCTACAAGTTTCTTGGGTTGATGCTTATTCCAATCCATTCTCTTTTAGTCTGTTTTCACTGTTGTGATTCTGAAATGTGTGTTATCCATTGATTAACTGTGTTTGGAATTTTTCTCCATTTCCCAGATCTTCGTGGAAATGACCAAATTTCATTTCAGTTTGCTGTTCATGCATGAAAATGAAAAGGAAATGGTCGAATACAATTTGATTTCAGAGTAGAATATTGAATTCTGACAGAAACATAAATCAACACGAAAGTGGCACAAAATTTTCAGAACCCAGTTCCTGAAAAGAACCAACTCAGGAAATTACACTGTTGGATTCCATTTTATTTGAAGAAATGTGAAGAACAAGACCCAGATCGAGAAACCCAGAAAAGAACAACCCTTTTGCTTCTACAAAGTTTCAGTCAAAGCAATTTGAGTATATCCTCGGCGCTACTGAAAGTAAAAGAACCTCCTTCCTCCAAATTCAAGACCTTCACGACCCCATCCTCGGCCAGAAGTGCGTATCGCCTCGACCTCACACCCAACCCAACTGGCTTGTCCCTCAAATCGAGCTCGCACCCAATGGCTCTGGTGAAGTCCCCGTTTCCGTCCGACAGCAAGAGCACTTCGTCGTTGATTTTGAGGTCTTTTTTCCAAGCTTTCATCACGAAGGCGTCGTTGACTGAAATGCAGGCGATGGTATCGACGCCTTTTGCTTTCAGCTCCGCCGATTTCTCTACAAATCCAGGTAAGTGCTTTTGGGAGCAGGTTGGGGTGAATGCGCCGGGGACGGCGAAGAGGATGGCCTTTTTCCCCTTGCTTAGGTCGGAAACTGTGGTGGTTTGCAACTCGCCGGAAGGGTCGAAGTAGGAGAATGTGGATTCCGGAAGCTTTTCACCGACGGAGATGGTAGCAGCGATGGTGGATTTCGAGGCGGAGAGACGGAATGGCTTTGGGTGGCGATTATGGGAAAGTTGGAAAGGAAAGGAGGAGAAGCAGCGATTTGAGGAAGCGGTGAAACTGAGAGATGTTCTGGGTGGGAGAAGAAACGTGGTAGTGGTGGAGGAAAGAGAGAGGGAGAACCTTGAGATGGTGAAGGAGGCAGCCATTGTTGCTCAAAGGGTAGACCTTTGGACGGGCGTTGGAAACAATGTAAGGCTGGGTTCTCTCGGTTAGATGTGATTTGATTATAAGTACCCGTAATTGCAAATTATACTAAAAATGACATCTTATAGTATTAAAAGACTCCGTCGTCCACGTCATTCCCTCTTTGTTTTCAATCAAAGTCTTTCCGAAAGTCTCTTAATTGGTTGTATCCCGATTGGATTCTAGTTTGATTAGTATTGAGGGACATCGTCTTTTAGTATTGAGGGACGTCTCTTTTAAGTTGAGGGACATCGTCTTTTAAAATTGATGGACGTCCTTTTTAAGCTGATGAATGTCCATTGTGGGTTGAAGGACATCTGTTATGGGTTGAGGGATGTCCGTTGTTTATCCTTTCATCAAACGGGCACGAACTTTCATTTGTCAGCGCCTTTAGATGATACTCATCCTCCATCTTGGTTGTCATGTCCATCATCATTGAAGGACGTCCGTCCTTTGATCCAATGGGTATGAACCTTCATTTGCCAACATATCCGGAAGATGTTCATCCTCCATCCTAGCCATCAATCCTCGTCCGCAACACCCCTCCTCCCATCCTGGACGTCTATCCTCATTGCAGAACGTCTGTCTCTTCATCCAACAGCCTACATGGATATCCCTCGACCTTACAATGACCCCAATGCTAATCCTTAAACGCCTGTCCTCATGGATCAGTCTTGGAGGTCCCTCTTCGTTGAAGAACGTTCGTTGTTGATTCTTGGACGTCTGTTGGACATCATTGACGTTTTTAAACAGAAAATATAACTGCAACGTTTGCCTCAGCATTTTTTAACGGGAAATGTGATTGAGAGGTTAGCGTCATTCATTTTTCATAGTTTGTTTTGTTAATTTCTCTAAAATTTAAGCTAAAACATAGTATATCTTAATTAAATATTTTTATCATGGATATATTTTTATTGGGCCTTTTAGTGGACCATGTTAGAACAATAATGGGCCTCTTTGGAGCCCAGCCCAAACAAGAAGCTGCAAAGTCATGGGCTGAATGAAGTAGCTTGGTTGGAAAACCTTTTAATTATTGTTTAATCCAACCATATTCTATTTTTTTTTTATAATAAAGTATGATTAATGAAATTATTGTCACATGTTGTGACTTAAGCACTTAAGTCACACCCCATGCCTAATTAAACAAATATTATTTTTGAAGACCTTCATCTTGCTTTATTTAGGTAGGACCCACCCTCTAGCATGCCCAAAAATATTAATTATTTTTTAAAAAATAGTTTGACAATTGTACAACTTAAACTTTAATTATTTGCTACATTTCTCGTAATCAAATTAAAAAATTAATTATTTTTTTCTTTAATTGTTTTCTACTGTTTGTTTAATTTGTAATGATTTGATTACTTAAAATAATAAAATGATAAATTATGATGATTATATTAATTAATCATTTGTACATATTTAAATATATTATTTATAAATATATATAATTAATTTATGTAGTTATGTCGTATTTAAATAAAAATAATATTAAAAAAAACCTATGAAAAACAGAAATTGTTAATTTGAATTAAAATAGGAAAAATTAACAAAACTACCACTGAACTATGAATTCATTGACAAATCAACCAATAAACAATTTTTGTTAGCAAATAAAACACTCAACTATGAAAAATAAACGACGCAAATATCGCTGTTAACCTGTTGAAAGAAACATTAAAAATGAGAAATGTGTTTCAAGCTAAACATGTTTTCGATTCATTAAAGAAACTCGCCGAGAATCAGATTTCAGAAACGTTAAGCTGTTCGAAATCGATTTTGATATCAAAATAGAAGATTTCTGGTTAAATGTTTGTTAAAAAGTCAATTTTCTCCAAGCTATACGTGTTTGTAGTAAAGAAACTCACTGAAAATTCGTTGTTTGTTATACTGAAGGACGACAAAAAATTTAGCAAATGGAGCGCAAAAAACATTTTTCACTGTGAAAAAAATAGTTTACGCTGAAGAAAGTAATATTTCTTCTGCGAAATATAATCTTTCCAGAGTTTTATTCTAATGATTCCCTTTCCACAGCGGAAAGGCGACTTTTTTAAAGAAAAACGTGACAACAATGTTTGCTCTGTTCATTTTTCATAGTTGAGTGTTTTATTTATTAATAAAAATTATTTTGCGGTCGACTTGTCATTGATTCTATAGTTCAGTGACTGTTTCGTTAATTTCACTAAAAATAATATAACCAATTATTTCTGTCGGCTAAAATTAGGAGCTAAAATTATTGATTGAAAATGCTAAAACTAAACCTAATTATTCATGGATTAGAGAAGTAGATTAATCCGACGGCTATAATTAACTGAAGAATTCCATTTAAGGGTGCCCTCATCTTTCGGCGCTTGCCCTTGTAAGCTCAGCCGGAGTTTTAGATTCACGCTCTCTCTGTCTCTCTCTCCCTCGCTCGCTCGCTCGCAGTAGATCTTGAAGGTCAGCTATGGTTACGATTGTGTTGATCAAAGCCAGACAGATCTTTGACAGCCGTGGAAATCCGACTGTGGAGGTTCGTATCTGAACAAAATCTTGATCTCTTTGCTCATCGCTTTCGTTGGAAATGATTCTAAAATGTGTTGTATGTAGACCTAATCTAGCGTGTATAAAATGTTTAGTTATTTTTTCAGCCAAGCCGTATGAGATCGTCTTGTGAAATGAAATGTTTGATTGATATAATCGTTTTTAACTTATTCTTTGGGTTTATGGTTTCTTTTTTTTTTTATTGATTCGGAGTCATTGTGGGAGTTTAATTATGTCTTCATTTTTTGGAAATGGTTTTTGTTGACTTCAGGTGGAGGTCATTTTGTCCGATGGGACTATGCATAGAGCTGCTGTTCCAAGTGGTGCATCTACTGGTATGTGAAAATGCCTCCGGAAGAAACAAAAGTTTCCATTTTTGCTTTCGGCGTGTTTAACCTGATTCATATATCAATAATATTTTCTCGATCTAGTATGCGCTTATATGTGAAAAGTAGATCAGGGAACAGTAAATTTTCCGTATCGAAATGTTTTCTTTCCCTTTAAATAAGCATTCGTCTATCACTTTAAGAAAACTTTTTCTTTGGGAATTATACTATTTATCTTTGGATCTCAGACTTACTTTAGATTGTTGTTCTCTTTTTTTTTCCCTTCTGTTGAAGGAATTTATGAGGCGCTTGAATTGAGAGATGGAGGTTCTGACTACCTTGGAAAAGGTGTTCTTAAGGTTTGTGACATAGGTTGGCTATTTTATCCTTTGGCATGGTAGGGAATGTTCTGGCTGCCCATCCTGCCATTTATCGATTTTTCTCACTCTATGTTATTTGCATGCGTAGGCTGTTGAGAATGTCAACGCAATCATTGGCCCAGCACTTGTTGGGAAGGTTGGTTGAACTTGAGTTTCTCTTTTACTTAAATAGTACTTCTTTTCTTGTTAAAGCTAATATCTTCATGAGGTGCCCGTTTCCCACCAGACTTGAATTTAATCTTCCCTTAATTTGTTTGCCCTTGAAAACATTGTTTCTTTTCACTTTTTTAATTTAATCAATTTTCTCGTTCTTTACTTTGAAATCATGATAGGATTGATGAGATGAGTTTCATGTAATGTATTTGGTAGTCAGATTTATTTGAGAATTATTTCTCTTTTTAGATATTCAATTATGTTAATTCCAACTTCAGCTTTTTTTTATTATATTTTGAAGGATCCAACTGAACAAACTGCAATAGACAACTTCATGGTTCAAGAACTTGATGGAACTGTTAATGAGTGGGGATGGTGCAAACAAAAGGTATGTCTTTCATAATTATCTCTTGATATGATTGCTTCCTTTGCGCTACCACAACCAGTTGTTCACTCTGGATTTCAGCTTGGAGCAAATGCCATACTAGCAGTTTCTCTTGCTGTCTGCAAAGCTGGAGCTAGTGTCAAGAAAATTCCCCTTTACCAGGTTTGGCATATTTTCATTTTTTCCAAGGAGTTTGAATACCTGATAATTTTTATCACTATTTCATAAATGGAGTGGAGAATTGTAGGCTTCCTGATCCTTTACAGGCATTAAATAGACAGCATCTCTTAGCATTCTTAAATAACCAATGGCATGCTTTTCTTTCCTTAAATATGGGTTTTATTTTTGGATACAGCACATTGCCAACCTTGCTGGTAACAAGCACTTGGTTTTGCCAGTTCCCGCCTTCAATGTCATCAATGGCGGATCACATGCAGGAAATAAACTTGCAATGCAGGTATGGGTTTGAGGGTTTCTTTTGTGTATTTATGTTTGTGTCAATTTTGGTTGACTTTTTTGTACGCTCAAATATGCAGGAGTTCATGATTCTTCCTGTAGGTGCTGGATCATTCAGAGAGGCCATGAAGATGGGGGTTGAGGTGTATCATATTTTGAAGGTTTTGACGCTTTTAGTTAATCTTTTTTATTTTCAATTTCTCATTTGAGGGTTCATGGGGGTAGGTTTGAAGGAGGAAGTTATAAACAATTGCCAATTGGGCAGCATTTTGTTATATTTATCACCAGCCAGAGGTTGTGAGTTGGAAATTCACTAAACTTAATTCTTTTTTGTATAAATTTTTAAGGTTTTAATTATATTTGGCTATTTATTTTGGCCCATGTAAATTTAAAAACATAACTAAAAGTAAATGTGTTAAATATTCATGTAACTTGATCAGTTTACACTTCTCAATTGAACGGGGTCAAATATCAGGAGTGGAGTATCTTATTTATCTATTTAAAATATCCACTTGAGTGAAATAATTTTCTGTAGACTGGATAATAACCTCTACAATCTGTAGCTTTTTTCTCCTTCATATATGTGGTGAATATTCTTTTGTATGACTGATTTGTAAGACTTCTCTATGGCATGTTCTTCCATGAGTGATCTCGCCCTTTTTATTCAGTATCTTACTAGCTGCTCATTTCTACTCTCTTCCAGGGAGTGATTAAGAAGAAATATGGACAGGACGCCACCAACGTTGGCGATGAAGGTGGATTTGCACCTAATATCCAGGTGAGCCACAGTTCTAGATCTGTCATGCCTTTTTAGTCTAAATTGCTTTTTGTTCTTCCAAGTTGATTTGTTGCTACTTATTGATGTTATCAATCTTAATTTTTTTTCAGGAGAACAAGGAGGGTCTTGAACTACTCAAGACTGCCATTGCTAAAGCTGGTTACACTGGACAAGTGATTAAATTTTTTATTTACTTTTATCTGTTGACTGTCTCCTTGATTTTGTTGACTTTTATGTGGTGACATGAACTCATAAATTTGTCTATTTTAGGTTGTCATTGGGATGGATGTTGCTGCCTCGGAATTTTATGGATCTGATAAAACGTATGACCTGAATTTCAAAGAAGAGGTAGATTCTCTCTTGTTTTATAGTAGTTCAATGACTGAAATGCCCAATTTATTTTTTTTTTATTTTTTTCCCTTTTCCCTTTTTTCTTTTTTAATTACTATGCCTATATTCAGCTATATTTAGTTACTATCGCTATATTTAGCTCTATTGGTGTAGTTAGTTGAATCAAAACCATTGAAGTGACGACCTCATATTGGTGGTGGCAGCTCTGCAGTATTAAATTCTTAGAACCTAATTTCAAATTAGGGATACATATCGAATATCACCTAACTTTTTTATCCATGGATATAAATTTGTCTTCATCAAAGGACCACCTTGATTAATAGTTCACTATCTTCATGTTTCATTGATACTTCTCGGCTAATATACAGATTAGTTGACTTGCCTTGTTTGTTCCCAATTCTTCTTTTACACAGATTACTTGACTTGCCTTTTTTGTTCCTAATTCTTCTTTTTTTTTTTTTTTTTATGTTCAGAACAATGATGGTTCACAGAAGATTTCTGGAGATGCCTTGAAAGATGTATACAAGTCATTTGCATCTGAATACCCTATTGTGTCAATTGAAGATCCATTTGACCAAGATGACTGGGAGCACTATGCCAAGATGACTAGTGAAATTGGAGAACAAGTACAGATTGTTGGAGATGATCTCTTGGTCACCAATCCCACGGTAAGAACAGCTTCATGCATTTATGATGGGACTTCTAATCAAAACCACATTAAAAAAGACTAATATATATGTATTGGTCTTTTTATTTCCAGAGGGTTCAGAAGGCAATAAATGAAAAAACTTGCAATGCCCTTCTCCTAAAGGTGAATCAAATTGGATCTGTTACTGAGAGCATTGAAGCTGTTAAAATGTCCAAGCGTGCTGGTTGGGGGGTTATGGCAAGCCACCGCAGGTTTGATATTGAACCTTGACATCATCATTGTTGCGTTCAGTTTTATGGTCTTTGCCACCGAAAACTCGTACGCAGTCGACTTTTAATTAAAATCAACTTTACTTTGATGCAGTGGAGAAACTGAGGATACTTTTATTGCTGATCTCTCAGTTGGTTTAGCCACGGTAACGAGTGTACCAGCTCCTTTATCGATTATTTATCAATTATGATGTACTTTTTTTTTTCGAATCTTATATTTTTCTTTGAAATTCAATCAGGGTCAAATTAAGACTGGCGCGCCATGCAGATCTGAGCGCCTCGCAAAATATAATCAGGTTAGTTTTTCATCTTTATGATTGCATCAAAATATAATTATGCATAACAAGTATCGCATTACTCATTTTCTTCCCAGTCAATTTCAATTCTTTTACCAAATTTCTTATTTTTTGCTCATATCCGAACCTCGAATTGTAGCTGCTTAGAATTGAGGAGGAGCTAGGTGCAAATGCAGTATACGCCGGAGCAAACTTCCGCAAACCGGTCGAACCCTACTAAGCTATCAATGGTAACATTTATTTCACTTGCAAAATAAGTGGAAGGGGGGATCTACTTTTTTTCTGTCTTGTTGTATGAATTTCAGACGCATCTTTCTAATAATTTCCTACACAAGCTCTGTTTTAAGAGCTTGAACAAGGCTATATTGCCTGAGTTTTCAATGAGATAAATTTTGTCCGCCCGATTGACCAAATTATGCGTCGGACCCAAAATCTAGCTCTCTCTCTCCCTCCCTCCAAAGATCTTCCTCGTATAGACGAAACTCTTCAGCGACCGCCTTTTTCCGAGCCCAGATATCGAACAATTTTTTCCCTTTTTTAATTTCCAGAGGGGGGACTTCATTGGAAGATCAGATGTTTTCTCAATAAGGAACTGGTTAGTTCGTGTCACTTAATTTGATTTGCTCTGGTAAAAAGCATTGTTCTGATTCTGTGATTGCCATTTTCAGTCCTTGTGAATTTGACTACGTCTGAGTTAAATTTTATAGGAGTGGAAACAAGGAGAGGGTAAAATTCTTCGTAAGAATTCAATCCCATCTCTTTTATTTTTTCAATTTTTGACGATATTTATTGCACTGCATTTGCATCATCCATATAATTTTAGAGCTAATGAAAGGCTGACATGTGTAAGTTTAAGTGTTAAATAAAAAAAGATCAGAATATTGCATATGATGTACGGTGAAAAATGAATTAGGTAAATTTTGATGTCACGTTTTTCGTTAAAATTTTTTTCGCAGCAGATGGACTGTCTTTTCGCAATCGACCAGTATATGAAGTAGTTGTAGTTAGATATTTACTTTCTGTAGCAGAAATGTGTCTTCCTCTGTGAAAAAAATATTTTTCATGACGGAAGTGTTTTCTGTTGGAGGAAGTAAGTTTTGTTTCAAGGATTTCTTTTCCTCAGTGGGTATTATTTTTCATAGTAAATACTTAACTTTCACACTAGATATTTGTGTTATGTTGCGAAATCATTGTTTTCTCAGCATAATTTTAATATGAAGTACAACTTAATATCAATTAATATATCGAGCAATTTGTAATATCAGTTTCATACTTATTGTTTATTGACTCAGTCTTGAATACCGGTGAGTAAAAATAATCGAATATAAATTAAAAACAGAGCAATTAAGATATTCGTCATACTTGAAATTGAGGTTGTACTTTAGGTTGTGGTTGTATTTTATCATCAGGTTGTATTGAGAAAATTAAGGTTAAACAGCAGAAAACAAATATTTGTTGTGAAAGGCAAATATCCGCTGCGAAAAAAGTAATTTTCGTTACGAAAATGTGAGTAATATAAGTGGTGTTTTTTGCTATAAAAAATATTTTTTTATAACGGATACTTGATAAATTATTTTTAAATTTTTAAATATTTTTTTTATAACATATACTTGATCAATTATTCTGAAAATTTTAATAAAAAATATAATAATAATATTTACGTCGTTTATTTTTTATAATTTTTTTAATATTTGACTCTTGGGCATTCAATAGTTCATCATTTGTGTAGTTTATTTTTGTGCACGTGATGAATTTAATAGATTTTATAAGGACAGATCTGATTTGTCAGGCATGATTGGGTTGCGTTGGGATGGAAGGATTGCTGGAATGTCAAAAACCATCATAAATCAATAATTAGTTTATCATTTTTATTTGATGGGCAAAGCCTTCCATCACATCCTTAGCTTAGAGGAAAAATGACAAATCAACTATATTATTTATGATTAATGACAAATTTAGTAAAATATGTTTCTTAACAATTTAATCACTGAAATATAAAAATAATAAATAAAATAAATATTATAATTATGTTTTTTATTAAAATGTATGGTTATTTAGTAACGAAACATTATTTTTCTGCAGTGAAACGTTATTTTCCTACAGTGAAATGTTGTCTTTTCACTATTCATTAAAAAAAGTTGTCGTTCCGTTATGAAACGTTGTTGTTATGTGGTGGAAATGCAACGTTCTGCCTTTCCACCGTGAAACAACAACATTCCGTAGAGGAAACAAAATGTTCTGCTTACGAAAAAATTCATGTCCGCTGCGGAACGATCACTTTCCGCTGCGCAACTATCACTTTCCGTTGCGAAACGATCACTTTTTGCGGTGAAAAGATTATTTTCCTCTAAAAAAAGTGAGACATTGGTGATGAATACTGGATGATGACGACAGACCAGGAAGAGAAGGGAGAAGATGGTGATGAGAATTGAACGGTGAAATTGAGAAAAGAGAATTGTTTTCAACGATAAGAACATGTTCAAGAAAGGAAAATGATTTCCAACGACGGACTGAACCATGCCGGAGCTTCCCAACATCGTCTTCTCGTTAATATGCTTCAATTATTGCGATTTTTATGTAAAAATTAGAATTTGCAGAGAGTAAACATAGAATCGGCGGCGTTTTCACGGTAATATTTCTCAATAGGTAACAGCGATGTTTGCAGTGTCAAATTTTCATAGTTCAATATTTATGTTGTTAACAAAAATTATTCAATTATTAACTTATCATTACTCACAAAGTAAGATGATTGATTTGTCATTTTCCCGAACCAATATATCAAGTATTCACAATATTTAAAACATTCCATTTATATTTATATTTTAATTATAAAATTTCAAATTTCTTATTATTTATTAACTAATTAATTATTGTTATAAAAAAATTAGGTAAATTAACAAATCAATCATGAAATAATTTTTGCTAACAATTTAAATATTGAACTATAAAAAATTGACCACACAAATATTACAGTTTCATTTTCCCTTAAAAAATATTGTCGTTACGCTATGGAACGTTCTCTTTATGTAGCAGAATGATGTCTTTCCACTAAACATTTTTAAAAATTACTTTTCGCAAGGGAACGAAGACGTTGTGCTACAGAAAGAAGACATTCCCTAGTGGAACGTCAACAGTCTGCAACGCAACATCGTCGTTTTGCTTAGGGAAAGATTAAGTTCCGCCGCAGAAAGATTACTTTCCGCAGCAGAAAGTTATTCTTTCCTCTGCGAAAAGTGATGAACATTGGACGACAATGACAAACCAGGAAGAGGAAAGAGAAGAATTTGATGAAAACTGGACGGTGAAATCGAGAGGATGAGCCACAAAAAAATATTTGAAAAACTGAAAACATATGAATTGTTTTCAACGACAAGAAGATCATGTCGGAGCTTCCTGGAATCGTCTTCTAGACAAAATTGTTTCTATTATTCTAATTTTAGCATAAAAATGAAATAAAATTATAATTACAATGATGTATTTGAAGATGTTTCTTCGTGGGTTCAGTTTTATGTTGAAGATGTTTTTTTCGCTGATTCAACATAACAACGATGTTTCCTCCTCCTATTTTTTATAGTTTAGTTGTTAAGTTGTTAGTAAAAATTGTTTAGTAGTTGTCTTGTCATTCATAATAAAATACTGTGGTTTATTTGTTCATTTTTTCAAAATTTAATTAAAAGGTTAGTTTAATTCAAAGGAAGCTGTTATCCAATAGTGGCTTTACACGTGCGAAAACACGTGTGCATTGCGGCAGGAATAGCTGGATGTTTTGTGGGGTGAGTTTATCAAATCTTCGGATAGAACAATCGGGTTGGTCCAAAACCTACGGCCAGAAAGATCCATTTAACGGATACCTCGTAAAAACCGTCGGTCAGTTAACGGACTAAATATCTTACTTTGAATATTTTGAGAAAGTACGAAAGTACCCCTAAAAGGAAGCAGGGACAGGATTGGAATATAATTCTGCCGTCTCTATTATCCAATCCCACGTGCTAGACCAGTCAAATGATTCCCACTCAATTTTACAACTTAAAATATTTAATTTTATTAATTATTTTAAGGATTTCAGCTGGTTTAACGTAGGAAAATTAACAAAAACAACTAATAAATTATGAATTGGATAATACGTGGACCTTTAAATAATCTTTGTTAATAAATAAAATATTTAATTATAAAAAATTAATAGAACAATTATCACTGTCACATTTTTCATTAAAAAATATTTTCTTTTTACCGTAGAACGTTATTTTTTCACTAAATAAATTTAAAATATTACTTTTCCTAGGCGAAACAAAACAATTATTTTTTGCTGCGAAAAGACAACGTTTCGCATGCGAAAAGATTACTTTATGCAGATGAAATATTACTTTCCTCAGTTAAAAGTGAAACATTGGTAATGAGAACTAGACAACAAGGCCAGACTAGGAAGAGGACAGAAAAAATTGTGATGAGAACTGGACAAGTGAAATCGAGATGAATGTTGACCTACTGAAAGATATTTGGAAAATTGATTGCGTGAGAATTGTTTTTGACAACAAGAAGATTATGCTAGAGCTTCCTAGCATCATATTTGTGGTAAAATTGCTTCAATTATTACGATCTTAGTATAAAACTGAAGTAGAATTAGAATTGCAGAGCAGTAATGTTTCGACATCGTCTTCGTAGTAATGTTTCTTTCAAAAGGTTAACGGTGATGTTTGCGCGTTCATTTCTCATAGTTAAATGTTTTATTTGTTAGCAAAAATTATTTAGTGGTTGACTTGTCATTGATCTTATAATTCTGAAGTTGTTTTGTTAATATCCTTTTACATATTATAATTCTCAATGAGAATAAAATAATGAATAGAAAATATATGATCTTGCGTGACAAATAGTAGACAGTCAAAATCTACACTAATAAAACAATGTTTAATCGAACATCAAAACGTGTAATTAGGTGTTATAATAACACGTTAAAAATCAAATAAAAAATTATGCAATGTCAACACCATATTGTATCCCCGAGTGTACAAACAAATACATGAATTATAATCACTAACATTTAGCCAAGTAACATATGAATTACAAGTTCTCCGTGTTCCTTCGTACCTTAATTTCGACTAAAAATGTGCATTTGTAGAGCCAAACTCGTATTTCCAGAGTCAGCATCAAAACGAAAATAAAAATTTCAAAAATCGTCTGAATGCCATAGCATAATAAGAGGAATGTCGAGGCATAACTAAAACACGTCATGACTTTAAGTAGCATAACGTCCCGACATAAACATGAACGGCGCCATTCTTTCTAAATTTGATAGCAAGAACGCCAAAGCATAATTGGTGATAATGTCGAAGAATAATTTCGAATAACGACGACTTTCTTTATTTCGTGCTGGTAATGCCAGGTCATAATATCTGAGGATGTTGCAGCTTTTTCACTAATTTATTGATTTTTTGACTTTTTAATTGACTTTGACTTTTATGCAAACAGGTTGACGTCAAATTCATGGATTCTTGCTTTTTTATTCTTTCTTTATCTAATTTTTGATTCTCATGCATAAATAATAGAAAATATATATATAAGTGACAAATAATTATGACCTTTTATGTTAAAAATTAATAATTCAATAATAAATATAAAGCCTATTATCATGGAACACGATGAAAATGTATATTCTAAATAGATTTTTTTTATATAATAAATATAAATATTTTGACAAATTATTTAAGAAAATTAATAAATTAATCACTAGATTATGGAATCAGTGACAAGTTAACTATTGAACAATTTTTTCTAACAACTAAAATATTGAACTATGAGAAATGAATAGAGCAAATATCACATTTATATTTTTCGATAAAAACGTTGTCATTTTGCTATGAAACGTTGTCTTTCTACTAAACAAATTTAAAAGATTAATTTTCACACGCGAAACTATTACTTTCCTTTGCGAAAAGTGAGACATTGGTGATGAGTACTGGTCGATAACGACGAACCAGAAAGAAGATAGAGAAGATAGTAATGAAAACTGGACGGATGAAATTGAAAGGAGGAATGAGCCACCGAAAAATGTTTGAAAAACTAAAAACATGATAATTGTTTTCCATGACAAGAAGATTATGTCGAATCTTCCTGATATCGTCTTCATTGTAAGATTGCTTCAATTATTACAATTTTAACATAAAAACTAAAGTAGAATTAAAATTACAGAAAGTAAATTTTGATGATATCTCCATCATCTATTTTCCATGATTCCATATTTTAATTGTTAAGAAAAATTGTTAAGAAAAATTATTAAGTAATTAATTGTATTTGATTAAAGTGATTATTTTATTAATTAATTAATTATTTATTTTTTAATGACTTAAACTTTATAGAAGCAGTCAAATCAACAATAATTATGTATTATCTATAAATAATGAAACAAAAACATGGTTATGATTGTGTGCTGCCTGCAAGCAAATGTCTCACTAAACAAGGGATCGGGTCCCAATTGAAGTCGCAAAACCAAGCAAAGGTTGTCCCTCCCTCAGGAGCACTGTTAACGACGTCACTTCTCCTTCCGTCAAGTCCTTAGATTTCCCAGCTGAACAAAATGACCAAACTGCCCAGCCCCCTCGATCATACCGCCAGAGTTACTGACGCCGTCAAATGAGATCCCTTTGCGGATCCCACAACATCACGTGTTAAGACCTGAAGCATCTGCTGCCACGTGACGCTTTGACAACTGTTGGATCACTTTTCAACTATTCTAACTTCGTTTTTGGCCCAAACTTATTTATTTATTTATTTATTTTTTCCATATATTTTAAAAAATTGATTATACGTGACAATTTGCATACAACCCCATGAACTGGAGTACGAGTTAGTACTCCACTTTTCTTAAACAAATCTCCTGCTGGATTTGGGGATAAAGTGCAGCTCAAATCAAGAGTAAAGTGCAAGTCACTCGCAATTTTGTTTAAACATAGCATCTAAAAGTTTATACCAATTTGACTGCGTTAGACCAAAAAGGAAAACCCGACTTCTAAACCATGATGTTTTTTCCAAACGCTGCTCCTGAGATGAATCAAAATATATCTGTTGTGCTCAAAATAAAACACTGACAAATTCCGACGGACTTTGTGAATAAATTAAGAATAATTCAAGATGTTCAACACTTTTATGATAGAATTATCTTACTTGATATCATAAGAACATTGAAATTGCAATGTTGTCGTTGCAGCACCGTTGGTATCACCGGTCTGGCTGGGATCATGAATCAAAGAACAATGAGAATTTCACGATGGGCATCTTTATTTTAAGAATTAGTATTCAAAAAGATGAAAAATAAAAGGAAAAAGAAACTATAGTTAAATGTGTTATCGTGAATATTAAGATCAGAGTGATTAATCCGAAAAAATTGTTATTTTTCAACTACCTCCGGAAGAAGACTTCAATGTTCTAGGTATCTGGTTCTAAACTTCCCGTCAACCGGCTCAGATCTCCGGCATTGACGCACTCCTCCGGTAACTTCATGCTCTGGGCTCTAAAATTTTCCAGTTTCAGAAATCCACCTTAGGCTGTGAATACAAACTGAAAAATCTAAGTGGGTTTTCTGATTTTGCCTGTTTTATGATCGTTCTACTACCTAACATGCTAAATTTGTGTAATTAAATTCGGATGCAGCTATTGCATTATCACGACAGAGAAGCTGTTTAGCCAAAAGATGCTGCTCAAGTGAATTTCTGGAAATTCAGGTAAAGTGGCTTCCACTGAAGATTTGTATTAACTAAGCAGCTTGCTTCTCTGCTGCTCTGCTTCTCTCTCTCTCAGTTCAATGATATGCCGGAAAATATATCCGATTGTTCGCCGGTTATATTGAGCGGCGGTGCCTACAGGAGAATGACGCAAAGGTCCGTCTTTTATTAGGAAAAACCAACCTGTGAGAAGACTGAACTCCGATTCCACTGCTTCGTCAGTGTAAACCCAGAAAATGGATAACGGCCAACAAGAACAAGAGCTTAGCGTTCAGGGTTCTTGGATTCCGGTGACCCCAGGCAAACCCATAATGGAAAAGCCACCGCCGATCTGTTCAAACAAGGAAGCGAATCAACTAAAATCAGCTTTGTTGAGACAAGAGCAATACCCATTTGGTTCTAGGCAGGAAGAGCAAGCCAGCGGACTAGATGGATGTTTGGGCGCCGTGAATTATGTGGGAGCTAATGATGTGGAAAATGGGGAGCCAACCTTTTCCAGAAATTTAGACCATTTCAGAACAGATGGAGGCAACAATGTAACAGAACAGCGCGAAAAAATCAATTTTTCAGGTCTGGTGATGCTAGCTTCTGCCTCCTTACTGCCCCTCGCATCAAATGCACCAGACTCGTCATTCACTCATGCTGACAACTTTGGTTTTAATGGCAAAGGGATTGAGCTGAAGTACACCGACCTTTTGCAGAATAGCAATTGGAAGTCAATTCCAGAATGTGAGTTCAGCTATATTTTGTTTCAGTACATGTCCAATTCTATTAATACCTGAAACCAGTAAAACAATGTCAGAAGCTGTAGGCATGAAACGGGCTAGGAGGAATAAATGGCTATATCACATGATTCCTTCATTGTATGTATAATTCAGGGAATGAAACTTTATCGTTTGCTCAGAAATTAAATTTGACTTGGATTTGCAAAGTAAAACCAATTATTCAAAATGAAAAATATGTATAACCTATTCACATTTGAGTTTTGGTTCTTACCTACTTGGTTACAATTTGAGTTTTTTGGGCAGGGACACTATCAGACGCAACTTCTGTGAAGATGATCCCTCAATTCGCACCAATGACACCTGATAAAGCAACAAATGTAGATGGAAAACAAGTGTTCCAAATGCAAAGCTTACGTATTGACTGCATGAGAAATGATGATGAGGTGAAGCAAGACCATGCTTTGGCTTCTACTGCCGATGACAAAAGCCCCAAAAAGAATGAGGAACTCTCTCGGGCTGAGACAGATGCTTCAGTTGCACCTGTTTTTATGCCAGTTGAACAGAATCACAATCCTGACAAGGGACTTTCTAATGCTGACAACCTGATTGAGATATCAGTGCAAAAACAAAGAAGAAGAAAACACAGGCCCAAGGTGATAAAGGAAGGCAAACCAAAAAGAACTCCAAAACCAGTTACCCCTAACCCTCTTGGTTCAAACATAAACCCATCTGGTAAAAGAAAGTATGTTCGAAAGAATGGAATCAGTAAGCCGTCATCAACTTCCCCAATTGAAATAACAGAAGAATCAAATGAAGAACAGTTAAATTCTACAAAGAAGTCATGCAGAAGGAAATTAGATTTTGATCAAGAAAGGCAACCAGGAGATGAAAGCTCTCAAAGCACGTCTTTCAGTTTAGATTCAAAATCACGGACACAACATTCACAAGCAGAAAAGATTCTATTGACATCAAATATGCAATTTGGAAATGAAATTCAAGAAACAGTTGAAACCACACAAACTCACATTTCCTGCAGCTTGAAGCATTGCGCCAACCAAATTTGGCACACTGAATACAAGCATTATGTGAGACGTCCACAGACGACCAAACAGGTGAATACAATCAGCACAAATCTGACAGAAACTGATCAGAATGTTTGGGCTGCAAATCAGATGCTGCATTGTGTTCAATTTCCTAATATTAAAAAGAAAAAAAGGACAAAGAATGGTGAGAGGCAAGAAACAAAATTCTCTCAAAATTGCCCTGAAAATCTAAATGCTCCAGAAGAACATGACGGAGTAGTTGTTCCTGGATCTAATATTAGTTTCAAGGCCAAAATTGGAACAGAGAAAGGTATTTGTGGTAGCGGACAAAAGTTTGAAGGCATGATGCCTTCATTTATGACTGAAGGAATGACAAAAAAGAGAACTAAAGGCACAAAGCGAGGGCGTAGCTTAATTTCATTGACTAAATTAGTTAATTCCAACTTTCAGTCAACAAGCTCGTCCGGGAAAATTCCAGAGGATGATAGCAAGCAAAAGGTCGAGAATTCTCGTGGACCACAAACATGTATGGATGCCATATCCAAACCTGCAATATTGACAAGGAAGAAGCAAACCAGGAAGATGAAGTCTCAAAATGCATCTTATTCTGGGGCAAACATACCACAGCAGGATCTTGATACTATTATATATAAAGATGGAACATTCTTTTTCAAAACATTTGGTACCAAAAAATTACTTTGTTAATTGAATTCGTTGGTGACATCTATGAGTTATCTAATTCTGTCATTTGAAAAACAAATTTATGCAGGTGATTGCTCTATTCACTTTTGGGACCTAACAGAGCTATTTGATCATTTACATATCAACGAAAAATGCGGGGAACTTTCAAATGAGAAGAACCATGCACTAGTACCTTATGTCATACAGAACCAGGATCATAATGCTCTGGTTATTTATAAAAGAGATGGAACTATTGTACCAGTCAAGAAACGACGCCCACGACCTAAAGTTGAACTTGATGAAGAAACTGACAAAGTGTGGAAACTTTTGATGATAGATATTAACAGCACTGGGATCGATGGCACCGATGAAGAAAAAGCTAAATGGTGGGAAGAAGAGAGAAGAGTGTTCCAGGGACGAGCAGACTCATTTATTGCCCGAATGCGTCTTGTCCAAGGTACTATAGAAATTTTATTCACTGTATCTTATTTTTAGCTAGTTAATTCCAACTAACTCACAAATGCATTATTTCCAACAATTCACCAAGTTTTTCAAAACTAGAAAAAAAAAAAAAAAAGAAATTTACTGAGATGCCTTAGGTAAGTCAAATAAAGAATAGCCTGATAACATTTTACAGGAGATAGGCGCTTCTCTAAATGGAAGGGATCCGTTGTGGACTCAGTGGTTGGAGTATTTTTAACTCAAAATGTATCTGACCATCTTTCTAGGTGAGTAACAGCTCTACATTTTACCAGATACGCCTTCGTTTAACCTAACCAGAGGGATCTGTAATACCTTCAGCTGGTTTTTTATTTTGCAGCTCTGCCTTTATGTCACTTGCAGCACATTTTCCCCATGGATCACAGAGCAATTATAAAGAATGCCACCAAGAGGAAACAAACATTATTGTGGATGACCAAGAAGCGTACCTACTGAATCCAGAAGATACCATGATCCAGAATAAACAGTTTGTATGCCCTTCATTTCGTGAACCTATCATTGAATTGCATGACAGTGAAGGAAATGAAGAAATTGTCAGCAGCAATGAATCTTTAGGAAGCAATTATCAAAGTATAGTCTCGCCAAGCGAATCCACATTCAAACCACTGAGTGGATCTGAAAGTGTTCTACAGATCTGCGATAGTTCTGTCCCCCGCAAACCAATGACTGGACCAGTAACCAAAGAACCATGTTGTCTAGTAGAGGAAAGGGCAACTTATGATCTAATTTCATCTAGCATTTCCATCGTTTCATCTCAAGATTCGGAGATCTCTTCCATTTCTCAAACTGATGATATTGATGTATGCTTGGGAAGCAACTCAATACAGGATCGACCAAACTGGCCACTAGACAGTGACTCCATTTCATCTGTAAAGCAAGTACAGATGCCTGAAGCAAACATGGTGCAAGTTATGTGCAATCAGGTGAGTGTTAGTTTTTCATCTTACAACCCATCAGATGATGGACATGATTTATCAAAGAGAATGGACAACGGCAATCAAAGTGACATAACACAAGTCATTCATAAAAGCCATGTAAGAGACTCCATTAGTTCAAGTAGTCATCAGTTACAGGGAGAACCAGGCGAGGAAGGCTTGGCAAATGATCTCTTTGAGAGTCAAAGAGAAGAAACTCAAGTTTTCACTGTGTCCAAGAACAGAGGCAATGGTATTGAACAAAAAACATCAACAACAGAATCTGCCTCAGTAGTGACATATCGGAATGGACTTGAATCAGATAACATTTGGAAGGAGCAAAATATGTCTCTAGGCATGTTAATAAAAACCTTTCAAAATTTTGAGTCACCAGATGCACAGTCGAACAACAAAATGCATAAAGGTCCATCAGACTATCTTAAAGAAACTTCAGACGTTGCAAAGGAAAAAACAGAGTCAATTTCACAAAATCAATATTTGTCACTCAGTGTAGTAAATGAGGTAGATGACAGTAAACTGAAATTAAAGAAAAAGCAGGTGAAAAAGCAGCACAAGGATGAGATTGATTGGGACAAATTGAGAAAACAGACTGAAGCAAATGGAAGAGTGAGAGAGAGAACAACAGAAACAATGGACTCACTAGACTGGGAAGCTGTCAGATGTGCAGAAGTCAAGGAGGTTGCAGATACAATCAAAGAACGAGGGATGAACAATGTGCTAGCTGGACGAATACAGGTTATATAAATATAGATCGTGTGAATATCCAAATTTCTATGCTTCATCAAATTTAGCTGTTAACTGAGTAAATTGCTCAGGATTTTCTCAACCGAATTGTCAAAGATCATGGAAGTATTGATCTTGAGTGGCTAAGAGATGTTTCACCTGATCAAGCAAAGTACGTCAGTAATTAATTTGTATTCCTGAAATTGAAAAATTGGAGACACGTCTTAAGCGATTGTGTGTGTGTATATATATGGTCTCCTAATTTTTTGCTTTCTGGAATTTACACCATCCATTCACAGAGAGTATCTGCTAAGCATAAGGGGTCTGGGACTTAAAAGTGTGGAGTGCGTGAGGCTTCTTACACTTCACCATGTTGCTTTCCCTGTAAGTTCAAAATAGAAATGTAAAATTAAGAAATGCAGAATATCTCTTAAATTTTATAGCTTCCTTTATTAGGTGGACACAAACGTTGGACGGATAGCAGTAAGATTGGGATGGGTACCCCTTCAGCCGTTGCCTGAGTCACTGCAGTTGCATCTTCTGGAGTTGTAAGTATTGATGAGCCTCAACTTTATAAACATAGACCTTTGAAGATCCTTAACTAAAAGCATTGTTGCTTATACAGATATCCAGTGCTTGAGACCATCCAAAAATATCTCTGGCCCCGACTGTGCAAGCTTGACCAAAAAACACTGTAACACCCTCTCTCATGATGATAGTGTTAGAGATACAACTGGATTTATGATCTAAAATGCTCAAAAGTCAAAACAAGCTATTAAGAGTATTGTAACTAACTAAACTAAGTCATTGCAATTTTTTTCTCGCAGATACGAGTTGCATTACCAGATGATTACATTTGGAAAGGTACGTATACTCAAGAGTATAAGTTGCTCAGTTTATTCATTACAACCTAAGGCTGAACTCCTTCCTGCAGGTCTTCTGTACCAAAAGCAAACCAAATTGTAATTCTTGTCCAATGAGAGGAGAGTGTAGACATTTTGCTAGTGCTTTTGCAAGGTTAGAAAATCTTTCTTTCAATGTTTTATGCTACCGCACATCTTTTTCTTTTCATTTCAAGCGAAAGAAGAAAGAATCGTCAACCATGATTAATTATTTGGAGATGAAACATATTTCAAATTAAGAAAACAATTTCTACCGAAGGGAAGATGTAGGAAGGGGTGATAATTGTACTCAATGAAGGAAAGAAGTATTGACAACCTACTTGAGAAACCTTAAGAAGTATTGTAATGACTTGCCATAAATTAAACTGTTTCCCATTCTTCTTTGGTGCAGTGCGAGACTTGCTCTACCAGCACCAGAAGAAAAAAACATGGTTTGTGCTAGTAGTTGCAGAGAGCACGAAGCAACTCCTGCAGCAATAACCAATCAGCTATTTCTCTCTTTGCCTCATGCAACTACAATATTGGAAGAGAAACAGCCACCAGAATCAAGCCATAGATCCAATGACAAACTCACAGCAAATAACTGTGAACCTATTATTGAAGAACCAACTACGCCAGAGCCAGAAACAGAACAAGTTTTGGAAAACGACATTGAGGATGCCTCCTATGAAGATCCTGATGAAATTCCAACAATTAAACTGAACATAGAAGCTTTCACACAGAATTTACAGAACTATATGCAAGAGAATATGGAACTTCAAGAAAGTGACTTGTCTAGGGCCTTAGTAGCTCTAACTCCAGAAGTAGCTTGCATACCTGCCCCTAAACTCAAGAATATCAGTCGACTGCGCACAGAGCACCAAGTGTAAGGAGGAATTTCCTATTTTCAGTTCATGACAATTATTCCAACTATTGAAGCAAAAATTAGATACTTTACAATGGATGAACATGTTAATAACAACTTAAGTTGTATAATATAGCCTTCAGACCCATCTAAGATTTGAACTTGTCATGGCTACTGAATGAAAGGTCATTCAGTGCTTAGCAACATTGTAAATTCACGATAATATTAAGGCTGCTTGCAATTAAAACGGGCAAAAAATCTCAGGAAAAGCCGTATGACATCTAAAGAGTGACCTGACTTTGCTTTTACTGTTTTGCAGCTATGAACTCCCAGATTCCCACCCTCTTCTTGAAAGAGTAATTATTGTGACTTCTATAAATCAGTGTATTTACTTGATTGTTTGTGGTTTCTTTCTTATTAGTTGACATTTCGTTACAGTTAAAGTTGGAAAGACGAGAAACTGATGACCCAAGCTTATACCTGTTAGCAATCTGGACACCAGGTAAGTTAACAAACAAAAGCATTTTGCATAAGTTAAATAATTAATCAGAACATAATACACTGCAATAAGATTCTTATCATATTTTGTCATTCTCTCATTCATTATTTGGGGTATAATTTCAGGGGAAACAGCAGACTCTATCCAACCACCAGAGGGTAGGTGCAGTTTTCAAGAATCTGGAAACCTGTGTTGGGAGAAGGAATGTTTTTCATGCAACAGTGTCAGGGAAGCTGATTCCCAAACTGTTCGGGGGACACTTTTGGTGAGAACTTGTGCAAATTTTAAAATAAATAAATATATGATAATTCTCTAACAAATCTATTGAGTTATATAATATGCTTCAACTATTTAACGAATAAAAAAATGAGCAGATACCATGTCGAACAGCAATGAGAGGAAGCTTTCCTCTCAATGGCACTTATTTTCAAGTTAATGAGGTATGATCTTGATGACCTACCCTTTCAGCAAAGATGGTTCTGACCAAACAATCATTCTATAACCAATCTTTCTATAACCGATTCTTAATGCCAAGATAATTAATTACTATTGCTTCCGTACAGGTATTTGCAGATCATGATTCAAGCATTGACCCAATTGATGTTCCCAGGGCTTGGATATGGAATCTTGCGAGGAGAACTGTCTACTTTGGAACCTCTATTCCTACAATATTCAAAGGTATTCATTGTCTAAGAATTGAAATAGACAAGTCTTATTTGTTTTTAAAAATGGGAAATATATTGATTACAAAATACCACATGATGTTGAATACATATTCTCAAACAGAAAAACTAACTCTATCATATTGGTGAAGCCTAAAACGCATCCTCGGGCCAGCAGAAAACTCATAAACTTATTGAAAAATGAAACATTGCAATGAAGATTCGTGGTCATGAAAATCTTTCAAACTGTCTCATCAAATATGTGAGAGGCAATCCAAAGTTCAAGATTCGTTAAGTCACCAAAAAATCTTGGAACCTCCTTTTCCAGCACCGCTACTCTTGAAATGTCAGGGCTTCTAATATTCTCAAAAAATATCCAGAGATTTGGGTGTCCCTATCCTATAGTCCGAGGAAACACTTATTCACTACCAAATATCCCCGTTATCTAATGATGCCAGGGCATCAGAGGCCTCCCACATTGCTTCCCACATGCAAGCACCACTGTTACACTTTGCTTCTAAATGTTCTTGCAAAAAAAAGGCAAAAATTCTACCATAAAACCAGAAAGAAAGATTTCCTATAAAAGGAACCGTGGCAAGCATAATCCACAGGAGAAGTATCTCTGTAAACCAAAATTTTGGCATCATAAATGGCCTTGGAAAATCAAATAATGCTTTCTTCTCCAGTCCCAATATTTCAATCTCTCGTCCCCATGCTAGTCTATTGAGTTTTAGAGTTCTATAACATTTACTATCCACTTCTCCGTTCCAGGTTTATCAACAGAAGGAATTCAACACTGCTTCTGGAGAGGTGAGTGAGAACGTGACTCTGATATCCTAAATCAATTATCTAGTATCAGAAATTAGCATATCTTGTTATGTTTTTCCATACTAATGGTTGACGTTTTTAAATTGTTGCACAATTATATAATGCCCACTTGGCCTCACTTATCCTAGATCTTTTTCAGATGGCATGCAGCGGGTCATTATTAGTACAGATCCTGCTTCCATAGCCATATTTAACTTAAACAACAAAAACTAGTTCATGAACTTAAATTTCAGATGCTTTAGTTATTTGTTAAACATATGTAAGATTTTCCTTCCATTTAAAACATGAAAAACAATTTATGCAGGATATGTATGTGTACGAGGATTCGACCAAAAAACAAGGGCACCCCGTCCCCTTATGGCAAGACTACATTTTCCGGCAAGCAAGCTGACCACGACAAAAGGTAGGAGTGATAATCAGTAGAAGAAAACTACCTCATGATGATAGAAATCAGTCGCCAAAGCCCAACATCTTAATAACCATATGTAAAGATTGAGAAGAAATCAACAATTAGAATAACACTTCTTAGGTGTAACTAGATTTCCATTAACAACACTTACTTCTCCTAGATGAGTTGGCAAATAGTTGTTTGGCAGATGCCAGGCTTAAATTTTAGCTTTCTATCTTGAATTAGCTCCTATATAATCTGATTTCAAAGTGGGTTATTTATTTCTTAAGTAAACACAAACATCAAGGAGAGTGAGGATAAAGCGAAACAGGACATTCAGAAGAAAAAAGGTCCAAACACATCAGAACCAAATGTTTGGTTACTACACAATGAAGCTGAGTTTTAGTATGCAAGAACTTTTCTAAGAAGATGTAGGATGTCAGCATTCATGTGCATACATGTGATCAATGTACAAGTAACAGCATGTCTAACATGATCTACATATTGAAAATGGTTCAAATACTGACGAAATGTATTATTTTTAGCTTGGAATATTAAATGGGGGTTATTGAATTGGCACCATTTTGTGCTAGAATAACAAATCTGATGATTGTTATTGCTTTATTTAATTTCTTGTGTAATCGGTGAGAATTTGATCCGAGGCTCTCGAGACTTGCTCTGTAGGGATTTTGTCATAGAGTTATTTAATCTATTATCTTCGCTCATCACAGATGACTATACATTGATAGTTTTAGCTCAGGTCTCGTTTTCAACCTTATATACACTATCTTCTCAGACTTCCATTAAGCACCAGGACTCAGATTGTTCTGTAATTTATGTACGAACTATTTGTGAAGGCAATCATAAGTGAAAAAAAAAAGAGGATGCTAATTCTGTTATCTTAAGTGGCCTCAATGGCTATCCTTGAGCTAAACCTATCAATGTATAGTCATCCGTGATGAGCGAAGATAATATATTAAACAACTATATGATAAAACTACTACAGAGTAAGTCTCGTGAGCCTCTGATCTAATTCTCACCGAGTACACAAGAAATTAAATAAAGCAATAACAGTCATCTGGATCAAACCCAATCTTATCGATAATTTAGCATATTCAGTGCATAACGCAGATCAAGAAACACACCTTCCCATCCGGCCCTGCGATGAAAAACGAAGCTCCCTACCTTCTCTCGCATTCTCTCCGCGGGCGCGCTCCCGCGAGAGAGAGAGGGAGAGAGGAAACCCGGGTTGGTATTTGCCGCCATTGGTTTCCCTCTAAGCTTGTTTGAAATGCCCTGTTCTACGTGGCGATTAAGAGTAACTTCCCCAAATATTATTATTTTTAATTTATATTTAATATTTATTTATTTAAATAATGGTAAATGTACACAATAATTTTATATTTGAACATATATTTTAATTTGACATTAATATAAATAATTATTCATTTTAATTATTTATAATTAATAAAAATAATTTATATATAAGATTATAATATAAAATCATCCGAAAAATATAAATAATAAAAACTTATTTAATTATTTTTTTAACGTATTTAAACAATTTTAAGTAGGAATACTATGTTTGGCATACAAGTCAATAAAGTATAATTTTGGGAAATTAACAAAACAACCACTATACTATAGAATCAATATTAAGTCAACTATTAAATAATTTTTGCTAACAAATAAAGTACTTAACTATAGAAAATAAACGACGCAAACATCGCCGTTAATTTAAGGGAACTGACTCGACCATATCGTTTCAAAGAAATCGCATTAAGAAATAACTAATACCCATGGAAAAAACTACAAGAAATAGTGATTTTATAAATTTAAGTGAAAAATAAATAATACACATGGACGTTATTTAATAAAGTAATATATAAGTTGATTATAATTTTTTTTAGTTTTATAATTTAAAATATTATATAAAATAATATATAATATTTTAGACGTCAGATGATTTATAATTGTTTTACTATCTATAAAAGACTCGCAACTTGTTTGTGTTTTTCCATAAAGAAAACAATAAATTTGTTCATTATCTATAGAGGAAAGAAATATTTCCTAACTACTATTTCAAATACTCACTTTCTGTAGCAAAAAGACAATATTCAGCAGCGGAAAGACAAAGTTTAATAATGGAAAATATAACAGTGATATTTGCTCTATTCTTTTTCTATAATTGAATGTTTTATTTGATAGCGAAAATTAGCTAATTGTTTACTTGTTATTGATTCTATGAAACAGTGATAATTTTGATATTTTACTTATAATTTTATAATTCAATTTACCAAATCTAAAGAGTAATAAAAAAATTAGATAATCTCTAAATAATATTTAATTATCATTTTTCATATAATTTATTAAACAAGTATTACTTTTGTAAAAACTCAAGGCACTTTAATTTCCAAAAGTAATTTAAGTTATATAATAAATTGTAATTTGCAGCCTATAAGGTGAATGAAATTAGAGCAAAGTACCATTTAAATCCTAATGTTATAAATCATTTTTAGATTAATTTGTGAATTATTTTTTGAACAAATCAAAGCTTCATATTTCAGTTATTAGTAATTTGAACTTTGTCATCAATTTATTTATTCTATCTATAATGTTTAATAAAATGTTTTAACTTAATTTCTAACATCACTGTCTATTTTTAACCCGATTATGGCCTTTATTGATATTTTATTTGGCAATTTTGAACTCTGTCAATTATGCGATAGAGTTAAAAATCGTTTGAGGGATTAAATGGAAAACGTGGTATATACATGTCAGATTTAACAGATAAATTAATAACAATGTTCAAATTGTTAATAGTTAAAATGTGCAAGTTTGATTTATCCAAAAAATTTGTTTAAGGTCTAATTTATAAATGATTTCAAATATTATGATTTAAATTGCAACTTTATCTATAGACTTTGATGAGTAACTAATATTTGAATAAGATATTTTAAATGAAAATTAACATCAAAATCCGTCGATTTTGGTTTGCCGCGGTTCATCGTACGTCGTTCAGAATCGACTATACCGCGAAAATGAGCTCTGGCAAGTACCGCAAAATACGAAATCCTCGACTAACTATGTTCAATGAATTATAGGGACATCTATTTTATGTTCGAGGGACGTCCTTTTGCGATTATAGTTTTCCATTTCTTTGCAAATCTCCATCTCATTCTTTCTATTCTTTTTGTCATTTCTCTACAATTGTTGTAATATTCACTCTTAATGGAATATTACTTATCCAAAAACTGTATTCCTTCTCTTTGGTTGACATCCATTCAAGTTGTGGACCAACCACAACAATTTAACGTTTAGAAAAGTCTCTCGAGCATAAAAACGAATGTCCCTTGGCCAAAGACGGACGTCCGTCTAAGCATGAACGACATAGTCTTAAGTCGAGGGACGTCTGTTGTAAGATTAGAAACGTCCGTTATGGGTAGAAAGACGTAGTCTCAAGTTGAAGAACGTCCATTTCTTGACGAGAGACGTTTGATATGGGAAGAGGGACGTCCGTTGTAGACTGAGGGATGTCCGCTTTAATTGAGATAGTCTGCCTTTTAAAAAAGTGGGTGACTTGCACTTGACCATTTTTTTGGTGATGGCTTAAATCCATCATAACCGTCAATTCCGATTGAGAGATGTTCATCCTCGATCAAATTGCCAAAAACAAGCGTCCGCCATTGCCTTTGGAAAATAACAAACTCCATTCTAGACATCCATTTCGATAGAGGGATGGCTGTCCTTGATCCAACTGGCAGGACAAACGTCCCCCGATAATTGATGTTCTTCGTCAGTCCGTTATTGTCGCCTTGGACATCTCCGTTTGATGGTCCTTGGAGTTAACGCGAATACGGCATTACAGTCAAAGAATTTTGATGGACGTCCCCCGTTGTTACTGTATTGGACGTTTCTGTTTGACTATTCTTAGCGTTAATGTGACCTCGACATTACAGTCGATAGATTTTGAAGGCAAACATGATGGCGATGTTTGCTGCTATGCTTTTTCATAATTTAGTAGTTAATATGTTAGCAAAAAAAGTATAATAATTAGTTTGTCATTTAGTACAAAGTACGATAATTTGTTTGTCATTTTTGTTTTTAAAAAGGATAATTAAGAAAGTGTGCAACACGCAATCACAAGCGCGTGTGCATGGGTAGAAGAAGACGAAGAATTTCATTGTATCCTTGTTTTAGAGCAACCCAAATAGGAAAGCCTGGCCGTTTGAAGGTATGAACGAAATTTCGGATTTCGGCACGCTCCGAAATTGAAGAAGTTGGAAAATATTACGATTACGCCACTGTATTAGAAACCGTGCTGCCTTCTCTTTCTCGCCCCGACCAGTGGTTGTACAGAGAGAGAAGGAAAAGACAAAAAAGTTAGAGAGAGAATTCTCTGGGTCGTCTTCAGCTATGGCAGTTCTAGGGGATTTTGGAGCTCTGTATTGAACGCTCTTAATATTCTCGATGGAAATGCCCGGAGTGAGATCGAACTACACGCTTATAAGTCAAATTCCAGGTGACGAGTTCGGCGGCGGAGCTACTGCAGTTGGGGCAGGAGCTCAGGCGGCGTTTTACGAGTCCTTGTCGGGCGAGGGTAAGAATAATAAGGGAAGGGCAGAGAGAGGGTTTGATTGGGATGGGAGTGGTGATCACAGGGTGAACCAATCGGGGAATTGGATCGGGAACTTGTATTCGTCGATCGGGTTGCAGAGGCAGTCCAGTGAGAGCAGCTTCGGAGAGAGCTCACTCTCGGGAGATTATTATGCACCGACTCTGTCCACTGCTGCGGGGAACGAGATCGATAGCTTTGGATACATGCAGGACGATGTAGTCAGAATTGGAGGTGGAGGTGTAGGGGACGAATTAAGGGGAAAAGCAGTGGAGCCGGCGGTTGGAACGGGAGGGTCTTCAGGTAAGAGCTGGGCGCAGCAAACCGAGGAGAGTTATCAGTTACAATTAGCCTTAGCGCTTCGTATTTCATCAGATGCGACTTGTGCCGATGATCCCAACTTCTTGGATCCTGTACCAGATGAATTGTCCTTAAGGTCTTCGTCAAGTTCAGCTGAGGTTCTTTCACATCGATTTTGGGTAGTGATCTTGTCCTTTCATTTCAGTTTACCATCTCTGATTTGCTGCAATGATCATTTCTTGCTATTTTGGTCGCAATGCTGATTCATTGCTTCATTGTAACTAGAATTTCAAATTATGTTTATACACATTTTCTAAACTCAGTCGTGGCTTCAATTTATGCTTGCATATCAAAGGCTTTATTTTACTTTTTTCATATGGATGAGACATTCTTCTCCTTTGTGACATTGCCATCCTACTGGTGTACGAATGTGGATGAAATTAATACTGAGGAGATATGCGTGTTTTATAACTAATTGAATTAATGGGATGATTATAACTATTTAAGTGGGTTGAGACATAAATGTAAAACATTAGCTGCAGTACGATTGATGGCCTAAGTACTATCACTCAGTTTCTTCCTCACAATATTATTAAGTTTTTTTAATACAATGCTTATGCTTGCGATGAATAGATAGGGAAGCATATGAGTTTGTGAGGCTTTATATACGGACTTGTGATTATTATTAGAGTTAGATAAGTGAGTAGCTCAATTGGCGCTCTCTATGGGAATGACTAAAATGTTTAAACGATGACTTCACATTTAACATAAAATGGGGGAAGTAGGATATTGCCAAAGGGATTTTGTATCGGTGCCAAGCATCTCTAATTTTTCCCTTGTTAGATAGATTTAGTAGAATTATGAGGTTATATTTAAATGCTTAATTGCCATCAGGTAAACGGATGTCTGTCGTATTCTGACAAAATTCCGGATGGATTTTACCTAATTTGTGGGATGGATCCATATGTATGGTCAGTGTGCACCAACCTGCAAGAAAATGACCGTATACCATCTGTTGAATCCTTGAGGACGGTTGATCCAAGTATGGATTCTTCAATTGAAGTGGTTTTGATTGATAGACACAGTGATCCAAGGTTAAAGGAACTCCAAAATTGGGTACATAGTATTTCGTGCAGTTCTATAACTACAATAGATGTTGTAGATCAGTTAGCAAAGCTCGTATGCAATTGCATGGGGTGAGTTGTTTCAGCTCTTCTCGAACAGTTTTGTTTCTTACCTGCTATTAGAAAATGGTTACATTTTTGTCTAATTGATGACCAGTGGATCAGCTTCAGCAGGGGAGGATGATATAGTATCTAATTGGAAAGAATGCAGTATTGACCTAAAACACTGTTTGGGATCTATCGTTGTTCCTATTGGCAGTCTGTCAATTGGTCTTTGCAGACATCGTGCTCTTTTATTCAAAGTGAGGTTCTGATACATATGACTATGATGGGTCTTTTATACTCTGCTTACTGTGATCTTTTTACTCCAACTATTTTCTTTATGTTTTTGACGTTCATCCAGGATTCTGCCTTGTACAGGTGCTAGCTGATGCAATAGATTTACCATGTCGAATTGCTAGGGGTTGCAAGTATTGCACAAGAGGAGATGCTTCCTCTTGTGTTGTTCGATTCAGGCTTGAGAGGTATGCTCTTTCTATAATTGTTTTAACTAAATCAATAATATCTTGTCATGATTTATGTGTTGCAACCAATTATGTATTTCATTCACAATTGAAGTTCAGAGGGGAGAGTGAAGTGCAGGGTTTCTTTGTTGTTTCTTAAGTCTTAATTTTTCAAGTGGTGGACATATACCTACATACTTTAAGTTTCTAACATGGGTTTATTCATCCTTTTAGAGAGTATCTGGTTGATTTGATTGGCAAGCCAGGCTGCTTATGCGGGCTGGATTCTCTGCATAATGGTCCATCATCCATATCAATTTCTTCGCCATTGCGCTTTCCACCTCTAAAACCATTTGAGCCTACTGTTGATTTTGGGTTGCTTGCAAAACAGTATTTCTTGGATTGTCCATCACTTAACATTGAATTTGACGAAACTTCTGCAGGTGATTTTTCTACCTTGGAACCAACAGTTTTTATAGTCATGTAATCCATGCGTAAGGAATTTTCTTTGAATTATAGTCCTTATTTTTATTTTTTCTTAAAGTATGGTTGGCCATCTTGTTACTATTCTGTGCCCAAAAGCAGTTCCTGTTGTTGAGGGTCATTATTATCTTCCTTTTATGAATTATTAAATTGTATATATCACTATTTTTGTTTGTATATGCTAGTTTTTGAAATTATCCCATTGATTGCCTTTTTCTTACCACGTGCTGTGAAGTCCTAAATAATATTAATAGTGAATTGTTGTGGGTTACCTATTACCTGTTGTATAAACAAGCCTCATAGTAATATCATTTAATAAATTGATATGGAGGTAGATGACCGATTCCATATTTTGTTTTCATTTTAGGACTTTATGTTACTATAATCCCTTGCCCATTTGTTTGAATTGGCACATACTTGTAGCGATGCTTTTAATGTATTTAAGTTTTTGGCTGACTTCTAAGTCATTTAAACTCAATGTTGTGTAACAGAGCTTTGGGACTAACGTCGGATGTTATTTTAACCATAATGCTCATGGATAAGATTCTACATATTCGATACATTATAAGCAATTTGTTAGAATATTCACAAAAGTCTACAACTTAATACTCTTTATAGGTGACACCGAGGAAAATTCTCGAATGCTGCAACCGAAAGCTTCGCAGCTTACTTCCCAAGATAGAGAGTCTCGTCCATTTCAATCATGTGATACTTCTCATGATGTTACACTGGCAACATCCTTGTTCAAAGATCCAACCCCTGAAAAGCGTGTCCCACAGTTCATTCATAGGGATGTCCCACCATTTCTAGCAGTCTCTCATCCCAGGATGGATTCTACGAGAAATTCCAGGTTTATTGAGGGAGGTGGACTTTTTCCTAACAAAGCTAGTCAAGAAATTGCCCTTGATGTAGAAGATTTGGACATTCCGTGGAGCGATCTTGTTTTAAAAGAGAACATTGGATCTGGTACACATCTTCCTTGTTGAAAAACTTGATGACTTACAGTTACTGATTGAAAACAGATTGACTGTGAATCGTGATTGATATAGTTCATGGAAATTATACTTTATGAGATTATTATTGATATATCATTTTTAAATTGCAGGTTCTTTTGGAACTGTCCATCTAGCGGATTGGCATGGCTCGGTATGCAGTTTTGTCATTGTCTTTATTTCTGAGTGAGGACCACTTGATGCAGGATTAGAAGTAGTTTTGTTTTGAAATGCAAAAAACTGTGTAGTATCTGCATACAAAGTATCTAAGCCATATGTTTACTGGTTTTGCTATCAAATTAATTTTGATTGAAAGCTTTTGTACAGATGTAAAGAGGTTTAAATGTATCTGCAATTGCTAGCTATTAACTCAAGACGAGGACAAAATCAAGTTATTGAGACAATCTAGACTTCTACCTATAATCAGTATATAATATTGTATTCTTGTTATTTGGATGATATGTTAGCTACATAAAACGCTAGTTCTTCAGCTTAATTTGATGTATTGTGCCTTTGGGCATTATTGCAATTTCATCAGGTGTTCTACAATTGTACAAGAGCTTAAATAAGCAATAATTTATTGTTGTCTAGGAAACGGTTTGTTATACTATATATGAGATATCTGTTTGTTTAGTGTTCTATTTTGAAGTTTTTAGAGATCTGATATGGATTTTCAGTAGAAGTTTGCTTAGTTAACTTGAAAAAATGTGATGTATCCATTGTCAATAGTCTCTCATGGAATATTTACGATTTTCTTACTTCCTTTTCCCATCATAAATTACTAACTTTTTTATGTAAAATGTCCCTTATCAGGATGTGGCAGTGAAGATTCTTATGGAGCAAGATTTTCATGCTGAACGTTTCAAAGAATTTTTGAGGGAGGTATATACATCCTAATCAAATTCATTCCCCTTTTTCGGCTATTGTCTGATTAATGTTTTTTTCACTAGATTGCAATAATGAAACGCCTTCGGCATCCAAACATTGTTCTGTTTATGGGTGCAGTGACTCAGCCCCCAAATTTGTCCATAGTCACTGAATATCTATCAAGGTTTTTAATACTTTAACTCCTGCAAAGACATTTATTATCAATCTCAAAGGTCTTAAAAGGGTTTAGAATTTTGAAGGCACTGAAATCAATTTATTTCCAGAGGTAGCTTGTATAGACTATTGCACAAACCAGGAGCCAGAGAAGTTTTAGACGAGAAACGCAGATTAAATATGGCTTATGATGTGGTATATATTGGGTAATCTTTATTAGTTCTTTTTAGTTTTTTCTCGTCTAAAGTTTGAACTAAACTTTAGTGATTGCTTTTTCTAGGCCAAAGGTATGAATTATCTTCATAGGCGTAATCCTCCCATTGTTCATCGTGATTTAAAATCTCCAAATCTTTTGGTTGACAAGAAGTATACGGTGAAGGTAATTAATTTCCTCTCAATAATTAATCTCGATGATCGCAGGTGCATGCAATTGTGACTGTTAACTGGCATAATCCAGTTGCATGTAAAAAAATGATTATCCTGCATTATGTTTATGTGTATTGTAACATATCTAATTGTGCGTTGTGTTGGAAAGTTGCTCACTTCTTACCGTAGATTACTACTTATTACACTCCATTATCATTCCATATTTGGAAGACTTCATGCAGCCTGTTTTGTTTCTATGATAGTCAACTCCTTTTTCTATTAACGTAGATTACAAAGTACTTTTATTTTGTGTCTTTTTAATTGTTTGGGTTAATGTAGTATTTGCTTGTGCTAGTGATGCAGTACATGGCCCATCAATACTCACGGCATACACTAATGCCCTGTGACACATTAAAACCCTCCATTAGATTAGGGTTTATCATTATTTATCTTTTTTTTTAAGGAATTACTTATTTACGTCATATTATAATGCAACTTCCCAATCTCTGAGATATCATTCTTTGGAATTGTCCTTAATTTCCATGTTCATTTTCGAAATCAATCTATGTTGCACCAACTAGATATGCATAATAATTTTTTTTGAGCTTACAAAGACTACATGGTGTGTCATTTAGAAGTGAAAAAGATTGTTACTGCTTCTAGATTGAAATTTTGAAGTTGTTACGCTGGACTTCTGTCCTTCCTAGTTTGAGTTACTGTATTAGGAAATTATTTTTAGCTTTATCTCCCAACATAGTTTGACAAGTTAGAGTAATTTCTTTTATAGAAACTCTGTAACAGGATGATTGGTTCCCTAGATCTCTCTGAAAAGAGTTCTATTTCATAAAACTGATTAATACAGTATTTACCTCCTTGTGTTGATTTTTAGTTTTTCTTCTCATTCAGGTTTGTGATTTTGGCCTTTCTCGACTAAAGGCAAATACATTTCTTTCATCAAAGTCAGCTGCTGGCACTGTAAGTTCTAAAGAATATAATCCTGTCAAGTCTCACTTTTAAAAAATGTAGAATGTTCTCAGTTCTTCAGTTTTTATATTCAGCCTGAGTGGATGGCACCTGAAGTTCTCCGTGATGAGCCATCAAATGAGAAGTCAGATGTTTACAGCTTTGGTGTGATCTTGTGGGAGCTCGCTACAATGCAACGGCCATGGAATAATTTAAACCCAGCACAGGTATGTTTTAAAAATTGTATAACATAATGTACTCAGAAAACATATCTGGGAAATTTAATTAATATTTGCTTCTGAGACGAAAAGTTGGAAAAGATAATAATTCAGACAATGATTTCTGGAGAAAAATCAGATCTTCTTGCTGATATGCATTTTATACTGTGTACTGTTCATACTATTTCTGAAGAAGGGACGTGTTAATGAGAATCTAGAGCCCACTAAAATTACTCTAGTCTATCTAATCTGTGTACTATTGCATGCGAAGTTGGCTTCTGCACTAGTTTGTCAGCTTCAAACTGAGATTTAGATTTGTTATCTGAAAAAAAATGTTGGTTGAATAATATAAGCCTGACATGTGTTACACTATACAGGTTATAGCAGCTGTTGGCTTTAAGGGAAAAAGGCTAGAAATCCCACGTGATTTAAATCCTAAAGTGGCTTCCTTAATTGAGGCTTGCTGGGCAAAGTAAGTTTAATGTTCAACTCTAACTTATGCATCTGGTTTTGGTCCGAATATCTTATGCATCGTAAGCCTGGTAAAATTGCAGTGAGCCCTGGAAACGTCCATCTTTTTCGACTATAATGGAATCCTTGAGGCCGTTGACTAAGCCTTCTATGCCGCAACCAGGCCATATAAACGTTCCATCAGTTCTATGACATCGTGAAGTACCTGGATCTTTTTAGTATACGTGGTGGTGGCCAGTGAATTTATGCAGTTCTGGTAATCTCAGGTGTGCTTAAACTAAAGTTTTTTATTTTTTGTTTTAAGAAATGAAATGTATTGAAAAAAAAAAAAAAACAATAAAATAAAAGGAAAAACCTTTCTCAAGAAAAAAAGAGATAAGTACTTAATTTAACACTAAAATGATAAATAATTACACTAAAATTACAATAAACTCATTTAGCAAGAGTGAAATTAATATTGTCCCAAAAATCGGAAATTTACTCTTAGTTTTCGAATAAAATAGTATTGCAATAAAATAAGCTATCCTAAAAAATAGTCAAAGCACACCCCGAATCTCAAGATTATCTACTGCATCTTAGACTTTTCTTCTCTTTTAAAAACTTTAATAAGAAAACTCTAAGGATAGATATATACAGTTTGATTGAAAAGAGAAAAAAAATATTTAAATACTTCTAATAAGCTCACAATTAATTATATTGTGATTTCTCAGCCTGAACCGAAGCTTATGATATGCAAAATTTTAAATTTAAGCTTGTCATAACACTGCTTTTTTATCAAGGGGAAACAAAAATTTCAAACTTGGATAGCCAGTAGTCACGCTAGTTCAAACTAAAAAAATTGAATGAAGTTTTAGTCCTTTCCATTAAATCTTCAAATGAAGCTATCTTGACTGGGTGATTTTGAACTTTTCTGATAACTAGCAACTCGTCCCTTTTCAGAGTAAGAGGGTGTGATCTTAGATTTATCTGATAGCTACAAGTCATATAATCCACCATAATGCTCACCTTGTATGCAAAAAAAAAAAAAATTAAAGATTTCCCACCCTCATCATTTTCTAGGGATAAATAATAAATTATATGAATCTTGATCATAAGTTTGATGCATATTATGAAGAGACAACTACGGTTAATATTAAAGTTTGGTGGTGACCTAAATTTTATCTGATCTGGGCAGGTGAATTTGCATTGTGAATGTCAATTTATTGATATAAATATATGTTTGAATCGCAAAACTCATTGTACCGATTTCTCATTTAGAGAATTTCTCCTTTACCTGTGATTTTTTTTTTTCTAAAGGATTTTTTTACGTAAATTTCGGTATCATGTTTTTGTGTGTTTTTCTGATTTACAATTTCGGGTTTGATTCTCAATAGTTAGAAAGAGAAAAAACCCGGTTAGGTCACGTTTTCGGGTCGGTATGAAAGAAGAGTCTAGTGCCTTCATTTTTCAATGCTTCAGTTTGATGGATTGAACCTAGTGATGGTTGTCAACTTGTTTTCATTTTCCATCTGTCTTGCAGAATTATATCTGTAAATTCTTGCTCTAATACTCAACTGAGAAGACTGACTTCTAGCTTAAAACAAAGAAGGAACTGCTCTCAGTGCCATTGATATGATTGCAGATAGCTCTGCGTCTTCCATCCAATATCTGCTCAACTCAGATGTATTATCCTGAAGAAATTGTACAACTCCCTTTTCTTTTTCTTCATTTTTTGTTCTTTTTTTATTTTTATTTTTTGTAAAGAGTAATAACTAGAGAGAAATCAATGAGAAGCTCGGCGTATTTTATACGGATTACAATACGGATTACGATTCTCATCGTCCGAGCCTTGTTTTTTAATTTATACGGTTCATTTATCCTTTTTTTTTTTAATATAACGCCTCAAAATCAATGTAATTTACTAGCCCGGTTTGGTCGCGATGATTATGTTTTTGTTTGTTTGGATAAGGCTCGGTCGAGCTGTGGCCCAACCCCAGGCCGGTCTTATCTAGAGGTCGGATTGATTTTTTTAACATGATAGTCATTTTATAGTTAGTGTCGCGGCGATAAAGTTTGGAGCGTTGCAGTGCTGAGCCGCGGATTCCCTCTCATACTACTCAAATTTAGATGGGTTTAGTCGAGTTCGACCAGGACCTAGTTTTAGTGGGTCGGGTCGGGCCGTGATGCTAAGCAACTAGTTTGGTTGGTATTGTCTTAGTAAATGGGTCTAGACTAATTTTTGGACTATAAGCTCGTTTTGGACCGGACCAAATGAACCGTCTCGTGGATCAGCCGAGTCTGACCAAGACTTAGTTTCGGTGGTATTGTCTAAATAGACGAATCTACTTACACAGTACAATTACACCACTAATTTTTAATAAATTAAATTAAGTTTCTCGATTAAACATTCCTACTATAAGATAATTCAAAATATTAATGTACATGATAAGAAAATTATTTACAGTAGGAATGGTTAATCGAGAAACTCAATTTAATTTATTAAAACTTAATGGTTGTAATTGTACTGTGTAAGTAAGTTTTCAGGAAAGACTGGACGGTCACAATAGTTCTTATCAAGTACCAGCCGAGACTAAATTTTGGGCTCTAAGCCCGTTTTTTACCAGACCAGGTGAGCCGTCTCGTGGACCACGAGCGATGCTGTCCCACCCGACCCGACTGATATTTTTTAGGGAAAATGACAAATCAACCATCGTGGTTTGCGGTCAATGACAAGTCAACCACTGTGGTATGTTTTCTAACAAGTTAACCACCAACGTATGTGAAAATGACAAATGCACCATCGCTGTCCGTAAAAAAAAGCTGATGGGCCCACCATGTATGCCTGGACGCCGCGGCGTCCAGGCCAAAATGATTTTGAAATAAAAAAAAAAAAAAATTATACTTAAACCAATTTCGCCCAAATTTCAAGTCCTAATCTACTTAAACCAATTTCGCCCAAATTTCAAGCCCTAATCTGCAACTCTCGACAGACTTGCGACGAGGAGAGGAGCTGCGTGCGACTAGGAGAGGAGCTGCGTGCGACGAAGAGAGGAGAGGAGCTACGTCCGACGACGATTTGAGGTAGATTTGTGTGTATATGTTGATGATTTGAGGTAGATTTGTGTGTATATGTTGATTTGAGGTAGATTTGCTGCGTTTCTTCGAAGTCTCTGTGAGGGTCTTCGGCGCCGGTCACATTTCCGCGGCGTGCAGGCAATTTTTGGCCTGGACGCCAAAAAAAAAAAAAAAAATGGAAAACTAACTGAGACATGTTGTGTGGGTTATTATATTGCAGGTTGGTGAATTACTCTCAACTATTAGAATGCAATCCCGGACTAAGAAATTGACCTCGAAGCGTGGGAAGGCAACGATGGAGGCAGTTGAACCCGTTCAAACTGCGGCGTTCGAAGCCGATGTAGTGGCGGCGGTGGAAGAAACCGCTGAGCCTGAAGAAGGAGAAGCCGGCTGCTCCAGCGACCCGATCCAACCCGTTCAAGTGGGTTAAAGGTCGAAACTATATTGGAACCGGAATTGCAAAGCACGGTTCGTAGAAGATATCCAACGCCGTACCATTATTGTGTCCAAGATAGTAGATTTGGACTCATTCGCAGGGATGGGAATTGATCGTATGCTTGAGGCTGCTGAGTTAGCCGGGTTGTGCCGGATGAGGGGCAGTTATTGCGAGCGAGTTATACGATTGTTTTATGCCAATTTGAGCATCTCCACCCAACCATTAGAGGTGCACACATATATTTTTGGACATGAGGTCAGGTTCACGGCCAATGATGTGAACATTATGCTTGGATGTGTGTTGGAGGAGCCAAGCGATGAATATTATCAGATGTCTCGGGCGCCACCATTCGTCAAACAAGGACGTGGGTTAGAGGTGATTAGATTGTTGCATCAGGATCCCGAGGTTGCCGAGTACAGCAAGCCAAAGGGCAAGGAGTTGAATGCCTTAGCCCGATTGATCCACCTGATAATGACGTACACAATTTTGCCTCGGAATGGGCATCGAGACCTTGTTACCAGCATGGATCTCTACATGCTAGAGAAGGTGTTCACGGGACAAAAGGTGGACATCGGATATATCATCCTGAGCCACATGCAAGAGGTGCTCAACAACTCGGCGAAGTCACTGCCGTACAACTGGCTCATCCAGAGTATCGTTGAGCAGTTAGGGGTCCCCATCCCGGAGACGGAACCTAGAATTGAAGAGTCCGTCAATGACATTTACAACAATTCATTAGTGGACCGAATGGGGATCACCCAAACTGGAGGGGAATGGATGCGCAAGTCAAAGAAGGAAGCAACACATCCACCCCGGTCAGAGCCTAGGCATTCAGTCCCGTTTCCTGAACAACCTCCTCCTCCTCAGGCATCTCATTTTAGTTCGATGCTTGATGAGACGTTCGCTTGGATGAGCAGGATGGAGGAGCTCCACCATATGTCCATGACCCACATGCAAAAAATGCAAGAGCAGCTGCAAATGCAACAGGTCCAAATACAAGAAGCGGCCAAGCTCGCAGAAGATAGGTGGGCCATAGCACAACAATGGCATATGCAATCTGCCGAGTGGCATCGTGACATGGTGGCAGCCCTGAACCCAGGTGACAGGCGATCACCCCATTTTGCATCCGCGTCATCCTCCTCAGACGCACCTGATACGACATTCCGATTGTAAGTTAATTCCGTTGAATGCTAATTCCACTTTTTTACTTTATTTTGTTTCATGTAATGACATGTTTTTAATTGGCAGCAACCCTGTTGGAAGCAGCCAACATATTCCTCCAGCGGTGCCTCTGGAGCCGCCGCCCCTGAGAACTGTGCGTGTGGTATGTCTTTCATTTCGGTATATATGTGTGTTCATTAATGTTTACGCTCACCCTTTTTTGACATTTTGGTTGCAGGCTCATGATTTGATGAGTAAGTTCAAGGATTATTGTCAGGGTAATCTTCGAAGGAACATTGAGACATGCGCAGTTCTTGGGGGAAAGCTGACGGACAATGAGTACGTCGTCAGCGAGATCATCTTCCCGGAGCAGAAGGGCACGGCAGATACTGTGAGAGGCCTTCGTTGTGTGCAGTGCTATGCGGTCGACGGCGCAGACGAACATGTTTTCAGACATCAACATGAACACGGTCTACTCACCGTAGGGTGGATTCACGTAAGTATTCAGCTCGCGTCTCCAGTTTACATTGATATCATATAATGCGTTGTTTACATTGCAGACACACCCGAGACATGATTGTTTTATGTCATCCGTTGACCTGCACCAGCAATACGCTTACCAGAAATTACTGCCGGAATCAATATCCATTATCGTAGCTCCCACCGACAAACAGCGGTAAGAAGTTTCCCTTGTGTACATTCTTAATATTGCTTTCCACGTAATTGTTCCCTTTGCATTACAGGCCGTTCGGCGTCTTCCGGTGTACCCCTGCGGGGATGGAGGTGATAGGAAAATGCAAAATTAAGGAACAATTCCACCTGCACGAACCTCCAACCTTTGAGTAGAGGGGCCGTTGTTCGCCGGAGCAGATAGAGTATTTCTTGACCCGCACTTGTCGTTTCTGATCACGGATTTGCGCCCGAAACCGACCAGGAAGAAGAAGGCGCAGTGTAGGTCAATGATATGTTGTTAAAAAGATGTTATGTATAATTTACATTTAGTGGATGATTTGGATGATACTGGAACTGTTTGGGATTATTTTTTGTGCAGGATGTACGAGAGTTGTTTTGGGGGAGTAAAGAAACAAGGCACATTATGTCAAAATTTTTAAAAAATTATGAAGTCAGGTCAATTGATTAGTTGTAACGCCCCTGGAATTGAAAAAAAAAAACATTAACTTAGTAACACAAAACTTTGAATTTGCAAAACTTCTTTTTATATCAGAAAAACACAACTTTACATCAGTGCCATTTCACTGTCATCTACATTTGTCGAAAGAAAAAACAATTGTATCACGGCAGGTTAAGGTCCACATTTGTGTACGTTTGTGTGGGAGGACCTTCCGTATCAGACTCCTGCAGATCACATTGAAAAGGAAATGAGCATATTTCAAATAACAATTGAAAGCATAACGTGATAATGCACGGACCTGCGTCTCATGAACTCTATTAGGAACTCTGAACCCCATAAAGGTGTCCTCCGACCTTCCTCTACCGCCTCTGCCTCTCCCTGTGTTGCCACTGCCAGCCCCTGCACTGGATTGGCCTCCCCCTTCGCACGTGCGGGCATTGTGCCCCACACTACCACACCGCCCACACGTGACGTTCAAATGTCTTCTGCTTAGCACTGTCCGGCTGGGGGCCTCGTCCACATCCCGTATTCGACGGACGCGCGGCCTTCCTGGAAGCCTTTTAAAAGGCGGTGGGATAATTGGATCAAGATTCGTCACAGGAAGCCACTCGATTGGTCCATTAAGGGGGCGGAGAAAGTGGGAGTACATCACTATGTATGTTTCCCGGTGATAGCACCAATGCACAAAATCCTCAGGAGATCTCCTCATGAAGTGAATGCACGGGATTGCATGCACACACGGGATGCCGGTTAACTCCCACCGGTAACATGTACAGGTACACCTTTCCAAATCAACAGCGTACATGTCGGTACCGTTGCTGACCTCAAACTGGGCAGCTCCTGCAAACTGAGGGCTCCAATTTCTACTGACATGTTGTACTTTGGCGAGGCGGTTGCTGATCATTGGACACAACCGGTCGGTCGACTGAGCCATCTTTTCATATTTTTTTACGATCCTACCCATGATGCCCTTTCGAATGATCTCGAACATACTTAGAATAGGTTTGTCCCGGGCGGGTAGGATGCAGGCATTGAAGGACTCGCTAAGGTTGTTGAGGCTTATGTCGCACTTTGGGATCGAAGAGAAGGCATGTTTGGCCCAGCATGTCGCCTCTATTCCACGTAAATAGTCATGGGCTGCCAGGTCAAGGACACGTAACTTGGCCATCTCTTTCTCAAATTGCCTCACTGTTGTGGCTCTTGATGCAGCCCACATTGCATCTTTCAACAACTTGCCTTTAAATTGTTTTTGAAAATTGGCATACAGGTGTCGGATGCAAAACCGCTGGTCTGCTTGCCATGCCACATCTCTCACAGCTGGCACTAGTCCCTGCAAAGATGCATAATATGAGACAGACATTGGTAATATATGACAAACATAAACACATAATGCAAAAGCAGTGAATAACACCTTACCTTTTGTCGATCAGAAATACTCGTCCACCCATTGCCAGAAGGGGTGTTTAGATCGTCCAGCAACAATTCTAGAAACCACCTCCATGAAGCCCTATTTTCTGCTTCAACGACTGCTACAGCAATCGGGTACATACCATCGTTCCCGTCGATGGTGACAGCAGTAAGCAGTTGCCCCGGAGTCGCTCCCTTCAAGTGGCAGCCATCTAAACAAATAACAGGTCTACCACCATTCAGCACTGCCCTTTTGCATGCATCCAAGCATATGTACATCCTTTTAAATACACTCATATCGAGGTCAACACGCAGTGAACTTCCGGGATTCGACCTCCGAATCTCCTCAGCATAGGACCATATGAGCTTGTATTGCTCATTGGCATCCCCTTCGTTAATTTTCTTAGCCGCATTTCTTGCCCTTCTAGCAAGGCTGGATGTAATGTTGACGTTGAAGTCCTTCCTGACAGTCTCAATTATGGAAGATATGGCCCAGTCGGCCTGACTTTTAAATCTGTCCAAGTAATGCGTTGCCACCCATTTGGCTGTGGCATGACGGCTTTCCATTTGTCTGGAGCATGTGTGAACGTCGTTGTACATCTTTATTTGAAACGTCATTTCATTTTTTATTTGTGAGGCGTGCAGCCGCCACATGCACCATTCTTGACAAGCAGCTCTCAATCGATGCGCATCACTGTGGGTGAATTTTATCCCGTACCCATTATCCATTGCATAATCAACAATTTCTTCTCTAATTTTATTCAAGGAACTATATTTTTTGCCTAGCCCCATACCAACAAATGTGCACTCTGCTTCTGGTTGGCCTCTCAATCTACTCTCTGTCATGTCCATCTCTTCATCACTAGTGGATTGGCAAGCTGATCGGAGTTCCTCATCGTCCTCTTCATTTAAATTTGCTGAGAGAGAATGCAAAATAATAGCAACTTCGTTTCCAAAGCCACGTACCTCCTCATTGGCCAATAATGTCTCTGAAGGGCCCACTTCAGCTTCACGGTTAATACCACCTTCTGTAACACTCCAAGATGCCATTTTTTCCAGCAAATTCTTCAACTTTTCCAAAATCCCTTTCTCTACTCGCTTCAGCGCAGCTCAGACTTCTCTAGGGTTAGCTAATAAGGGAAAACGATAGAATACATGCGAATATCGCAGACCACTCGGATTATGTATTCTGCTGAATTAACATTATGTATGCCTGGACGCCGCGGCGTCCAGGCAATTTTGGCCTGCACGCCGCGGCGTCCAGGCATACATAATGGGGCCATCAGCTTTTTTTTACAGACAGCGATGGTGCATTTGTCATTTTCACATACGTTGGTGGTTAACTTGTTAGAAAACATACCACAGTGGTTGACTTGTCATTGACCGCAAACCACGATGGTTGATTTGTCATTTTCCCTATTTTTTAATATTTTTTTGTCAAATTAAAAGAGCAAAATAAGATATCAAAGATGTGACGTAAGCATGTATGTAATTCATAAAAAACAAAGCCAATTGTTTATAACAAATCCACTTTGTCTTGATTCATTGGCGCGTGGACGTACCTTAGTCCCCAAGACATTTGATCCCCACAACCCAAGTGACGGCAGCAGGTATTCACCATTGACGGCACGGACCCAAATATACAATTTCCCAGGGGAAGCCACTACTTCTTCTTCTTCTTCTGTAGACCTGCCTCAGTATCATCTTGGCCTGCTGCGCAATTGCCAGGAAACGGGTCGAAAGTCGGTGCAAAGGTGAGCTCCATTGTCACCTCACCCGAATCTCTCCTTCTCTCATATTTTGATGGGGTCCCTCGCCTGACCAATTGGGGAAGAGCCTCCACCGCCTTTGAACTGGGTTCTTAGATTTTTATCTGCTGCTATATTAGTGGGTAGGGTTCATGATTATTCATCACATTCTATCTTGTTCTTCCCCACTTCCGACCCTCCTCTTTCTCTTTCACCATGATTCCTGCTGAGTCTTCTTCCGACAAATTCGTTTCTGAAAAAGTTGATATTCTTCTGCATCAACCCGAAATGCCGCCATTAATGGGTTCTCAGCCTTTTCTTCCTCTCGAGTCCATTTTCGAGAAAAACAATGAATTTTCTGGACCTTTCTCGGAACTTGAATCCTTTTCTCCTCCCCTTGAACCTTTTGAATTTAAACCGAGTCTGATCAACGAGGAAGCTTCAATTCCATTAGTTCGTCCTCAGCCTCTCGAATGTCTTCAGGAGAGTCCGGTTCCGCCATTTTTGAGCAAGACTTTCGATTTAGTCGACGACCCTTCGCTCGACCCGATCATATCTTGGAGCTCAAATGGACAGAGTTTTGTCGTCTGGGATTGTATGGAGTTCGCCAGGATCATTCTTCCTCGTAATTTCAAGCACAACAACTTCTCCAGTTTTGTCAGACAACTTAATACTTATGTAGGTACCTCAGTTTAGGATCCTTCGAAAATTGCTCTGATAGTATGTAAATGATCTTCTCTCTTTTTCAGTTCATAATCTTTGCTTCGCATATTTTGATTCCATTTTCTACGATTCTTGTTCATCTTGTAATTGAAATTGACAAGGATAACATCTGTAAATACATCTGAATGCTCAAACTGTTGTGCAAGATTTGGATTCAAGTGATGTTTTTTTACCAAGTTTGTTTGGTTTTTACAGGTGAAAGAATGATTAAAGTTTGTGGTGGAAGTGCTTATTAGCTCTTAAACTTAGGGGTGAAGAGCAAGTAGGTATTTGTAGTTTTTTTAGTCAAATAACCGCGACGAACTTACGAATATTAGCAAGTTAAGTTATCGTTGTTAAGGTTGACGTTAAAGAAATCACGTGTTTGTCATGTGATCTTCTCTCTCGTGCGATTTTCAAATAGAAACAACTTCTGATAGAACGATTTTGGTGATTTGCAAAGAGAAACAAGTTGGAAAACTCAACGAAAGAGATAATTTTGGCGATGATACCGAGCCTCAAAAGTCAATTTCTTGAACAACTTCTTGTTTCTCTCTGGAAATCGCTGAACAGAGAAGATCGCGTGACAAAAATATGATTTATCTGATGACAACCCTAACGACGGGACTTAATTGCTAACGTTCCTAAGTCTAGTGGGTATTTGCCTAAAAGAAGTACAACGACATATTTCCTTTTCACTCTTAAGTTTAAGTGCTGATATGCATTTGACCCAAATTTGTTTATAATGACTTATTTCTTGATACTAAGATTAATTAAAGCTGATATTACTCCAACAAGAAATGTTAACCTATTCCCGAATAACGTATATGTTTTTAGTTTATCGGAACCGAAAAGGGTCTAGAGTTGTTCAGACAACCTATTTGTAATCAAGAATGAGGAGCTGCATTTTATGCTCTTCATGCTATGGTGGGAAATCCATCCTCTGCAGGTAACTTTTGAGATTCAAATTGAATTTTACTTTTCTTAAGAGCTTTCATGGCTTCAATTGTATTTCTGTCTTCATTTTGGAAGGTCTATGGATTTCTGTAGGATTCTGCAGCTTCTCCATCTCGGGAAAGAGTTAATTAGGCTTGAATCGATTAAGTTCGATTTATGTATTGTTTTCGGCAAATGTTTTTATTCGAAAAGTTCTCCTGAATCGATGAAGTTTTTGATGACTCGTTCAGGGGTTCCGGAAGATCGATACAGATCGGTGGGAATTTTCGAACGAAGATTTTCAAAGAGGGAGGAGACAGTTGTTGAAGAACATCCAGAGGCGTAGGCCTCATCAAATTGGCTTTCCAGGCCCTGCTAGCAGTGAAGCTGAAAAGTCTGGATTGAGAGGAGAAATCGAGAAATTGAAGAGTGAGAAACAGTCTTTAATGGAGGAAGTTGTTGAATTGCAGGAGCAGCATCGTGGAACTTCTATGCACGTAAGTTTAGTTAAAGATCGACTCGAATCTACGGAGAAGAGACAGATGCAGATGGTTTCCTTCTTAGCAAAGTTGCTTCGAAATCCACCATTCTTGTCCTGGCTCGAGCAGAAAAAGGAAAATAGAGAGATCGGATCTTCGAAGACGAAGAGAAAATATGTCAAACAAATCGGTCAAAAAGGTTCTTCGGACGAAAATCAAATCGTGACGTATAATTCTGAGAGGATGACCAATCCCCTATGGTCAATATCTCCCGAATTTGACAAATTTGATTCAGTTATTGACTTAGGATCTTCTGATGACTCCTCTCGAGGGTTTGTTGCAAAAATTCATGAGGAACCCGTGGAAGAGGGAGGAGACGGGATTGGAAAAGTAGGATCAAGCTTGAGAATGGAGGATGAGAAATGCAAAGGAAAGATGAGGATGAGGCCGGAAGAAGAGCTGATTAGTGATTATTATGGGTCTTCAGCCTTCGATGAAAGCATGGTCATGCAAGAAGATTTGTGGGGAAATGCAGCAAACTATGAGGGGCATGAGTTTCCACAGTTATGGGGTTTAGCTTTTCAACCTGCCGATCAATGCGAATTCGACAAAACCGAGAATCAATCTGGCTATCCATACGACCACAAACATCCATGATCAATCAATGCAAATTCGAAAAATCCAAGAATCAATACCGCTATCTATTTCGACCACAAATATCAGTAATTCATTGCTTGCTATGGGTCTATGGTGATTGTTTTGATTTATTATAGAAATAGCATTTTTTCCTATTGTATAATGAATTTCATTTGAATAATAAGAACATAGGAAGGTTGCTATAGAACAAAATTATCGATTTCACTCGTAAAAATCTAAGACAAGCTATCATTTGACCGAAAATGTTGTTTTCAATGGTTGGATTCTCGCCACATCCATCCTCGAGCGTTGGATTTCTCGACAAACTCCAAATCTTTCTAATTGGTGGCAAGCACTCTTACTCTATGCTCTAATCCTAATTGACGATTAATTCTCCGTTGCATTTTGAAGTACACACTAAGAATAACTCAACCCCGATCCACAAAAGAACTAGTTTACCTCTTCTTTTTGCTTTTTCGGTGGGCGCTTACTAGCACCGTCTTTTAGTTTCGCTTCGCGGCGCTCCCTCTTCAATCCCTTTGATTTGTTGGGTAGAGCCTTGTCTCCGACCTGCGTTTCGAAATTAGTTCAATGTAATAACACTAAAAACCGTTTGAATACGATCGCTAAAAACAATTTGTTTCCGCTGATGTATCCCGAATGTGCACACCAACATAAGGGTCAAATACATTGTCAACCATCGCAACAATCAAAGTAACAAGTTAATTTGAAAACCACTTCAAGGATTGGTTATGCATATTATAAAATGTGTTAGTACCTCTTGATCCGGAATGTATATCTTCCCAATCTTGCCCATAATAAGATCACTGCTGACATTCTTAACCTGCAAGCAATAATTAGAGATGGCGTGAGACAAATAATCTTAGATCTGAAAAAAATGAGTACATGAGTATATAGTGTCAGTTCATCAACCTTCTTCTTAGGCTTATCTGTAGCCATTTTCATGGCTTCCTTCCTTAAACCGTCACTAGGAAGACGCTGTCGACGGACAATCAGGTCCATTGACGGACCAACTTCCACTAGTTCCATCCTTGGTACTATAGTGCCAGACTTTTTCATTCGCATTGCACAGTGAGTAAGAAATACTCTATTTGGAGATATAGCTGAACATACAAATGCATGGTCCAACCCAGAAAGATTTAAATTCTCAACAACCTGGATATAATTAGATTCATGTTATCATTGCGCTACAACTTCAAAAATAAATATAGACAGATAGATGCTAGAAATTACCTCTCCTCGAAACAGTTCTATCAACACTTCTTTCAGATGTTTCAATTCTTCCACACTCTCAAATCCTTCTCCGGTGAAAGTGATGAAAGGCTTTGATCCTAATAGAGGGGCCAGTTTCCTATCATAAATAAATGATTCCATTGATTTGAAATTCTCAATCCCAACCTCCGTTAGATCATATATGTGATGGTCATAAGTTCTCCCAAGAACAAGATTATTGGGTCGCTTCTTTGAGTGAGAACCAAACTATCAAAACAAAAAACAAGTAAATAACTACCTGATCAACAATGAAGATCCACAAAACAAGGAATTCCATAAAGATAGAAATAAGGAACTTTATTAGAGCAAAATGCACATAAGGAAAAAAAACAAGTTTTGATATGTACGAACCACAATAATGCTGCAATCAGTTTTGAGGGAGAAAAACTCCAAAGCAGTTTCCCCACCACTTTCAAAGGGTTTAATTCCTTCATTCCTACGAGTGAACCTCACCGAATTTCCTCTCTTTAAATTATGAAGTTCTGCCAAAAAAGTATTCAAAACACTACTCGTTTTGGTACCATGAAGAATCAGAGTCTTCTTTCCTGTTTCAACCTACGCAAAAATCCAAGAATAAAATAAGTTCTGGAATTTGTGTGACGAGGCAATAAAGCTGAAACACAATTCCATGAAAAATTCACCCCAGCAGGTGATTTCTCCTCAGAAAACAAACAAGTAGCAAAATTATAAAACTTACAAGTTTGGGAGCACGCTTCTCAAGCTCCCGTATAGTTCTTTTCTTTTGATGAAATGTAGCTTTCGACATGATCAACTACAAAAAAAAAAATGATGGCGAAATAAGGTTGTGGCTTAATTGACACTACATACAACAATAAAGTACAGCTTCAACGAAAAGCCAAAAATTCTTTCATAAAGGCACTAATGATCATGACTTGAATGTAAAAACACGGCAATAAAAGCAAGAATGCATCCTCTCTTGTCTAAACCAAAAGGCAGTCCTTTTTAATTCTTAGGATAAAGGAAGTTAATGTTATGAACATCATCTATATAATCTTAGGCTTTATCGTATGAGTACCTAACAAACTCAAAATCTACTAATTCACTCAGATCAAAGAGAAGTGCGAAAAAATGATATGCGGCCCAAGAAATAAAAATAACTGCATCCATGTCCACCGACAGAATTTTTTTCTGCAAAAATGAGAAGTTTCCCGGTCGAATTGACAAAATCTAAACAAACATCAAACGAAGCTTAACTTCAAATAATCACCAATTTTCACGACTAAATTTAATGAACTGTTAACCCTATACTCAGTTTCAAGGTCATCATAAGCAAGTAAGCAACTACAGGCATTAAAAATAATGTGTGAGATAAGTATATTTCAGTTCCACAAGTGAGAGGAAGAACAAAAAATTTAGGAGACATGCATATGAGTTCTCGCGATGCCAAACATCGATTATCAGACCGAGTACAAAAGTTCACTTAATCGGCTTGTAAATCATAACCATTGCCACAAAGGCAGAGAGAAAGGAGCTTAAGACAAAGAATAGGCAAAAGAACGCGCGCAGCGAGAGATAAGAGAGAGAGAGTCACCTCAGAGCACAGGAGAATGGCGAGTCGCCGGGGGAAAGATAGAGAGGGAGGTCGACGGGTCGACTACGACTGTCTGATTTTAGGTTAAGAAGAGGTGGAGGGTACAATTGTCTTTTGCCCAATATTTTTGGGCTAGATTACCCTAATTATTAAAGTGGGCTATTTTTCAATAAATGAACCCCATACTCTCTAAGCTCTAGAAAAATAGAGCCTCCTAGAACTAATTATAATCTATAATTAATAAAAATAAATTTGAGATGTATCGGTTATTAATGATCATAATCGAGATTAACTTGGTTTTTATAGTCATCTTGTAAATCACGTGACGAATAGATTTAATGGACCGTAAATGATGCACATAAATATTAAGTCACAAACTACATCTGCGTTTGATGTTATTTTTTGAAGGCTAAAGTGCTTCTTTCATAATAAGCACATATGTCTCTTTCTCTCTCTATCTATTTATATGTCCGTCTGTCTGTCCGTCGACGAAAACAAAAGATAGTTGAAAGGCATATGTGGTTCTTAGTTTAAGCCATAAAAATGTGTGCATAGACGTGATCATAAAGCTCTAAATAAAATGCATCCACGAGATCGGTTCATACTTCAAAAGCTGATAATCCTACAAGCTAGGGGTAGTTTGATGTGTTTTTATCTGGATTGATGCATATAAACACGAGATAATGTTGAACGTTTGAAGCGAAAAAATTGCTATTTCATAACTGAGTATTCGTTGAATAGTACTTATGTTATAGGGAAAATGACAAATCAACCATCATTTTTTACTGTTGGTGACAAACCAACCACTATCGTTTTTTTTCCTAATAAATTAACCACTGAACTATAGAAAAATGTCAAATCCAACATTGCTGTCACATTTGCCGTTAAATATGATGATGTGATGTCGCAATGGTTTGTCATAATTAAGAGGTTACATTGTTGAAACTGTAGTGGTTTGTCATAGTTTAGAGGTTAAATTGTTAAAATCGCGGCAGTTTGTTATAGTTCAAAGGTTAAATTGTTAAACCGCAGGGCTTGATAAGAAAGAAATTCTATTCTTTTACTTATCGTGACGGTGAATTTTTGAATATCAATAACTCTCTTAAATTTTAATGATTTTTAACGCTTGAGTACCCATTTGTCATAGTTAAGAGCCAGCTTCCAGACAGTCTTAGATTGATTCGTTGGATAGTGTCAGATGACCGATTCTCTATTTAGAATTACTCTTAGATATGATATAAGGTCGTATCCGACCAAATATGAACTTATTATTAAAATAATAAAAAAATGATTCAGATTGGGTCGAACGATGAAAGCGATTATAATAATATAATAAGGGTAATGTTCGGTTTGCGTTATATTACTATCCTTTAATTTTATTTTATGATGTGACATTTATACGTCGTTTATCATGCGATGTAATAATTACGATAAATTATAAGTAATTAAAATAAAATTAATGTAATTAACCAGGAGGAGGTAAAAAACAGAAAATAAATGGGCCTTGGTTGGGGCCCATATTCTATATAATAACGGTTTCTTGCAAGAGTTTCAGCGCTTCTTTGACGATTAGGAGCTTCTTCTTCCTTCGTTTCTTTTGTATCTTCTTTGCACTTATGAGCTAGGGTTTTTCATTTCTTCTCTGTCGTACCAGTTTTCTTTTTTGTCAATTTTCTCTTCTGTAGTTGTTTCATTGTGCTTTTGCTTCTACTTTTCAATGTAAAAAGTTGTACTTGTGGCGTTTCATTTCTGAATTGACGAATCTTCCTTTTGTGGAAAGTGTAGAATAGATTTAGGGTTTTGGTTCTTTGTATGTTAAAGGAAATGGATAGCTCGCGTAGACCGTTTGATCGATCGAGGGAGCCTGGTTTGAAGAAACCCCGTCTCTCTGACGAGGTCGAACGCGCTTCGAACCTTACTAGCCGATCCTTTCTTCAGAGGCCAGTGGCTCAGCAGAGATTCAGAACGAGCGATAGAGATTCGGCAAGCAGTGATTTGGAGGAAGGGGCTTATCAGCCACAGCCGCTACCGCACCAGGAGCTTGTAAGTCGATATAAGACGGCGCTGGCTGAGCTGACCTTTAATTCGAAACCAATTATAACTAATTTAACCATCATAGCCGGAGAGAACCTCCTTGCTGCGAAGGCGATTGCTGCAACAGTCTGCTTTAACATCCTCGAGGTGAACCTAGTTAACCTCTGTAGCTGTCTTACACCTTCAGTTTACCGTGTTTTGAGTTGGTTTGTAAAAATAATACACATAGGGAAAAGAAAGGTCGTTTTGCAACTAAATGCAATAGTAAGTTGTAAATGTATTTTGTTTAATAAAATCTCAGTGGTTCAGAAGTAAAATAGCTTCTTCTTGGGAATATGGATCTCTTTCTCTTAAATTTTTTCCATGCTTCCCGTTTTTGGTTTGTGGTTTCATAATCAGCTTAAAACTCAAAGATGTAGACACCTGATATGAATTTTTGACCTTTGCATCCAATGCAAGGTCATCATAATGATGGTAGATGTAATTATGAGCACAACATGTATAAGTGCTTCCCATCTTATTTAATTGCGATATAAGCTGCTGAGGTTTGTAAGATGCAAATAATTATGGTGGGAATGTTAGGTTTACCTTTGATCCATTGTTCTGTAGCTGCAATTCTTAGTGTTGATAGAACTTTGTGTTATAGAATTTGCAATTGACGGGAATACAGTTTTTTGCAGTCAAGGTTTTGCATAAAGAAGGCAAATCGATCTATGAGATCGTGGATATGGTTCATATAATCGATACTCAAATTGAAAACATATTAACATATAACATCTTTGACATTTGAATTTCTTTCTGTGTATTTTATGGCTCTTTGTTTTTTCAAATTATTTATTCAACGACAATTGTGAAGGTTTCCTGAGGGAGTCACGGTTAAACCTTTTTATTTAGTGAAGTTCTATCTCCTAATTTCTAAGTGTGGTTGATGAATATCCAATTTACTTATTCTAGAAACTAATGTAACTTTTTTCTATATTTATGTTGAAGAATGTCATTGCAATGCTTCTGTAAAGGATTGACAGAACTACACCCAATGATGATTGATAGTATATTGTTGCCTCTTTATCTTGCTAATATTATCATGAAATGGTTGATTGAGTTGGTGATATTTTCTTGTTTTTTCAAGGAAGATCAGATCTTGGTATAGGCCCTGGATATAGTTGTTTACCTCCAGAAAGTCGTGGCTGGTGGATACTAACAAAACATAATAAATTTTGCAGGTTCCCAGTGAACAGAAGCTACCATCACTCTATCTTTTAGACAGTATTGTTAAAAATATTGGGAGGGATTACATTAAGTACTTTGCTGCGAGATTGCCTGAGGTTAGATTTTAATTTTATGTGCTACACGTATGTAATTTTGCCATCTTCAACTATCAAAATTAAGATACTCTAGCTGCATCTTTGCCGGCTATGTTGCCTGAAACCAAGATCCTGCTATCAATCAAAATGATCTATCATCCTTGTACTGGACAATTCTTTCCTCACAGGGTCTTTTATTGTAGTACTTATTTCATATTGAAATCTGTTCTTTCCAGGTATTCTGCACGGCCTTTGGGCAGGTTGACCCTTCTGTTCAGTCCAGCATGCGTCATCTCTTTGGAACTTGGAAAGGAGTTTTTCCTCCACAGACACTTCAGATAATTGAGAAAGAACTTGCCTTTATCTCTACCTCTGGTTCATCTAGTGGGGGCATAAATTCTAGGTCTGATTTGCAGGCACAAGGTCCACCACATAGCATTCATGTGAACCCTAAGTATCTGGAAAGGCAGCGTCTTCAGCAGTCCAAAGTAAGTACATTTTTTCAAACAGTTTGGATTGATCCTTTTTTGGCATTTTTATAGCGTTCCACTGTAATTTGTGGTAATTAGTAAAACGGTAGAGTATTTTTTCAATGATTGACAAACCGGACTGATGAAAATATCTACAGCATTCTCTTAAACATAAATGATATATTCTCCTGATGAATAGCAGGTGAGATTTTGTCAAGGACTTAATTCTTCTTCAAACACACGTGGTTCTTTCCTTCCTGATTGGATGTTTGTCATAACTTGAACTCATGGCCTATAATAGCTTGTCACTAACTCAGATTTTTTTTCTGCCAATGAATGCACCAGTTTTGTCCTTGATCACAGACATTATTTCTTAGATGCATGTTTCCACTGGAAAATTTTTAAATTTCGATGAAGGAAATTTCAATTTTTTCCAGGTGAAAGATGAGTCGTAGAAACAAAATTCTGCAATCAATTTTCATGGAATGAACAATAAAATAATTATTTTTTTCGCTTTTTAAGTGATACTATTTCAATGATCTTTCTCCTAAGTGATTATTTTACATTATTCTTATATGAATACTTATATATGTATCTGGAATGATTATTTCTTTTTGGTAACAGATAAATTTCTTTATTCATCTTGGTTGTGTATTAATTGTTTTCTTCCTTTCTGATGAAGGTGAAAGGGGTAACCAGTGATGTCAATGTTGTCACAAAAAACTCAACTAAGGTCTCACAAAGACCTGAGAGAGCAACAAATATGTCTGTTGGACGCCAATGGGTGGATGCACCTGTTGAAATGCTTGTCAGTAATTGTTATGCCTTCTATTTCTACTCTTTTCCTATCTTGGTTTCATGACATGCTAGCTTTGCAGGATTCTCAGCATTCTCTTAGAACAGCAAGTGAGATTGTTCAAGAAAAGAATACCAATTCCTCATATGGAGAGTATGAAAGAAGTAACTATTCAAGGAGTTCAGGTTTGGGGAAAAAAATTGATAATGGACGTGAGAAACCTTGGTTTGGATCTGGTAGCAATGTGGAAGAGACAACACCTGGCCAAAGGAATGGTTTCAATACCAAGCTTGGTTTGTCAATTTACCCTGTACCCATTCCCAAGTCTGCCAGTTCACGTAATGGTCTACCAACCATGCGGGGTTTTGTAGATAGAAACAGTAATGGACTGTCCAGTAGCTGGAAGAACTCTGAGGAAGAGGAGTACTCATGGGATGATATGAACTCTAAGTTGGCAGATCATGGCTCATCAAGCATTGCTCATGACTTGAGGAAAGATCAGTGGACGCCAGATAATTCAGACAAATTGGTAGTTTCTCAATCTGGTTATTGATTGCTTATCAATTTTTTTTTCCAAATGATGAGCATGCACAAGCTCAAATGCAATAATTAATACATCAAGATTGAATTGAGTTTCAATCACATGTGGATGCAATTGCATTCCGCATTCTTTTGTAAGCTTAGAATGTGAATTTTTATTTTTATTTTTCTATAACCTGTATTCTTAAATCTTTCCTATGGTGTCTGATTAGGAAGAAAATCTGTGGTCTTGGTGAATGCTGCACTTTCAAGACAAATTTTTGGGAAATTTACTATTGATAACCTACTGTCAGCTGGCTGAATTACATTTTTTATGTGTAGGGTTATGAAAACCGCTTCCATAAACCTCCAAGTATATCTGATGTTGCTGTAAGGGTTGATAGAGAATCCTCCAGTGATTCGCTATCATCTGATCAGAGAGAAGTAGGAGCTCTCGGGCAGCAGCTGCCGTTACTCTGGCAAGTACAGGAAGAACATTCATCTGGCAATCCTATAAACTCTGGAACTCCTGGTTTGAGTTCAGGTTACTCAGAAGGTAGCATTAGAATTCCTGTGTTAGGTGCTAGGTCTTCTGGACAGGTACAGATGGGCAAATCTCTTTGTGGATCTTCAGCATTTGGTTCGACTGGTGCAGTGGGGAAGAGGATTGACTCTCTGAGTTCATCATTGTCATCTAGACAGTCTCCCATAATCCAGTATCATCATTCTCATCAATTGCATAATTTAGCAGAGGAAAAGCTGCAGAAAATTCAGTCATTGCCTCGACCTGATCTGAAAGCATCCTCATATAGTGGGACCTTAAGCATTGGTCAATCTAATAATTATTCTCAGGAATCCGTTCATGTCCAGTTTCCAAAATTTTCTCAGCCTAGAGATCTACGGGCTTGGACTCCTTCAGTTCCAGCATCTCTACCAAAGTGCCATTTCCCTGTCGCTCAGCCTCTAGAACCAGAGTCTGTGCAGCCTAGTCAGGCTCAGAAATCTCTTCGACCGTCAGTTCTTGATCTTAGAAATCAACCGAAACTAGGAAATTCTTTGTCAGGCAATATATCTGAAGAAACTTCAGAAGAATCAAGCACAAGAGATCTGTTGACCGCTGTTATGAAAAGTGGAATTTTATCCAACAATTCTGTGAATAGTAGTCTATCAGGTATTAATTTAAAGGAAATAGGAAAAAGGGCACCAGAACTAGAAATGCAGCCCGATGGGGAGAGTGGGTCTTCACCAGCTGATTTCATGTCCTCAACAGCAAAGGTTTCAGGAGCCTCATTATTAGGTCTTTCGTCCTTTGAAAGCACATCAGTCCACTCAAAATTGTCTCCTTCTGCAGTAGGACAGCCTTCACTTTCGGTACCTATGGCCAAAAGTGTGTCAGCAGAAACTTCAAATGTCTCTAGCAAACCCTCAAATGCTTTTTCAAGCCTTTTGAGCTCATTAGTTGCAAAGGGTCTGATATCTGCGTCAAACGAAGATTTGCCAAATGATAATGTGAGTGAGATATCTTCACAACCTGAAATTCAGAGCTCCTGTGGTACTAGAACCTGCTCTACGCCAGTTTTGTCAGTTCCTGTTTCCTCAGCCAGTCCTTCATCCACTGGTAATGAGATTCTCAGTTCAAAGCCTGATGTTAAGAATGACATCATTTTGCCAGAGTCTACAATGGAAATTATAGGTGCAATAGGTTATGAGTTTAGGCCTGATACTATTCGAAAATTTCATACGGCTGTCATAAGTAGACTCTTTGATGATATTCCATGTCAGTGTAGCATATGTGGCATTCGACATAAGGATCAGGAACAGCTTGATGGACACTTACAGTGGCATGCTACTAAAAAACAAGAAGCACATGACTTAAATAAAATGTCGAGGAGATGGTATGCAAACCCAGTTGACTTGAATGCTCGGTACGCCGGGCATGTTTATAAACATGAACGTGTTTTTTCAACTGAGGATTGTGATGGGATGGATGGGAATGAGCTAATGGTTCCTTCAGATGAAAGTCAATGTTTATGTATTCTGTGCGGAGAGCTTTTCGAAGATGTATACAATCTAGAAAGGGATGAATGGATGTTCAAAGGGGCAGTATACTTGAATATTCCTTTTGTGGGTAGTGAGGTTGGTAGAATGAATAAAAGCACTGCCAGAGGCCCAATTGTGCATGCAAATTGCGTGACAGAAAGTTCGGCTTGGGACTTGGGACTGGCATTCGATATTAAAACAGTAAGGCTCTTGATTCTTGAAATTGTGGTTTTAAAACCCATGCTTTCCTACATGACCATATCTAATGATTGATATTGATTGTCTGTAAAATTTTAATCTTGTGATAGATGATTGTATTTTTTTTCATAATCATTTCATGAGGCTGTCTTAATGATGCTTCTGATCCTTTTCTCTCTGTGGGTTAGCATGAGTCGTTTAATTTGGAGCAATGATCTTTCTTGCAATTTTTATACATCTCTTGCCATACCTCTTTTTTACAGGAAAGGGACATCTGATGTCTGGCTCACAAGTGACATGGATTTACAATTGCTAACGTTTGTGAGTAAAAGAGGATGGACTTGATTTAAATATGGAAGAGCTTCAATTGGTAACGTTTTTGATAGCCTTTGAAAAAGGTTGTTGGAGTTGTGTACTGGGAATCTTCAGCTCTCAATTTCACCCCTTTTGTTTCTACAAATTAATATTTTAGATTCATAGGTTACAAATTTACTATATAAATACGAGATAGATTGCCTCCTCTCTATTGTGGTTGATTTTTCTTTGTCCTTATAGTTTAGTTGTTCTTGTTAATGAAATGTGCATTTCGTTTGACACAGCCTCTATTAAGAAAAACACAAGCCAAAAGGACTCTATATGCTGTGGATTGGTATTATGATTCACATGTCTCAGTATCATTAAAACGGTAAAACTCCTTGTTCTTGTAATATGTTTCCTCTTGGTCGTAATTTTTTTGTTGTGACTTTAGCTCTTTTATGTCTAGCTTTACTTACACTGTTGTGATGATAATGGATCTGCACTATATTTTCAGTTCCAATTCTAGAGTTTCTGAAATTGCTTGAATGAATATCTCTTGTGCAATATACCATCCGGTTTGCTCATTTTTTTTTTCCTGTTTGGTTCTTAGTTTTATTGAAATCATCCATGAAATTACTCTCTTTAATGTTATTTCTACTTTCTATTCCTTGACATAGGCAGCGCATGGGATAAAAAAGTAGGCAGGGAAGAGAGAGAGAGATAGAGGTATGCTTTTATACAGTAACATCCTTTATCATCTATTATGTTGTGAGTTACAATTTCATAGACATGAAACAAAATGCTTTACAAATCTAGAGATAGGTTTCAAGTGTTTCCATATTCTAAATTCTAATCTAATCTCCTATGGCTTGTGAGTCTGAGTATATATGTAGTCCAAATGGGCCTCATCAATCATCCTTCTCTTCTGGTATGCATCCTCTTCTCCTAGTAACTGTGTGATTAACACCAACCCTAGAGACTGTTAGAAAAACCGAAAGCCAGTTCTAGTGTGAAACCCATTTTCAAAATTAAGTCCACACTTACATCCTTGAAATCAGCTACTTCATCTGTAAACGAACCTGCTTCATTTACCTCCTGCTTCTCCATCATCGTTTGTTCCCCCGAAAGCCCTGTGTTTCAGGATATAAGTAGTCGAGGTGAGTATATGTATAGAGATATTTAGTTAAATTCCTTAAGTTACCTTGGTTAGATGTTAAAATAGGCCGAGCATGAGCATATCCCAAGCGAGAAAGTAGAGGAAGAGAAAAGAGGAACAAGATGATCAAGGATTTCGAGATTTGATACATTTGGTCCTGTTTGTGATTCCAATGGGAAGTGATTGAATATATAGGAAGAAGAAAGATAAACTTCTGAGACCCACAAATACAAGGAAGTTTCTAGTTTCAACCTAAAATCAAACCTACCCACTTAAATTTCTTGTATTCAATCTGAAACTTAGTGTATCAAAGACTTAATCAACATAAAGTAAGCTTAAAAATAATGGGTAAACAAGCCCTCCACTCATAACTCTTATCCCCTAAGCCGAAAGTCATATCTATAAGATTAAACTATGCAATTTAATCCTCCTGTTTCCTTGGTCAAAATGTGATTTCTATTGCCTACGCACCTAATTCATTGGAGAATGACGTTTTCCAAGTGATTAAAGTTTCCATTAGACTTATCTTTTTGCCTTTCTTTCTCCTCTCCATCTTACTCCTTACTCAATGAAATAGTTAAAAGAGAGAGAGCCTATATTTAAGTAATGCTTATCGTATCAACTACAATCCCTTTTTTGTCGACGAAAACACGAATTATCATTTGATAAGATAGGAGATAAGAGAGTAGTAGTGTGATAGCCCGCTTTGTGAAAGTAAGAATGACCTAGGTAAAAGTCTGACTTATACCAGTAGGAGTGCATAATCCCACATCTCTTAGGAGAGTGGAAAACACATGGTTTATACACAGTTCTATTCTGGGGCTAAACCCAAGAATAAAATTGTGTAGACTTTAGTCAAAAGCGGATAATTTTGTATTGAGAGGACTGAAGATGTTACAAATGGATTCCATTGTAGTTCAAGAGACAAATCCTCCCTATCGTCATCATCATAAATATGTTATCAAATTCAATCCCCCTTTTATCAATGAATCATCTCTCTTCTAATCCCAGCAGAGAATAGAGCACAGAGATGGAAACTTCAAGGAAGTAGAGGATGCTTCCTGTACATCAACTAGTCAACCAATGAACAGCTGTTTTCCATTTGATAGAATTTTCTTTTACTTCTTTAGATGGGAATTTTATTTATTTTATTTTCTTTTTTGAAAAAAGTAGACATTTTTCAATTGTTGTAAAGAGATTTCTGTAATCTTAGGCGGGTTGTTGACAGAGCTGATGATGCCTTGCTCTATCTTTGCTGACATCTAAAGGAAACCAGAAAAGGATGATTGGCGAGGTTTGTCTAATTTCACAACTGTTGTTGGATTTAATTACAATTTTTTTTAATTATTTTTTTTATGAATAAAAAAAAAGATCCGAGTAGGTAAAGAGAATAAAAAAGAAGAAGAGATTTTCCAGAAAATAGATGGAAATTGAAGAATAAAACAAGAAGAATTTTGACTAGGAATCAATGATTCTTAGTTCAGATTCTCTGATTTTTCTTTTGAAATATTTTCTACATCTTCCAAACAATCAACTTAAAGCGATTATGATTTGTATTGATTTAATTCAGTTATTTTCTCATGATATGCTTTAATTGGTTGGAAATCTCAAACTAATAAACTTGATGATTGACCCTTGACAGAGTTCGAAGTTGCCGGATAGGAGTTCGAAAGGGTTCGAAGTTGCCGGATAGGAGTTCCAAATACTATTAGAAATTGTCGAGAAGATTGAAAATCAGGTTAGAACACCAAATGAAATGGAAAAATCGACAGAAATGTTGAAATTGTTGATAGCTGTAGTGTAGAGATTCGATTTATTCACGAAATAGTTTAAAATCTAATCTGTAAATGATTGTAAATGTTAAAGTATGAATTGTATTTTATCGCACATGATATTTCGTATTGTGAAGTTCTTATGACTTGTATCGAGTTTTTATCATTCGAATTCATATAATAATTGACAATAAAGTTCTTAATTATAAATCATTATCTTAATTAAACGCAGAGAAATTGACAATTTTTTTTTTCTTTTAATCTCGTGTGACGAAGGATTGATCGTCGCCTATCTAAAACACGTGCAAAACTTGTATTTAAACTTGTATAAAAGAAGAAAGACAACTTCTAGATGGAATGATGAACGGGATGTAAGTCTACGATTATTGATGTCATATTCGACAACTATTGGTGCTATCATATTGCGTATGTACAAATGGGTAGTTTAAAATTATGTGTGATGCATGCAAATGATATAAAAAAAAACTTATACAATTCAATGATTTGAAGTATTGATTATTTGTTGTTAATTGAAAGGTCAGCATCTATAGAAAGTCAACTCTTTTAAGGAGTTTGGAATTAGGGTTTGTGATTTAAGGACATAAAACAAAGCTTCAAATACCTCATTCTCGACGTCACGTTTTTGAATTATTAATTTTATATTACGACTGTTACAGTTCATGTGATGGAGGCGAAGATGACCCAAGATCAAATAGTCGTAAGAGTTTAATTCATATCAGAAGAATTGCACAATCTCATAATATAAGTAAACGATTCATTAGTAGAGTTATTCTGTCATCCTAGTATAATACGATTTAAGTTAAGACTCGAGAACAGTATTGTACGAGTTTTATCTCAAAGCACACAGTATTGTATCGCCAGACGAAGACTTCACATTAATATCAATATCTCTTGAAAAAAAATTCAAATTTTTAGGTACGCACATATTTTAGTTTTTCAAATATATATTTTTTATTTGTCAATAAAAATTAGATACAATACTAAAGATCTGTATATTTTTTATAGCTATTGCATAATTTAAAATGACAAAAACAATATTTTAATTACGCTGTTTGCTCTATGTTTTCGTTAATTTATAAATCAACTACTCTTTGAATTAAGACGTGACACATAGTAAAGTTATTGTCTTTCCAATTCAACTCTAAGTCATATGGCAATAGATTATGATAAAAAAAAGATTCTAATGATGTCAAATAATGTACCACATAACATGTTACATCCTATGTAACTCTAGTTTTATAGAGTAAAATGTAACTATTGGATTTGAATTAATTTGGTGAATTAGGAAAGAACTCAAGCAAATGTTGGGTAGTTGACCAAAGCTATATTTTGACTTGACTAAATCTATACTTTGATTTGACTTTCCTGTAAAGTCGTTGGAAGTTGGAGATCTAATTGAATGCACAACGGCTGACAAAAGTGATTGCTTTGCTCGGAAATTCAAAGCCTAGTTCAAGTTTACAAAGACATTTCTAGAACAAGAATAAACATTTATTTAGGAAAATTAACGTCTTAGACTCTATACTTTAGAATCAATGACAAGTCAAATCTTGAAAAAATTTTGTTAATAACTAAAACCTTGTATTATGAAAAATTCTCGCCGACTATCTCGCAGTTATGTTTCTCATCCAAATTCTTGGACGTTGACGCCTCTGTTTCGTAGATGCCAAGGACCGTCGAACGAAGATGAAGGGCGTTAATTATTGGGGCACGAGGGACATCATTCCTACCCATTGGAAGACGGACGGTTGTTGGAACAATTATCGGGAGATAGCAGATGATCTTCATTTGCCGTTGGATCGAGGAAGAACGTCCCTCGCTCGGAATTGACGGTTATGATTGAGTCTGTCAATTTCCAAAGGCGAAAGCGAACAATCGTCCATGGCCGTTAGATTGAGGGAGGAACGTCTCTTATAGGGATTGACGGCCATAATTGAATCTGCCATTTTCCAAAGACGATAGCGGACGATCGTCCATGGCCGTTGGACCGAGCAAGGGACATCCCTTATCGAGATTGATGGTCAGGATTGAATCTGTCATTTTTCAAAGGCGTTGGCGGACGACAATCCATGACCGTTGGATAGAGCAATGGACGTCTCTAGATCAGAATGGACGGTCAGGATGGACTCCAAATTCTTTAACGTTGAAGGGTCACATGCAAGGGACACAAGTTTTTAAACCACATGAATTCCCTCAATTAAGACGGACGTCCCTCTTCCACAACGGACGTCCCTCGACCTATTTAGGAAGTCTCTCGTACATAACTGACATACCTCGGCCCAAGACGACGTTGTTCTGCCAATTACGGACGTCACTAGCCTCACAATCGACGTTTCTTGTCTTAAGACAGCGTCATTCAGGCCATAACGGACGTCCTTCTTAATATGAGGGACGTCAATTTTCGAACGAGGGTCCTTTTCTGAATATTAAACGACAGTGTTTCTCCTCTCGCCGGACGTAAATCTGCTTACATAATCGCGAAGGACGTCCTTTGCCCTAGCTTTGGAAAATGACAAATTCAATCCTGTCGTCAATCCCTATAAGGGACTCCCCGCCTTTGATCCAACGGCCATGGACGATCATACGCATTGCCTTTGGAAATTGACAGATTCAATCCTAGCTGTCAATTCCGAGAGAGGGACGTCCTTCCTCGATCCCACGGCGAATGAAGAACGTCCGCCATCACCCGATAAACGTTCCAACGATTGTCCGTCTTCCAACGTGCAGGAGGGATGTCCCTCGTCAGCCGATAATTGACGTCATTCGTCTCTGTTCGACGGTCCTTGGCATTAATGAAACAAAGGCGTTAATGTTGACGGATTTGGATGGGAAACGTGACTGCGAGGTCGTCGGCGAGAAATTCTCAAAGTACATGATTTTATTTGTCAGCAAAATTTTTTCAGGGTTTGACTTGTCGTTGATCCCAAACTATAGGGTCTGTGGTGTTAATTTTCCATTTATATAATTATAACGTAAATATTTATGAGGAATGTTATGTTTACTTTTTATTTTTATATTATATTTTTTACTTCTTGACGTGATAAATATTGATCGGTGCAACTAATGATTTATTTTAACTATTTAGAATTTATTATATTAATTACACCAATCAATGATTAATATATGGAGAAATAAGAATAGAAAGTAAATATAATATTTCTCATTGTTTATATCATTTATATTGGTGTGATATAATTATAATATATATAATTAGGAAATTAAAAAAAGAACCACTGAACTATAAGATTAATGACAAGTCAATCACTAAATAATTTTTGCTAGCAAATAAAATATTCAACTATAGAAAATGAACAACACAAACATTGTTGTTAACATATTGAAAGAAACGTTATTATTATGTAATTCTAATTCTACTTCAGTTTTTTGCTAAAATCATAATAATTGAAGCAATCTTACTGTGAAGACGATGATGAAAGCTCATAAATACTTGACAAAAAAGCCAAAAACAATTCCCACATTTTCAATTTTCTGAACATCTTCCGGTGACTCACCCCTTATCTTGATTTCACTTGTCTAGTTCTCATCACCATATTCTCTTTCATTTTCTTGGTTCGTCGTCGTCATGGAGTTATCATCACTAATGACTCACTTTTTCCTTAGGCCAAAGGTCATATCTATAAGCTTAAACTATGCAATTTAATCCTCCTATGTCGTTGTTCAAAATGTGATTTCTATTGCCTACGCACCTAATTCATTGGAGAATGACGTTTTTCCAAGTGATTAAAGTTTCTATTAGACTTATCTTTTTTCCTTCCTTTCTCCTCTCAATCTTACTCCTTGCTCAATGAAATAGTTAAAGAGAGAAAGCCTATACTTAAGTAATGCTTATCATATCAATTACAATCCCTTTTTTGTCGACGAAAACATGGTCTATCGTTTGATAAGATAGGAAATAAGATAGTAGTGGTGTGGTAGCTCGCTATTTGAAGCCAAGAATGACCTAAGTGAGAGTCCGCCCCATACCGGTTAGAGTGCAAAATTCTATATCAATTGAGAGAGTGGAAAATACATAGTTTATAAATAAAGTTCTCCTCCGTACCTAATACAATATGTTTTTGACTAAACTCAAGAATAAAACTGTGCAGAATTTAACCAAAAGTGGACAATTTTATATTGAGAGGATTAGAGACGTAACAAATGGTTTCAATTGTAGTTCAAGAGACAATCCTCCCCATCATTATCATCATAAATATGGTATCAAATTCAATCCCCCTTTGTCAATGAATCATCTATCTTCTAATCCTAGCAGAGAATAGAGCATAGAGATAGAAACTTCAAAGGAAGTAGAGGATGCTTCCTGTACATCAACTAGTCAACCAATGAACAGCTGTTTTCCATTTGATAGAACTTTCTTTGAAAAAAGTTGATATTTTTAAATTGTTGTAAAGAGATTTCTGTAATCTTAGGTGGTTGTTGACAGAGCTGATGATGCCTTGCTCTATCTTTGCTGACTTCTAATGGAATCCAGAGAAGGATGATTGTCTGAAGGGTGAGGTTTGTCTAATTTCACGACTGTTGTTGGATTTAATTACAAATTTTTTTTTTAATTTTAATTATTTTTTTATGAATAAAAAAAAAAGATCCGAGTAGGTATAGAGAATAAAAACAAGAAGAAGAGATTTTCCAGAAAATAGATGGTAATTGCTGGATAGAAGTTCGAAAGGGTTCGAAACAGAGTTAAAAATTGCCAAATGGATTAAAAATTGGGTTAGAACACAAAACAAATGTATTATTAAGTGATTGGTAAATTTGACAGATAAATTGACAGAAATATTAAAATTGTTGATGGCTGAAGGGTGAAGATTTAATTTGTTCAAAAGAATAGTTTAACGTCTAATCTAGTCTGGAATGACTCTAAACATTAGAGTCTGAATTGTATTTTATCATATAAATGTTTCATATTGTGAAGTTCTTATGGCTTGTTTCGAGTTTTTATCGTACAAATTAATATAAACAAAGGATTGATCGTCACGTATCTAAAACACGGGCAAAATTCGTTTTAAAACTTCTATAACAAAGGAAAGACAACTTCTAGATGAACAGGATGTAAGTTTGCGATTATTTATGACATAGTCGACAACTATGGGTGCGTGCTATCATGCCGTGCATGTACAAATGGGTAGTTTAAAATGATACAATGCAATGTGATGCATGCAAATGATTAAAATAAAAAAGTTATACAAATCAATAAATTGAATGTTGATATAAACAAATGAAGGAAAGAAATGGGAGAGTTTTTAAAGTATTGATTATTTGTTGTTAATAAAAAGGTCAACATCTATGGAAAGTCATCTCCTATAAGGAGTTTGGACTTAGGGTTTGTAATTAAGGAAGAAAAAGAAAGCTTCAAATACCTCATTCTTCGCATCATGTTTTGAATTATTATTTGTATATTTCGACTACGGCAGGTTACCTGGTGGAGGCAAAAAAGACCCAAGATCAAATAGTTATAAGAGTTTAATTCATGCCCATTCAACTTCATACAATATGTTTCAAGCTAAGACTCAAGAATAGTATTGTACGAATTTTATTTCAAAACAGATAATATTATATTGTGAGACCGAGACTTCTCATGAATATCAATATCTTTTGAAAAAAATCAAATTTTTAGGTACCCCCATATTTTTATTTTTTCTAATATATTTTTTTATTTGTTGATAAAATTTGGACATGATACTGAAAATTTGTACATTTTTTTATAGTTATCGCATAATTTATGTTGGGAAAAATAAAATAATATAGAGAGATGAAAAATAACGTGGATAGTTTTTTATTAGGATAATTCATAGGGAAGATTACTCTTAACAATCTCCTTAAACATAATTATTTTTCCAAGTAAATTATCAGGAAAGGTTGGAGGGGTTACAAATGGTTCCACTTAAAATTTAGTTTCCTTAGATAGAACTTACTTACACAATACAATTACACCACTAACCGGTATGAAAAGAGATAACAGATGTGATCCAAAAATATCAAAATATTTTTCCCACACTGTTATAAAATAACAGTCAAGAAGTAAGAGAAATAATAGCAAAAAATAGACACTGAAAATTTTTACATAGAAACCTAAATTGGGAAAAACCACGGTAACTGAGTCTAGAAATATTTTACTATGAAAAATAAGATTTACAATATTTTTCTAAAAACCGAATATTCTAGAGAATATTTACTACGAGAAAAATCACCATTTTTATGTGTACAAAATCACCTTACATATTTTTTCCTTACACTCTTTCATTTTTCTTTCTAAAAAATAATCTTCACTCTACTTTTCTCACTCTCTTTCTCTTCTTTGTTGTTTGATTTCTTTCTTCACCAAGAACTTCCTTTTTATTGGGAAGGAGTCCTATAACAAATTCAGCAAGATCCGATACATAAGGAAAATCTGTCTTCTGCATTTTTTTCAAACAACATTGAAGAGGGGTTCCTTATCATAATGGAGAGACACCGATCTCACAATTTAAGATAACAAAAATAGTATTTTAATTACGATGTTTGCTCTATGTTTTCATTAATTTATAAAACAACTATAATTTGTGTTAAGACATAACACAGTAAAGTTATGGGAAAATGACAAATCAACCATTGTGGTTTTAGGTTAATGACAAGTCAACCATTGTGGTTTAAGTCTTAACAAGTTAACCATTAACGTATGTGAAAATGACAAATTTAACATCGCAGTGACGTTCACCGTTAAAAATTAGTCAGGACGCCCCTGCGGTGTCCCGGGACACCCCTGCGGTGTCTTAGGAAGCCCCTGCGGTGTCCCGGGATGCCCCTGCTGTGTCCTGCTGCGGTGTCCCGGGACACCCCTGCGGTGTCTTGCTGCAGTGTCCCGGGACGCCCCTGCGGTGTCCCGGGAAGCCCCTGCGGTGTCCCGGGACGCCTCTGCGGTGTCCTCACGACACCCCTGCGGTCTCCTTCAAAATCAATGTTTTTATTAGATTTTCGACCTCTTCAACTTCAAACGACCATAACTTTCGCTACGAGTGTCAGAATTGGACGTAGAAGGTATCAAATCGAAGCTCTCTCAGAGATCTATGATTTATCAATGGGTACACCCAATGATCGCCCTGTTTTGACCCCTAAATCGATCGTTTAAGCTCTCAAATCTGCGATTGAATATTTTTAACCCTAAACTATGCAAGACACCGCCGGGGTTTCCCGAGACACCGCGGAGGCATCCTAGGACACCGGGGCAGCGTCCCGGGAAATCCCGGCAGCGTCTTGACTACGTTTTAATGGAAAACGTGACTGCAATGGTTGATTTGTCATTTATCCATACGTTAATGGTTAACTTGTTAAAATTTATACCACAGTGGTTGACTTGTCATTGATTTAAAACCACGATGGTTGATTTGTCATTTTCCCTAAAGTTATTGTCTTTCTAATTCATCTCTAAGTCATATGGTGATAGATTATGATAAAAAAATTTGGTAAATTAACAAAACAAATCCTATGGTTTGGGATAAAAAACATGACAAACCTTGAAGAATTGGTGCAAACAACTAAAACCTCAAACTATGAAAAATGAACGACGTAAATCTTCCGGTCATGTTTTTTGTCAAAAATTGCAGAGATAAACGCTGTAGCCGCTCTAACGTCAAAGTTCGTCCAACGAAGACATCCAATGATCAATAATGGACGTATGTTTTAAGCTGGGAACAACCTTGTCTTTGTCCATTTTAAGCAATAGACGTCTATCATAGGTTAAGGGAAATCTATTTTAAGCGAGAGACGTCTATTGTTAACTGAGTGACATTCGTTTGAAGATGGGAATGACATCGTCTTTGTCAATTTTAAGCAAGGGACGTCTGTCAAAAGTTGAGGGATGTTTGTTTTAAGCAAGGGACGTGTTACGTCCCTTACTTAAAACAAAAAAAGATGATGTCATTTCAGCTAAAAACAGACGTCTCTCAATTCAAAACAAACGTTCCTCGCTTAAGACGAACGTCCCTCTGGCAATCTAGATCAACCTTGTTTTCTCTTTGGTGGTTCGACAACACATTGGAGGGTGGAGGTCTCCGACAAACGTCCTTCATCGTGGTAAACTTCAAAATTCTTGAATGTTCGATCTTCTTTTCAATCGTAATGTAAAATTTAATAATGAAATTCAATTTTCTTGGAGGACTAAGAGTTTAACATTGATTTTGGGGGTCGACACCGACGGACGAGATTGACAGTGAAGGAAAAACTTTTCAGGTAAGGAAAAACGAAAATTTTAGGATAGATTTAGACGTACTTTGGCGTTGGAGTGACTACGGCGTTTGTCTCCGTAATTTTGGACGAAAAATGTGACGGGAAAATTTGTGTCGTTCATTTCCCAGTTTGAGGTTTTAATTGTTTGTAAAAATTTTTCAATATTTACCATATTTTTTATCCTAAACTACAGTATTCATTTTGTTAATTTTTCAAAAAGATTCTAATGATGTCAAATAATGTACCACATAACATGTTACGTCATATGTAACTCTAGTTTTATAAAGTAGAATGTAACTATTGTATTTTACTTAATTTTGGTGAATTAGGAAAGAAAAGAACTCAAGGAAATGTTGGGTAGTTGACCAAGATTGTTTTTTGACTTTGTACTTTGGTTTGACTTCCTCGATATGTCGTTGGATGTTGGAGATCTAATTGAATTCCCAACCGCTGACTGACAAAGTTATTTCTTTGTTCGTAAATTCAAAGCCTGGTTCAAATTTGCAAAGACATTTCTAGACCAAAGAATAAAAATTTATATATTTATAACATAAATATTTATAAGTACTACTATATTTACTTTTTATTATCCTATTATATCTTTTTTTTTTGACATGATAAATATTAATAAGAATATTTAATTATTTATTTTAATTATTTTTAATTTATTATATTAATTACACTAATCAATGTTTGATATACAGAGAAATAAGAATAGAAAATAAATGTAACGTTACTCATTGTTTATATTATTTATATTTGTGTGATATAATTATAATATAAATAATTGAGAAATTAACAAAAGAACCATTGAACATTGAGATTAATAACAAGTCAATCACTAAATAATTTTTGCTATTAAATAAAATAGTTAATTATGAGAAATGAACGACACAAACATTGTCGTTAACCTGTTGAAAGAAACATTATTGCTATGCAATTCTAATTCTACTTAAATTTTATGCCAAAGTTGCAGTAATTGAAGAAATTTTATTGCGAAGACAATGACAAAAGCCATAGACATTGAACAAAAAAGCCGAAAACAATTCTCATGTTTCCAATTTTTCGAACATCGTCCTGTGGCTGACCCCTCATCTTGATTTCACCTGTCCAGTTCTTATTAACATATTCTCTTTTCTCTTTCTGGTCCATCGTTGTCGTCTAGTTTTCATCACCAAGGACTCACTTTTCGTAGTAGAAAGTAATATTTTCTCTACAGGAAGTAATATTTTCTGAGTCATATTCAATGACTCACTTTCTACAACAGAAAGACAACATTACGCTGAGAAAAGACAACGTTCCGCATAGAAAAAAACGTTTTTTAACAAAAAACATGACAATGATGCTTGCTTCGTTCATTTCCTATAATTAAGTATTTAATTTGTTAGCAAAAATTATTTAGTGATTGACTTGTCATTGTCACTATAGTTTAGCAATTGTTTTTTTATTGTTTATTATTTTCTTAAATTTCTTGTGAATAAATAATTTGAGATAATTAGTGCATGTATAGTTGCCTCTTGTAATTATTATCAATAATTCATATAATAATCTTTTACAAATTGTTAATGACATTTTATGAATGAAGTAATGGAGGAAAGGTGGCTTCCCACTACGACTTTCTCCCATGGCTGCCCTTTGAACTTTAAGACTCTCTCTCACTCGCTCTGCACTCCTTCCCTAGCCCTGAAAATGGACGGACTCAGTGAGTTAGTGACTGTGTTCTTTCTCCTCACTGTCGCTACCTTGCACATCTCAGCAGGTCTATCTATGGCCGACGCTCCTCCACAAGAGCTCCTCAGAAGGTACACAGCAACTCCAGACTCTTCGATCCAATCCTTTCAACCACTTCTGAGCGACCCGACTGAGAATTTCTCGCTGGGTTTCCTCCGCGTCGAGCGGGATCAACTTGCTCTCGCCGTCGTCCACCTCCCTTCCAACGAGCCGCTCTGGATGGCCGACTCTGGCAACCTGGCGCGGTGGACCGACGACACTGAGCTCTCGTTTAATGGCAGCTTGATTCTTTCAGATTCAGAAGTGGGACTCCTCTGGTCAACTGAAACCGCCGGTGACAAAGTCGTTCTCCTCAACACGTCGAACTTGCAAATACAAACTAACTCCGGGGAGTCGCTGGCGTTCCTCTGGCAGAGTTTCGATTTCCCGACGGACACCATCGTCGAGAATCAGAATTTCACGTCCTCCATGAAACTGATTTCTTCAAATAAGATGTACTCGATGAGATTAGGCGAAGATTTCATCGGTTTATATGCTGAGTTTAACGAAGGATTTAACCAAATATATAATCGGCATAGGGCATTAGAAGCCAAAGCTCAGGTGGTCCAAGGCGGGGGTCCGATATATATACGGATCAGCTCCGATGGGTATCTCGGAATGTATCAAAACGGAAGCATACCGGTGGATTTGCAGGCTTTCAACAGCTTTCAGAGACCTGTAAATGGATTCCTGCGGATCCGACTAGAAACCGACGGAAATCTCGAAGGGTATTTCTGGGACGGCTCGAAATGGGTTTTGAACTACCAAGCGATTACCGAGCAATGCGAGCTTCCATCTCCTTGCGGACCCTACGGCCTTTGCACACCCGGGTCGGGCTGTTCCTGTCTGGATAATACGACGCAATACACCTCCGGGAACTGTCTCCCGGAGGCATCCGGCGACTTTTGCAACGTCGGAGTAGCAAGAAGCAGCTTCTCGGCGATGCGAAAGGTCGGAGTCGACTTGCCGTTCAAAGAGCTTATGAGTTTCAAATCCGGGATATCAATGGCGGATTGCGAAAACGTCTGCAAGGGAAACTGCACTTGTTGGGGCTCCATTTACAGCAACGGATCCGGGTTCTGTTACTTCCTCTATTACCCGATCCAGACACTGGTGGGCGTAAACGACGACTCCAAAATCGGGTATTTTAAGGTCCGGGAACGTCCACGAGGGACCAAAATGAACGTGGGCCTAGGAGTGGGGATCGGGATCTTCGGCGGCCTGGTTCTGATTCTGATCGCGATCATCCTGTCCGTCCGATACAAGATCTGGGGTAAAGGAAGGGCTACCAGATTCCACGAGGAAGAAAACGGGTCGCTAACACCCGGCCCATATAAGGATCTCGGATCCGCAAGCTTCAAGTGCATTGAAATGAGTGATAATAATACATTTGTACGATGACGTATGCAATGACGTATTCTAACTGGACACCTTGAGTTCGGTTTGTGGACTGTGGGGCCCGATCAGATTGGCCCCGCCAAGCTGATCAAGATAAGAGACGTTGATGTTTGTACTTGTACAGTTAATCCAACGGATGTAATTTCATCACCTAAATAATCGGACGGTCCATGTTAAGAGCGTAATAAAGTTCTATAAAAAAAGCAAAACAAAGTCAGCTACGTGCTTCCATTATATTTAAAGGCTGAGTTTCAATCACTATAATGGGAGACGCATGCCTACCAAAAAGTAAAAAAAAAGTTCAATTGCTGGGAAGAGAGAGTTGGATTCGGTTCGGTTCGATTCAAGTTTTGACTGAATTAGAATCGAATCGAATCAATTTGGTTCTAGTTTTATTTTAAAAAATTGAAATTGAACCGAGGACACTGACAAATCGAACCGAACTGAACCAAAGACAATAACTCAACCTCGACAACAGATCAAACCTAGCTGGTCTTGGATCGATGATTCAAGGTCACTGGGTGAATCATAGAATACTTGCACTTGGTTGAAGGGCAGCTCTAAAATCTCGAGCTGCAACCCGTGATTGGATTGCTGAGTTAGCATTGTTTGTTGTACAATGACAAACTATGGGTCGGCCCGTTGGATAAAGCTGGCCCTTAGACACGACCAAATCTAGACCGACTAATTAAAATGATTAGGTCGGATCAGGCTAAGCATACATCAGTTTACCAATATGAGTGAGTAGTAACCTTACATAGATATAGTGCAATGGTCACTACCACTAGTATTTATCTTTGTTAATTAATTAATTTAATTTGCCCTATTTTTCATTAGCTTAGGGGAAGTAACATTAAGAAGTTAAGCCCACCCAAGCGGCTCGGCCCACATTAATCATTAAAGCTAGTCTAGCGCAAAATATTGGTCAAAAGTCAACTTCACCCTCCTCCTCTTCTTAACCTAAAACAAAAATATTGCAGGCGGCAGCTTCCCTCTCTTTCCACCCCCGGAGACTCGGCACTCTCCGTCGCTCTCAGGTCAGTCTCTCTCTATCTCCCTCTCTCTCCATCCCTCTCCCGTGCTTTTTAGCTCTCTCTTTGGCCTAATCTTCGTCCCCCCAGCATTTATGGCAGTGGTAGTGATTTTATAGCCGATTGAGTGAACTCCTGTTGTAGGTCAGATAATCGATGTTCTGCTTCTCCAGAACTCATGCGGATGTCTCCTGTGTTTTTTTATTTCCTCTAAGTGGAGCTGAAATTTACTTTCTTCGTATCACACTTTATTTTTAATGCTGGTGATTGCTGATGATGACCTTGAACCTGAGTATATGGGCGCACAGTGCATAACATTTAGTCATGGCGATGATGATCAATTAGCGTTAAATTTCATTTGGTGTCTGTTTGGGTCTGTGTCAATTTGACTAGGAAACTTCTCTTTTTCGTACTGAATGAATTTTGTCTTTCGGTATATGTAGCTTTAGTTTTTTTTATTTCTTGTGTCGTGGATAATATATTCTCGCGCTTCTATTTGATTTGTGTGGATTTAGTATATCTTCATTGTCTGCCAACAGGTTTGATTTTGTTAGATATTTATACTATAAGACTTAAGAATAAATAGATAGTGTTCATAACATTAAGTTCCTAGATAGTGTGCATGTCAAAGGACTTAGCTATTAAGATGCCTTCGATTCAGGCAAGAGATGAGGCATTCTTGTTCTTTGTAGCTGTGCTTTTACATTATTGCTAGCAAGTCATGATAATTAGCAACTATACGAAGGTTTCTTCAGCTTTTAATTGCTATTAGCTGCCCCTTTTTGTTGTGTATAAAATAATCTCCCGTTTTTCTATGTTTTTTTCCGCAGGAAATTACAGGTGTGTGCCTAGATTTAGAATAAGATGAGGTTAGAGAAATGTTGGTTCTGTTCCTCTACTGTATATCCAGGGCATGGGATCCAGTATGTTCGAAATGATGCAAAGGTAAAATTTTTAGGCGATTTTTAAATCAAATCGGAGTTGACTTCCATTATTTCAAGACTATTGTCTGATGTCTTCGGACTGTGAGCAGTTGATGTTTTAGTAATACTTGTACTTGTCTTTAATAATCTTAGGGTGATTTGTTTAGTCTAGAATGGTAAGTGCTTAATGCAGTTCATGTTTTTTATGTATATTTTATAGTAGTTGTTCGTTTTCCTGGTTGTTGATTTTAGTTTGATCATATCCTTTGCAGGCTGTGTATTTTGGTAGTTGACTCTGGTTTTTAATTTGTGATCTTTCTGCAGATATTCAGGTTCTGTAGATCCAAATGCCACAAGAATTTCAAGATGAAGAGAAATCCTCGTAAAGTTAAATGGACTAAGGCATATAGGCGGATGCATGGGAAGGACATGACAGAGGTATATCTGTTTGCTTAGTCTGATTTATTTCGTCTCATCGACTTATCTTTGTCGCCAAAAAAAAAAAAAAATAGTGCTGCATTATCATCCATTGTTTTGGTTTCTGATAGGACTCCACCTTCGAGTTTGAGAGAAAACGCAATAGGCCTGAGAGATACGACAGAAATCTCACAAATGACACTTTGAGTGCCATTAAGAAGATCGACAAAATCAGAGCAGATAGGGAGTCTCGACATATTGCGCGCAGGTTTTTAATTTCTCTTTCCTTTCGCATTCAAAAGCTATTTGGACTGGAAGGATAATATTAAGTTTACCTTATAATTTTACATATTAAGCTTACTTGTCTTTTACTAATTGGTGCAAAAATGAAGATAAATAACAAATAGTTAAAAATAAGATGTTAATTACACCAATCAATGAGCAACATATTAGGAGATAAGATAAGAGTGTAAATTTAACATAACTCGTATTTGGGTATTGTTTAAATTGACCGGAAAGATATTGTAGGATGAAAGGAAAAAGATCGAAGGAGGTTCGGGAGGCGCACAAAGAGTTGGAGCAGAGCATCAACCTGGTCAAAGCCCCTGCTGCTCTCAAAGAGGACCCTTCCCTTACCTTACCAAAGATCAAAGTCAAGCTGGATCAATCAAACGCACAGCAGATTCAACCCATGGAAGAATGAGATATGTTTTTATTTCTTATATCAAATTTTGTTCTTCTTTAGCATTCTATATAAAACATCTGGTCCCACCATGAATATACCCTGTTCTAGCATTTGTAATGAACTCGTTATTTCTCTGATTAACTCTACGCTTCCATTTGTTGAAATATCTCGACTAGGGATGTAAATGAGCTGGGTCTTGCTGGATGGAACAGTCACAATTTTCATAATTTTTAAGGTGGTTGTAACTTGTTTCTGTTCGCATTTTATGTGTTTTGATGTGAAAAATACATTGTTTTTCGCTATTTTTGACGCAACAAATGGACAATCTATGTTACATTTTTGTTTCTTTTAGTATAATATTGTTTGTATTGGAACGAAGTTTATAAAGTTTTATTTTTAAGGTTAGTCTAAAATGTGTTGTACTAGGCAGAGAAGAGAACTTTACTTATAAATTATGTATTTTTCACTCTTTCAAACGATGTGAGATTATGCACCTTTATTGGTACGAGACTTACTTTCACTTGGGTCATCTTTGCTTTCACAGAACAGACTAGACTGCCACAATTTATTAGATATGTTTTCAAAACAAAGCATGAAACTAGATTATCGTGCTTCATATTGGGAAGAAGCTTGTACAATTTTATTTTTAAGGTTAGTCTAAAACGCGTTGTATGAGGCAAAAGATGAGAACTTTATTTATAAATCATATATTTTTTACTCTTTCAAATAATATGAGATTGTGTATTTTTTATTAGTACGAGATTTACTTTCACTTGGGTCATCTCTACTTTTACTGATAAGATTAGACTGCCACAATTTATTAGATAGGTTTTCAAATAGGAGCATGAAATTAGATTATGTAGCCTGAATTTACTGAATTACAAAAGCTATTTTCTTTAAAATTTAGTGTAATTAATATATATTTTTTAATTATTTATAATTTTTCATAATTATTTTATTAATAAATATGGATTGTACGTTTCTAAATATTAATGGTAACGTACCATTCATTTAAAACAAGCAAGTTGTTAGTTGAAGTGAAACGGCGTCGTTAGAGGTTGGTAAACAGAGAGAGGCGTTTGGGAAATTCTTCCAAGAGTTAGTAGTTGAATCACTCTCCCCTCTTTTTAATTCCTGGACCCACCAACCAAACTATCGCTATCTTTTCATCCTTCTCAACCTATCCCCTTCCTCCACGTCATCCACTTCCCCCCATTTCATCCCAAAATTGCCTGAAGAAAGTCAAAAGATTGGACCAAAATCTTAAATTTGATTAAGTCATTTATAAACATGATCAAAGGAGACAAACCCAGATGCGTTCCCCTTCAACAACTGGATTAGGTCAACTGGTTAAGTATTATTTTATGGGTATAACAGGAGAGGTTGGCCCTGAAGATTGTTCTTCGTTTTTTTGAGGTTGTAGGAATTGTATTATTGATTTTTCTCCTTGTAGGAACTTCAGATAGAGAGAGACAGAGAGAGAAGAGAGAGAAAGCATCAATCTATCTATCTACAATGGAGTAAGCACCCATTAGAGGAGGGGCTAGGGAGAATCTCCTGCTTTTGCTTTTGTCATCTTCACTCTCCACCCATGTTCTTGTTTCAGAGGAAAGCTCTCTCTCTCTCTCTCTCTATATATATATATATATATATATGTCTTTCTGTCTGTCTTTCTCTTTCTCTGTCTAGAATTCAGAGAGATTGAATGAACTTTCCATTTCCGTTTTCATTTCCCTTTTGCTGTCCCCAATTCTCCTGAGAATGAGGAGAAGCGTAGCGTCTTGCTACAGTGACCACGCCGTAAGAGCGTCGGATTCTTATTGCTCCGGGCCGTCTCTTTCCCACCGTCGATATCTCAATCCCCAAAAACTGCCCGTTTCAACTGCTGAATCCGTCACCTCCGTTTACAGACTGAATCCCTCTCCGCCATTGAAGACCTTCTTCGTCTCCCTCACTTGGCTCAACACTTCCAATGGTAGAGGCTTTGTCGTCAACTTCGGCCTGAACAAATCCTTTTTCTCCCAATTCAACTGTAATCTAAACGAAATTCTAAAGGGTAAAGGATTCAAGCAGTTTCAGTTTCAAAGCTCGAAGATTGAACTCCAATGGGATCTCTCCTCCGCCCGTTATGACCTGGGACCCGACCCGTCTTCCGGGTTTCGTATATCTGTAACGGTGGATTCAGAGCTTCGTTTATTAATCGGAGACAAAGACGATGACCTCGAAACTGAAATATCACCACCCAAATTCTCATTAATATCGAGGAGCGAGCGTTACTGCTCTTTATACGCAGTTTACTCGACCAGAGCGAAATTCACCGGCGCAGGAAAAACCCACGAAATTACTGTGAAATGCACCGGAGAAGACGAGAATTCGAAGCGACCCGTTCTGTACGTTTACATCGATAAAAAGAAGATTTTCCAAGTGAACAAATTACGGTGGAATTTTCGTGGGAACCAAACAATGTTTTTGGATGGATTGTTAGTGGATATGATGTGGGACGTTCACTGCTGGTTCTTCAGTTCTCCGGCGGGTTCGGCCATATTCATGTTCAGAACGAGAAGTGGAATGGATAGCCGGCTGTGGTTGGAGGAGAAGAAGATGGAGCGGGAGGAAGAAGAAGAAGAAGAAGATAGAGCTGGATTCTGTCTGATGATCTGCGCCTGTAATTATCCTGATTGAAGTTAATCTTGTCCTTTTCTCTTCTCTTTCTGTTCATCTTCTGATCTGCAATGGCGTTCTTCCTTCCTTCTCGACCGAATTTATTTAAAGGATAGGATTTGGTTCTGACTTTTTCTGTTTTCTAGATTCAAATTCTGTCTCTTCTCTCTTTTCCATAATAATTATTATTATTATTATTTTTTGTTCTAATTCTAAAATATCAATCACATCTTATAATTAATGGATACCATTACAATTCGTTGATTATCTTTGTATGAATGATTTTTTTTTTTTGGGTAATTAACAAAAAAAAAAACACTAAATTAATAAAATAACCATTAAATAATTTTAGGTAACAAAAAAATATAAGCAATAATAACATCGTTATCATATTTTTCATTAAAAATATAAAAATATCATTTATGTAAAAGATACTTGTCAAGAAAGGGGAATCCAAAGACTACATTGCATATTCTTGATGATACTATTACAAATACTTTCCTCTTTATATAGATGCAGAAAGATAAATCTAGAAGGAAACACAGAATATTCTAGATATATTCTAACAATATTATGAAAAACACATTTTTCATTGCAGAAAACACTCTTTCAGTCACCTAAAATGTCTTTTATGTTGTGGAAAATACCTTGTTTTTAGCGGATAATTGCCTCTGCAGAGAAAATGTGTCCTTCGTTATGGAAAGTTAGTCATTGGAATAAAACTTACTTTTTACAGCAGAAGATATATTTTCACTGCAGAAAATACCTTTTGCACAGTGGATAATTGTCTTCTTCCCATAAATCATGTCATTGAAATAAGATTTACTTTTCACAGAATAATGTATATTTTTATTGTAGAAAATATTTTTTATACAGTAAATACTCATTTTTTACAATAAAAAATAAGTATTTAAAATAAAATTTATTTTTCTTTGTAAAAGATATGTTCAAATTTTAATTAAAAATGTGAAGTGATTCATTTATTATATTTAAGTATTTTATTTATCATTGAATTCAACGTACTACTCTAGCTCATAGTTAACGGTTTGTTTTGTTAATTTTTTTTTTTTTTGTCTTTTTTTAAACTGACGGTTATGATGTAATGTTTGCATCTCGATAGGGAGAGAACACAGGTTGTAGAGAGATAATTGACATGGAAGCTTTACAGAGAGAGAAGGATTGCAGTAGAAATTAATACACATTCATTCATTCATTAAATAATAATATTAAAATAGATTTAATAATTAAACACGAATCAATAAAAAAAAAAAAGAAAAAATAACCACGATCATTATCCTAAAAAAAATCCTCAACTCAAATATTAAGCTAAATTTGCTAATAACAAAAATCTTGGAGTACAGAAAATAAATGACGTAAATTTTATAGCTATATTTTTTTATTAAAAATTAAATTTTTTTTTGTAGCGAATAGGATATCATAGAAGTTTTGTTCCAAAAAATAATATTTACGTAGCGAAAACGTGTCTTTCGCTACAAAAAGTAAATTCTTGTAATAGAACCAATGTCTTAGTTAGGAGTGTGCAAACGAAATCGGACTCGAAGAACCAAATCAGAACCGGTAGTTTTGTGTTGGCTCGGTGCGATTTTGCCTATAGCCGAACAGAATTTCAGTTCTGATTGAGCATAACCAAAATTATCGATCTGGTTCTCGGTTTCAGCTTCGCAGAACCGGTACTGACCTAGAGAGACGAGAAGGGTTACATATTAATTAGGGGGCACCACTGCAGAGGCTGCTTCTCTCTCACTCTCAGCACTCTGCAGACCCGACGCCCGAGCAGCCAAACTCTCCCCTCCGGCCCTCCCTACTCTCGAGTCTCCCGATCCCCAACCCGAACCGCGTTCGTCTCCCCTCTGGCCCTCCCGACTCCCGAGTGGCGAGTCTCCCGACTCCGAACGACGACCGAACGACATTTGTCTTTCTGTTCCTCTTGACATCTTCCATCTTCCAGGCGTCTTCCGACTTCCTTCCGTCGATTGAGTGCTCGCTACCTCGGTTCGTATTTTTGTTCGTCTTTGAGTTTTATGTTCGTATTTCTGTTATGTTCCTCTTGTAGTTATTTCATTTCATTTGTTTTGATAGTATGAATTTGTTAGTACTCATTCGATTTTTCTATCTATGTGATGATAGTCATTGTTGGTTCTAACTTCTGCGATCAAATGGTATAACTGTTGATGTTCTATAGATTATTATTGACCTATGATAGTTCCTTGTTGATGGTCCGTCAAATATGAATCTGTGTAGAATTTTTTTTTTTGCATTTTTTATTTTTATAAAATTTTATTATAATATTTAAAAATATATATTTTATATTCGGTACCAAGTTTCCATTGGGCATGTTCTAGTTTTGGAAATCCAAAACCGAAACTGACCGGTTCGGTGCGGTTCCACTTTGGAACCAGACCGAACCAGCCCATAGTCTCAATTGGTCTATTTTCAATCCATAATAAATTGTTTCTACTCATGGATCTTCAAGACTTACTGGACGAACTTAGTTTCCACCAAATTTACACAACCCACTCAAACATATGTTCTATTCTCATAGTAATCAATGTATTTGAATCTATTTTTCTAGATACAATAATCGAACGATTTTTAATATCAGTATCGTACCTATCATTCGTCGACTCAATCCTAAAGACAATTGAGTAGAAGCAATTTGTTATAGGTTGGAAACAAATCAATTAAGATTTTGATACTATTCCAAAAGCAGAAAACATGTTTTTGTTGAGAAAAACACCCTTTCCGCATCAGATATTTGCCTTCTGCTTGTGGAAAGCAAGTATTTTTCTACAATTACTTCACGAAGAATGTCTGTCATCCACAAACGTTAATAGGAAGGACGTCCATTACCTATGAAAGACGTCTGTAATCCACAAACGTTAATAGGAATGACGTCTGTTACCTATAAGGACGTTCGTCATCCACGAACGTTAATAGGAAGGACGTCCGTTGTCTATAAAGAATGTCCGTCATCTGTGAATGTAAATAGGAAGAACATCTATGCATGGTGTAGATGTCCGAGAGATATCATTTAACAAAAAATGTAACTACAAGGTTTGCATTGTTCATTTTTCGTACTTCAGAGTTTTAGTTATTAGCAAATTAAGTTTAAGATTCGACTTGTTGCTAACACCAAAATTCAAGATTTTTTTGTTAATTACAAAAAAAAAATACGGAAATAAAAAAATTTAGAGAAAATAATAAAACAACCATCATCCTTTACTATTGCTGACAAACCAACCATCATTTTTTTTATTAACAAATTAAGAACTGAACTATAGAAAATTGACGTAGTAAACACCACGGTTACGTTTGCCGTTAAACGCCATAATGTCGAGTCGCAGCAGTTCATATACAAACCGCCGCAGTTCCTTAATATTAAAAAATAACACAACATTTTTGATGACCTGTTGCGGTTCATGTACAAAACCGCAGCTGTGTGACGATACACTGCTCCGATGTCAGAATATCGCCATTGAGCTCTCCTCCAATATTGCTTCCACTTCCTGCCTCGCCGTGGATTTCATGGTTCGCGGTGAACTTGCCAAACCTTACATGTGATTATTATATACTAGAGTTCTTGAATGCAAAACGAGACATGATAAACCGTTGTAGCTTCATATGACACAGCACTGGTGTATTGTCACACCGCTACGGTGTAGTACATGAACTGCCGCAGGACATAAAAAATGTCGTGTTTTTTTTCTAAAACAATGGAGCCACGAAGCGACATTATCGCTTTTAACGGCAAACGTGCCACCGATGCTAGCAACGACAATTTTTTATAGTTTAGTGGTTAATTTGTTAGTAAAAAAAGTATGATGGTTGCTTTGTTAGCAGTAGTAAAGGATGATGATTGTTTTGTCATTTTTCCTAAAAATAAAGTGTTTGTTATGGTTGACACAAAGGATTTTATAGGATTTCAGAAAAAAGATCTATGGTAATTTGATTTTAATATAATAAATTTTTGGAAAAATGACAAAATAACGATCATCCTTTACTATTTTTGACAAACCAATCATCATCCGTTTTTCTCTAACAAATTAACCACTGAACTATGAAAAAGTGGCGCTGTTAGCATCGTTGTCACGTTTACTGTTAACACTTTAACCACGAATCGTGATAGTTTGATGACGAACAGCCACAGTTTTTTGTGGAACCGTCGCTGTTTGTCATGGAACCGCCACGGTTTGTTATGGAACCGCCGCAGTTTGTCATGAAACCTCCGTAGTTTGTCTTGAAATCGCTGTGGTTTGATGAATAACCGCAGCAGTTGTCATGAAACCACAGCGGTTTGATGATGAATCGCAGAGGTTTGTCATGAAATCGCCATAGTTTGAGGACGAACCGTAGCAGTTTGTCGTGAAACTGCCGCAGTTTCATAGTACGCAAGTTGTCTTTGATAGCAAATTTGAGGGCTTAAACGTGTGATTTTGGGCCCGAGAAATATGGGTCATGGGCAGATCTTGTGACATGTCATAGATATCTAAGAGATCTTCGATTTGATATTTTATGGAGCTAATTCTGACACTTGTAGTCAAAATTATGGTCCTAGTTTCATAAACTAGGAACTACAACGGTTTGTTGTGAAACCGCAGCGGTTTGTCATCAAGCCGCTGCACCTTGACGATGAACCGGAGCAGTTTATTTACAAATAAAAAAATTTCATTGTCTTTTTCGTACAAAAATCCAGACAAACTATGATTCTCTTATGGACTGTAAAACAATTGTAAATCATCTGAAAACTACAAAACATTAACATTCTTTTATAAAATCTTCTAAATTATAAAATATGAAATCTTTTAAATCCATTTTATTGAAAATCTATTTTAAAATCACGAGCTTTTCTGTTTTTTCCATGGGTATTTGTTCTTTTGCATTGTGATTTTGAGAAAGTTAACGTGATTTTCAAAAAGTTAACGGTGATGTTCGTGGCGGCAATTTTTTGAAAGTTTAGTGGTTAAATTGTTAGTAAAAAAAGATGATAGTTGGTTTGTCATTAACAGTAAAGAATAATGATTAATTTGTCATTTTTCCCTTATTATTTTGAATGATTATATTATATTATCATAATATACCTTAAGACAAAGAACTCAAGAAACAATAAAAAAGATTTACCCAACAACTTAGAGAATCACTACCCACATTAGTTGAAGACTTTCTTAGGCAATAAAAGGCCATAGATGATGAGCAAAAAAGGCCATAGATGCTCATTTTAATTAATTTTTAGTTGGGCCATCTATCCACCTTTTAATTTGGGCCATGATTTTATGCCTATTTTCCATGGAAGTAAATTCTACCACTACCCGCCCCCAAATCGGCTTCTTTTTAGACATTTTCGACAAAGAACGAAACCGAAATAGAAGTTTGTTTCCAATTGTCCGTTAATAAATAATCGATGTATGAATGTTTGTTTGTAAGAAGTAAAAATGTTAGTTTCGTACGATAGTGTTTTAGTAATCTTAATCTCATTATCCGACTCAAGATCAACAAGACAATCTAGACCTGGCCTGATCTGGAGCAAAACTTTTACTAGTTTAATAGTAGGTCCAAGTCGCCCAACCTTGGTGAACCCAAGACCTAACGTTGAATGAAAGGCTTGCCCCAAAGTATGTATGAAGGCTTGTCACCCTTTAAGTCGACTATCGCACAATTGGTACAACAAGCATGATATTTTTGCAATGCGGCGAAAACGAAACTATCTTGTTGAACGGAAGTAGGACCGCTGTTCGAAATGTTGGAGTCGCATCCTCACTTAGAAGTTCATGTTTTTTTAAAAATGGCAGAATCTGTCTCGAGAAGCCCGTGATTTTGTCTTTCAAAACATTTATCAGGGTCTCCACGATACTCCTAAAGTTGTCGTCTTAATTCGAAACTTCAAAAATTTCATTTCACTCTAATTTTTGGGCCAGTCTAAAGTCTAAAGTCAGCGAATTAGACTTTGAACCATCATTTTGATTCATGGAAGCTCGGGTACAAACCAAAGCCTAGGCCAAACCCGGTCCAACCAGCAGTGCCCCCCTAATCTAAGGTAATACTAAAAGAAGCATGATCCAGGTGGCTTATTGTAATCTAATACTAATAGCAAAAGAAGTCAAACATTTTTGTCTCGACCTCCATTAAAGCAATGCAGCTTTTACTGCAACTATGGTTTGCAGATCATTTTGGGAAACAAAATCATCGAAGTTGACTAAACACCCCTTTCTCTATTTGTTGCCAAGATTGAGAAAACTCACTTGAAATTGTTTGAATTTTGAGAAACAGTAACTAACACTAACACTGACTGTCAACTTTAGGAGTTAGGGCATTGATTGTCTCCGTTTTAATGGTCAAAACAATCAGAAGAAGAAAACCCAGCGAAGGGTCAGATTTTTACCATTTTGAGGCAAGTTTTGCAGGGCAAAAGAGATAGGTTGAGGGCTGTTTTTATTTGGAAAGTTTCAGTAAGTAGTCACATCAGAAATCCAGTCCAGAAAAAGCATTTATTTGTTTAATTACGTTATTCTACATTTGTTGTGTAATTTCTTTTCAATCTTCTGTCATTAACTACAATGTCTCTCACGTCTGCGACAAGAAAAAGGAAGGAGAGAGAGAGACTTATTTATGAACTCATAGAATGTATGCAAGATTTGATCCAAATTAAAGGGCTTCATTCTTAGAAATATTAACATTGAGATTCTTTGTTCTTGGTGTTGAAGGAAATTAACTGAATTGTTCTTGGTTCAGATTCGGAAAGGAAGGGTGACGATTATCTCTTGTGTTGGTTGGAAGCTTTGGTGATTGGAAGTTGTTCGACGAAGGTATATAAAAATCTGAACTTTTCTCTTTAGCGTATTCTTTGTTATTGGTGTTTTGGTTTCAATGTTTGGCTATTGGAATTTGTTTGATAATCGAAATGCTTTGTATGAAAGGAAACCAAATTTTTGTTGAAGTATTGGACGAAATCCGACGATTTAATTAGGTGGATTGCGTTGGTGATGGAACGTTGAAACTCAACTCAACAAAGGCTGAGCCGTGGTGGAAGAAACTTTCGGCCTCGACCAATAACTGGTCGAGACTCCCTGTCTCAGCCAGAGGCGAGTTGCCCGTGTTGAAGAGGGAGATGACGATGTTCGTCCTTTTGCTCCACGACTCAGCCAAAATTGGGATTGTGGTCCTGAGTCCGTGTGTGGAATCCGGACCAATGGACTATGGACCGTAGTTTGGGTTGCCCAGTCTTTGGCCGCGCTCTAGCCTCTTTTGGGCCACAATCCAGTGCCTATTATTGGGCCTAATTGGGTTAAACTTTGGGTATTTTCTACACACTAGATTTTGTATTAATTTTAAATGAAAATTTTAGAATTTAAATGTTTAAAAATTTAAACCAAAAATTGATGACTTTATACTTGGATAGGTACCCAAAAATTAATTTAAAAACTATGGACACTAAAAATTTGGCTTTCTTTGGATGATTGGGCTTTGGTAAGAAGTAGACTCACTTCGAGGTAGAGATTTAATTTAAACACAACGTTGCATAAATTTTTTTAAAAATAATATTTTTAGACGTGCCTCATATAAAATGACGTGTCCATTTTATAGCTTGTTAGATTTTTACATTATATATAGTTTTTTATTGTACATGTTTTATTAAAGCATGCATACAAAAATTACTATATCAATTTTGTCATGTGAACTGAGTTCAATCAACCCGATTTGAGATTTTGTTTTACTTTACGCACATTCGACAACTAGAATAATGAGATATTTGTATGTGTCGTGTCCCTGGACACAAAATTCTAAACCTAATCAGATTCTTTATGTGGCTTTTGAGATCGTTGATCATCACTTTTATTATGTGATATGTTTATAGCATGATGTGTCTGGAGTCTGTGACTAACTCTATTTTCATTGTGATTTTATTTTAGTACAGCAAGAGTTTATTTTAATTACGTACAACATTATAGTGCTTTTTGTTAAGCGTACAAAATTTTCTAAAAACAAATATATAAATGCCTGTTTTAAAATCATCTATCCTTGCTCTTTTTTTTTAATTAAAATACTAAATATAAAAAATTTGAAGTTTAATTAACTCATCTCAATAATACTCTTTCGTAACTTTATCAATAAAACTTCCCATTGATCAATCAAGAGGAAAAATTATAGAATTTATTTATTTCAGTATTTTTTTAATAATTTTTCTTATAGGGACTTTTGTTACGAAGAGAAGAGAGAGAGAGAGAGATAGCTTCTTTACTGTCAAAAAAGGTCCTTCCAATGTATGTATGAGTCAGTTCAATGTGTCCAACATTTTACGGACAAGATGACACTGTATGACGTTTTCCTTTCTGTCACAAGCCTGAAGAAAGAAGCTTTTGCAGAAAATAAAACCAAAAAAAACCTCATTTTCAGATGGATTTCTACGCTCATTTCTATGTCTGATTTGATATTTAAGCTTTTTTTTTTTTGGGTTGATTTGATTTAGAATATTGAATCCTGCCCCTGATTAGGGTTTATGAGTAGATACCAGGTCATCTACATCTCAGTATTTCGTCATGTCTCCCACCTGGTACGACGTCTTCTTCCAAAATATGCAGCAGTTCAGAGAAACCATAAACCCAGAATCATCGATGGAAGTTCTTCTTCTTCAACGTATGATCACGTATTCTGCTGGACAGATTTCCATTATTTTTCCATTTTTAATGAACACTAATCCTTCTCTACCATACCCACCCTCATCATGTATGATCACCATAATTGAAAATAGAGCATAATTTTACATCTAATATTGTTAAAATTTGATGATAGTCTTTCTTTCGACTTAAGCCAAAGAGTTTACATTGCCATTTCATTTAAGGTTTTATTTTTTCTTTGCAAATTTATATAAGTTAAAGTCACAAAATGTCACGCCCCAAAGGGGACCCGAGACAGAACGGGGAACGATCCGGCCCAAAAAGGAACCAAATCGTCCAACCCTCACTTA